>VZRO01005469.1:178444-284796 GCA_013397915.1 Daphoenositta chrysoptera
GAGCGGGGAGGAGGCTTCGCCCGGCGCGAACTCCCCGTTCGCAGGGACGCGCCTGCCCCTCGTGTCTCGCCCTGCCGCCTCCGAGGCGCTCCCCCGGCACGCCGCGCTCCGCCGGCTGTGCGCCCCGGGGCTGCGGTGGCCTCGGGGCCCCGGGGCGTCGGGCCGAAACCTCCCGGCGTCTGGCTGCCCGTGTCCCCCGCCAGCTCTCAGTTCCAGCGCCCCGCCGGAAAATGTGCTGGGGTTCCCTGTGGTCATGGGACTAAAGAATTTACAAGCGGAGCATGTATAAGGGCTGAAATAAATGTTTATTATTTTTTTTAATAAGGAACTTTTTTTTTTTTTTCTTGTCTAGTATTTTCATGCTTAGGGTGACTTCAATCAGCTGTGATTATATTTTCTTTTTGCGACAGCTCCTTAGTTTGTGGATCTATGCCTCAAGGTATCCCTAGACTTGAATTTTAATCTGTTAGAATACTTTGATAAAGGTGGTTTTTTGGTTACAGGTGAACCATGTAGAGTTCACTGGAGGGAAGTGAAAAGAACTATGGAGATGTCCACTGAAACCTCATTGTCTTTTTTATTGCTAGGAGCTGTCTTGAGCACAAGAGCCTGAAAGTGTGGTAGTACTTGTGTTCCAGGGTAGAGGTGAATAAAGATGATTATATATTTGCTGCACTGTCTTTTTGAAACTTTATTCAATAGCTGATTATGTTACAGAGCCACGTACTTGCTTAGTTTTGAGACCTGAAGGGAAGCCTAAGCTCTTCCAGTTGTAATTTTCTGTGTGTTTGACAGGGGTAGAATACTGCCATGAGTGTGGTACAATGCTGATGTTTTAAAATAAGTGGTCTTAAGAGCAAGGGACTGAGCCAGGGAATGTGTATCATGTAGGGCAATTCACTCCTTTGCTAGACCAGGAAAAAGATGGTGTGGAAAACATCAGCTTTGTTCAAAACAGTTTTAAAAGCAGTAGTGAATTCAACTTAAACTATTTTATGAACTCTTGAACACAAGAAATTTGGTCGTATTTCACTGATTGTGACCTCTGACTGAAGATTTTCCGGCAGGCAGGAAAGGAACAGAACTATTCTTTCCCCTGTGAGTTTACTGACGTCTAAGAAGACATGCAGCCTCTCTCTGTGGAAACACTTTTCCATACTCTGCAGCCCGTGCTTATGAAACTTTCAAGAACTCAAAAGTCTGATATTCTCTGCTCCTCTTTTGAATGTGATTGAAACTGACCAACGGGCTTAAAAGGTATTAGTGAGGTCAGGCAGATGGATGGACAGACATCCACATGTCTGTACATATGCATACGCTTCCTTTCCTTGGGCAACCAGGCTGAAAAAAGGAGTGAAGTCAAGATACTATTCAGTTCCAGTGCAGCTACTGCAAAGAGCACTTGTCCAACTGTTGGGAGTACTGTGCACAGTCCTGGTTACAGCGCAGCCGGAAGGCTATCATTGTTTTGAAGAGGATGAGATCATGTAAAATAACGAAGATAATGTGCTGTGTCTCATGGCTTTTGTTTCCTGAATTGTATTCTAAGTTCCAAATCATACCTATGCACACATATATGCTCTTTGACTTTAAAGAAAAAAAAAAAGGGCGTAAATATTTTTGCAGGGAACCCGAGGAGGAGTTCTGTAGGGAAGAGGATTGAGATGAGTCCTTCTGGAAAGGAGATTTAAAAGTGACATAACAGAATCCTCAATAGTGGAAAACAATGAAATTGCTAGAGATGTATTCTTTCATCTCTGAGCTCTTTTGACTTGCATGCTCTCCAGTCACGATTTTGTTAGAAGGTTATTATTATTAAAATTTTAGGTTCTTCAATACTCAGAGTGTGCCATATCTGGCTATTTTTTTGTATAAAAATTCCTAACGAAGCACTGGACTGCAGAGGCTTATATGAACTTTGTGTGGTGTATGTTGTTTTTCTTAACTGTTTAAAGTCTTGGTGCATAACACAGTGTTTTAAGAAACTTTTAGTATTGAACATCCGGGATCAATACTCCAGTGGAGTTCTGTCATATTTAGAATACTGCAAGTTGCCGGGTATTTCAGGTCTCTGGGAAATGTCTTACTTTTAGGGGAGCATCCCATCTTCCTTCCACATTCAAGGTCTTCTCTCGTGGTGCAGGTGTAGCATATGTCATCTGTGTCCCATGAGTCTACTGGCAGGTATGAGTTCTTTGCAGTATTTGGGCTTTCTGCTTGTCAGAGAATTAACAGCATATTGTTATTATATACAGTATCTTTTTCCTGGCTTTTTTAGTCCATACCTTCACATGTCAGATGCTATGACCTTCTGATTAAGAAGTACTCTAAAAAAGAATACATGTAGTAAGATCTGCAAGATCTGTTTAGGAAGAAAATAGCAATTAAAATTTAAATAATATCAAAAGTATTCCTGGTACTTGATCTAATGGGAGTTAATCTTGTCTTGACTCTTGTTTTCCCCTGGTCTGTGTATTCATTTTTTGCAGTCAGGGTGTTTAAGTTAAATGTTGATCTTCAGCAATGATCCCTTGTGTGAAGGTGGACAGAATTTGGTTTTACAATTAAATCATGCTTAAAATTTAAATGACGTAAAAATTGGAATTGTCTCTGGTTTGCACCCCATGGAGTCTGACTCCAGATTAATTGAAAGCAAGATTATCACTAGAGTAGGATATAGTTATGATAAGTGATGTCATTCAACAGCTCCCATCAGGACTGGTGTTTCATGTGTGGCATTAATGTATAGGAACACCATGTATCCCGATCTGCAGCACTGCCATTCTATTTAGTGGGATTATGGAACAAAACATAGGGCAGACAGCAGGGAATGGCACGGAAAGGTAATGAACACCATGCAAGCACAAGCAGTTAGCAGTGGAGAAAAGCTTGCTTGGCCAAGTCAGGTATTTTTACAGATGGTTGTCTGTAAAACATGCAGTTCACATCTGGAATATCTGATGTTCCGTCCCTTTGACGCCTCAGCTCTGCTGCCTGTGTTTGCCCGATGACTTGGGAGTACCTGGCGCTCATCAGCCTTGAGAGAGGAGGTAACACCTTCCTGTTAACTCAGAAACCTTGCTCCTCCTGTGAGATGGACTGTGGAAGGTGTAATTATGCACAGTGGGATAGTTTAGATGAGTTGGGAGAGGGTTTCTTTCTGCCACTTGTGTGAGGAGGATGGCAGCTTATTTAATGTTCTAACACAAGGCTGGCAGCTTCATTCACCCCATGTGTGTCCTTCTCCCTTTTGCTCATGTTTAAGCCACCTTCATCAGCTGGACATGGTGAAAACCTGAAGTGTAAAGATGAGTTTTTATTCAGCATGTATATGACTTAGTGACTTGATTTTGAAACAGTGTGAATGCTTATTTCCACTAATGATCTAGGGCCTATATCTGCCTGACTTGCTCTTATGTCATCCATCGTATAGATCAGTGCAACAGTAACTTTTGTTTAGTTTTAAGATCCTGTGCTGTATTGTAATACAAATACATTAAAACCAACATTCTCTCAATATTAGGAAATCTTGAACTTAGATTCAGAAAGTTAAGAATGAGAGTCTGTGAGTGAGTGGATTTATAACTTGGAAATGGCTTATGCAGCCTGTTGATTGATGTTAACCTTAGCTGTGTTTAAAATTGTATTTCAGATTGAGTTTAGTATCAGCTCATTATTTAATGCTACTTTAAAAAATACTTGCGTTTCAAGTCATTCTGTTTAATACTTTAGAATTTGATTTTTTTTGTTGTTTTATAATATTATAATTTTTGCACTGTTGACGCTATTATTGTATTATAAAAGAAAGCTAAAATCAGAAGTAAAAAATACTTAAAAAGAAAAAAGGGTGTTTCAGGTTTTTAAAATTGTTTTTATACTCCCTCTGCTGGCTGTTTCAATTACAAGTACCTGTACTCAAACATTGTTACTAAATCTGCTTTTCTTTTTACTGTTTTATCAAATAAGTAGTAAAGGGTATTGATTGCAATCTGTTTTTAAAATTTAAAAAAAGTATAATTGTTAAATGAAGAAACACTGTTTGCAGGAATGGGAAGTCTGACACTTTTTTTTTTATGGAACAGTGTTTCCATTTTTGTTATACCTTGTGTTGATTTTAACTCTTGTCCTAAAAGCAATTGAATCTTTGGGTGTGTTAGTCTCATGTTCACTAGTAAATTTCACAGAAATAACCATTCATATTGTTCCAAAAGATTTGGTTAGCTGTTTCATTTGTTGCAACAAATTTACAGTCCAGCCTTGAAGGACAGCTGTGATAAAACCTAAATAGTTATGCTATGTTCTGTTAAATTAAAGAAAGGTAAAATTCAGTCATGAGTTTGACTTGCTTCTACATAATTAGCTACAATGCTGCACTCAAAGTGTTCTGCAGATGTAATTAATAATTTCTTAAGGTACTGGTTTTGTTATAGTAGTGTACAATAGTGTTCATCCAAAAATATTTATAGCACCCAAAAGTGTAATTTCTAGGAACTTCAGAGATTATAGACAAGGGTCGCTTTATATATTATAGAAACGAAGCCACTGCATCCCCACGGGTGTCAGACATGGCTAAAGCAGTTCCGTGCCTCGTGCCGGTGTCTCTGCTGCAGGCGCGGGCTGCCCGCGTGTGTCCCCGCCCGTGCCGGTGCCGGCACCCCCGGCCGGAGTCTGGAGGGTGCCGCCTGCTGCTGGACAGCCCCGGGAGCGCGGCTGCCGCTGCCCTCTGAGCGCTCTCCAGCCTCGCTCGCCTTGGGCGTGGGACCAGTTGATGCAGCTGAGCCTGGCAACTGCCTTGAATCCAGTCTCAGCTTTGAGCTCTGCTATTCAATGATGCGAGTTTGTTTGTTTTTTTCCCAATTTGATTCAAGGTGCGGACACAAGATTTTCGTCCCGGCAGGTGGGCTTCCCTTGCCATCCTTGTCCCCTTTTAAAAGCTTGTGAGAAAGCGTCATATTTCTGTGGTTTCTTCATCACTTCTTGTCAAGCTGTCATAATTAGTGTGGGAGGAACCAGCCTAGCTGGTGTTTATTGAAGACTTTGGCTCCTGCTATGCCAGACAATGTAATGATGTGTTGCACACGCAAATGAGGCAGTTCAAAAGGCAGGTAACAGACTCACCGCCACGACTTTGTTAACAAATGAACATTCCAGAGTGCTCATGACAGATTTTTTTTTTTTTTTGCATGAGAGAAGGGCAATCTGGTTAACAAGTTCTAAATTTTTACAGTAAAGTCATGCATTAATCTTTACTTTTAGTGCACTCTATGAATACTTTATTTCAACACTGAAGTATGCTAATTATGTCTTTAAAAAACCCAAAAACTTGGCAAGAATATGAATTAGTTAAAAAATGTATCATTTATATACTTACAAAGAACTCCTTTATTTCAAAATTCTTTTACTGTATCTTTTCCCAGTGATTTATTGCTGCAGGAAGCTTTCTTAATTCCAGCTCCTGAGCACCTTGTCACAGGTGGCATTAAAAAGAAAAAACAGTTTTTAAAAATTTTATATTCTTTTGGAAAATACATTGATAGCAAGGTTTAGTCTGGATGAGATTTTAAACAATAAAATGTCACATCATTAAGAGACGCCAAATCTTACAGCTCAGAAGGACTAGAGTTGGGTCCATGTTTCAATGTATCAGTTATCACAATGTGTCACTTGAAGACTTTCTGAAGTAGTTCTGCCTCAAGAATACTAAAAGAGAAGGCTTGTGAGTATTATTCTCTGCCTTCAGAGAACCCATAGTAATGTTATTGATATCTAATTAAAATATTAATAAAAAGTCTCAATGTAAAAGCAGCAGTAGTAATCTGCTAGCAGTAGTAGTTCTTTGGTGATGGGACCCAAAGAAGAGATTTTCAGGGTCTGAGACCAGTTACTCTGCCTTCCATCTGAAAACTTGTAATTTTTCTATTAGCACTTATTGATCTGATTTCTTGTTTCTGCATTTTCAACCAACTCCCATGCAACAGAGCTGTACTTCTCTTAGCGAAGTTTATTCAGCTGGTAATAATTTCAACGTTCTTCCTCCCTCTATCCTTCCACTTGCATCAAAAAGAAATCCCCTAATATCAAGCCACAAATACTTCCTAAAGAAAAGAAAACTTTTGTATCTGAAGTTCTAATAACTTTGTACAGAAATGCCATGTCTCTAATCCTTCTAACCCATACGTACCCAAAATAGCAGGTATTTCTAGCTGCTGACAAAATAGCAGGTATTTGTAGCTGCTGACAAGCACTGCTATGCTTACCTTAGGATTACTGCTTGCTTTGCTTCACCCTGTGGGGAAGTTTCCAAATTGGCAGAAAAGAAGCCACTTTCTTTGTCATGTATATTTTAGTAGCATTTCTGCAACATTGTGGTTCAGAGAATAAGATGCTTATCCTGAATTATGGTGGCTAAATGTGCATCCTTTTTATTCTTTTGTAGTTTTCCTCACTGCCTAGTTTTTATATCTCTATTGTGTTTCTTCCATAGTGTCTTAATATATTTGCTTCCAAACTGGGTAAAGCTACTTCTCTTTCTTCTAAAGGTCTTTGACTTAGTCTTAAAAAAAAAAAAAAAGTGTCAGTATTTAGCTAACGATTTTTTTCCCTAACACATAGCTGTTAGGTTTATGATAACTCATTCTTTTACTTACACTAGGGTTTTTTGTGTTTATATTTTGGTTTTCTTTCATGCATATACAGATACCTTGGCAGCTTGTCTAGAGTGAATTCGTTTTTGGAACATAGCTCTGTTGGTTGTCCTTTCTTTGCATGTCTGTTTTTCAGTTGTATCTGTAATTTCAGCTCTGTATTACTTCCCCCTTGTCCACCCATAAGCTTATTTTAGCTGATGTTTCCTTCTTGATTGCTGAATTGTGTTGATTTTGTTTCTTCCTGCAGTTGTCTGGTGTCTTATACTGTCCTTTTTACAGTGTTTTTGTTTTCCCCAACTTCTTTTGTTGTATGAAGGCACTATGGTGCTAATATTCTTCTTCCGGTATGGTTCACTTAGAACAGTATTGTCTGGATTTTTTCGGTAAGAAGAAATTTTGCATGGTAGTTTGAAAACGCTCACGATGTGTTCTGTATTTGCAGTGACTCATTGTATTTCCTAATCCGCCACTGTCTGCCCAGCCCTAAGTGTGATGTCAGTAGGAATTTTTTCTTCTTGCTTTTTTTTGAGCACACGTAGGACTGATGAAAGTTACTGTTTGATGTAACAGGAAACTGAACTCATCTGTTCTCAAAACAGGCACTGCCTTAGCTAATATGCTCAGGTTTCGTCGTGCCAGGCTTCCGTGTCTCATTCTTGAGAGCAAATCGCTTTTTTGTGGATGTGTCTCAATGTTCCTGTTTCTTCAGACTTCAGTTTTCACCGGTAGACTCCTGAGACATCTGCCCTTGGAAGCTGCTTTTTTCATGAATCTTGAGTGTTAAATGTAGTTCTGTGGCCTTCAGCTCATGATTATGAATGCAAGAAGCTCCTGGGATTAGAGGTGTTGTTTTGAGAAGTGCTTTGAAGACATCAGAGAGTATGGGTGACCTGCAGTTTCCGATGTTGATAGAACAGTGCATTCCCTGTACAACTTCTGGCTTAGCTCTTGTGAAGGTAGAGAGAACAGGATCATTTGGCATGTTGCAGGAACTTTCATAGACTTTTTGTGGGTAGGAATGTGCTTGTAGATTGCGTGTTTCTTTCAGACCTTTTTTGGACTTTTGTTGGAGCTATATGCAATGCTTACTCTTTTTTAACTAAGCGCAGAGAATGTGGGTTTGAACTTTAGTCCAGTTTATTCTGCTTAATTTTTAGTGTGCTCCTTAGTCCAGTTTAGACTGAGGCCTAGTTGCATGCACGTTGGGAGTAAGCAAAGGCAGACTGTTCCCAAAAAGCACTGGGAATTATACCTGCCTCTTCAGACCTTGTGAAAGGAGAAGAGTTTAGCTTTGCAGACTCAAGCTCTGTCATGCCCCTGTACTTTGTAGCTAAGGATCAGGCTCTGAGCTGTTTTAATTACTTGTTTAGGGACACAGCTCTATGGACCAGCAGAGGAACCAAACAGTCTAAACTGACCTTGTTTCTACAGACCAAGTTCTCCCAGGGAATGAACCACAGGTTCTACAAAGTCCTGAACGAGAGATGCATCCAGTGAATAAGGGACCATATTGGAAGACATGGTTTGCTGCCTGAGTCAGCACAATTATTTATATTTTGTGTTTTATATCGCTGCTTTGAAAGGATTTTTTGGAAGTTATGATGAAAATGTGTATGTGAATCTTCATAGGAGAAGAAGAAGACACAAAGTTGGTCAGTTGACAAGAATGAATGAAGTGTGTGTGGTGATATCACATATCTTAAGTTAATGAAAGATGATGGAGACTTGTCCATCTAAGACAGCAGTGTTGAAGGGACAAAACTCAGAAATAGAATAAGGAGAAGACTGGAATGGTAAGAGGAGTTTAACATTTTTAGTACTCAAAGGAATGCAATTACAGCAGAAGAAAATGTTCATCCTTATAGGGAAAGCTATTTATAAACTTTAAGAGGTTTCTTTTGGGGTAGATGAAAGGCTTGATATGTAAATATCTCCCATCAAATTATCAAATTTCAAGGGAATCTCTTCAATGAGTATAAGATTTGACTGAAGTAAAAGATTACTGTTTTTTAAGTGTGAGTGTTGCTTTTCTTTTTAATGTCACAAATGCTTTCTTTCTGCTTAACTATTAGCTTTTTCCTCCTTAGTAACAACATAAGTGTGCCTGGTGAATCTTACATACTTTATATACTTTATGAATGTGCTGACAGATAATATTTTAATTTATTTCTTTATTTTTGTAGCTTAATATTATCTTCACTAATAGGCCAGATGCTATTTGACAATCTTTTGTTTATGCCAGCTGAGAATGTCCTTTACCATTGTTTTTTAAAGTTGCTCTGAAAGTTTTACTGTTCTACCCCATGTGGTTTTTATTTCCTTTTTTCTTTTTTTTTTTTTTGAATGCTTTAATTGTAGTTTAATAACTTATTCACCTTGTTCCTGCTTTTTTTTTTCCTAACAGTTTATTAAAGTGTAATTCTGGCTACACGTAGAGCACATACCCTTCTCTGTCTCTTAACATGAATGGCCTTGGGTGGCTCTGGCTGTGAATATGTTGTGAGTATAGCTCACATCACTGTGTTGGCTGCTTTGATGATGGTGACCTCGTACTTGTCCATGACAAGCCTTAGTTCTTGTTTACAAGATGATGTTGCAGGTGTTACCTTCTGATTTGACTGCAAGGCTAATTTTTTTGTTTGTTTTTGTTCATTCAGCTATCTGTACTTCTTTAAAAAATATGTTGAACTACTCTCTTAGCACGTTGCAACATCTTGTTTTAACAACTTGTGTTTGAATCAAAGCAACTAGCCATTCTGCTGTGCCAAGAAACACTTTTTCCCAAGCACTTCTACAAAGGAGGTTTATGTTTCTCTTGTTTCACAACTCTTTTGCTGTTTATGGAGCTGGAGGGAGGAATGGTAAGAAAGTTGAAATTTGCTATATATATGTCAAAATTGAAAAGAGAACATGAGAACAATTACAGTTATATTGAGCAATATTGGAATTTTTGAATTCTTTTGCCAGAACATAAATTGTTAAAGCTTAAGCTTTGTTTAAATATAGTTCTGTTATGAACTTCACTTCGGAAATTTAACTTGAGTTGACAAACTGATTTTAAACCCTCTATAAAGACTTTAATAGTGGCTTAAACTCATATGCTTTCGGTATGTTTTGGATGTCAGAGATGAGCTCTGTCAGGTCTACTAGTGGCAACTGAGATACTTAACCTGTGCTTCTTTGCTTGAGGTCATGACCAGCTCAGGTAGCAGAAGAGAGGCTCAAGCACATTGTTTGTCTTCCTCACCTGTGATACGCACAGAGGTGAAGGTCCTCTGCCCTACTGAGCTGTAGGCTGGTGTGATGGATGAAGAACTGCAGAGGTGACCTGGGGTCCCACTCACGTGGTGGTAATCTCCAGAAGCAGATTGCCAAAGGCTGTTGGGAGCCGTGAGGACATAAACTGTTACACTGCCTTTCTTCATTCCCCTTTCTGTCTGCTCATTCTGGAACATGTCTGATCCCAAAGCAGGCCGCTTCAGGGGCCTGAGATCTGTTAGGTTCTTGTTGACTCTCTCTGGTGTGGAGTAAGTTTTCTATTAGTTAACTTCCTGAATAAGTTCAGGAAGTTGAATTTGTGGAGTCAAAGGGTCACTGGTGCTGATGGGAAGCCTGGTGACACGTCAGCCTGCTGCTGGGAGCTGATGACAGGATAACCCCTTTCATCAGCAGCTCATCTCAGATCTGCTTGGCTGTGCTTGGTACACTTACGCCATAGTTTTGTGGTCACTTGAAGTTCACATAAACTAACCCTCCTGTTTAAATAAATGGCCTAATTCTTCCTCCTTAAGGCTGTTCTTTCTATACATGAGTACTCCTTCCCTTGTGCAGGCATGTTTATGAGTTGGAAGTGTATACTTAAAATATGTTTTTTAACATGGAAGATGGGGATATAGCATGATCTATTTAATGTAAACTTTGCTGTCTTGGAAGTCATTTTTATGTAGGTTTCTGCTTATAAGCTCAGGGTTTTTTTTTTGGTCTGGTGTTTGTTTTTTGTTTTTTTTTTTCCTCACAGCACTTTTGCTTCTCTCACCCAGTACTTAACCCAACCCAGAATGTGCATGATGTTGATCAGAAGTCTTACCTGGTATCTTCTTTTTTTTTTTGTTTTGGAGCAACTCCCAAATCCTTTTAATTCTACTGTGAAGACCTTTTACAGAGATGGAATTGCTATTTTACTTTCAGGCTTTTCTACTGGTGGTGGTTCCATGGAAGTTTTGTGGCCATGTAATAAGTTTTTTTGTAGAATCATAGAATATCCTGAGTTGGAAAGGACCTGCATGACCATCAAGTCCAGCTACTGACCCTGCACAGAACAACCCCAAGAATTACATAATGAGCAGGCACTCAGTCTATGTGCCTGAGAACATAGTCCAAAAACTCCTTGAACTCTGTCAGGCTGGTGCTGTGACCACTGCCCTGGGGAGCCTGTTCCAGTGCCCAAACACCCTCTGGGTGAAGAACCTTTTCCTAATATCCAACCTAACCCTCCCCTGACACAACTGCAGGCCATTCCCTCAGGTCCTGTCACTGGTCACCAGAGAGAAGAGATCAATGCCTGCCCCTCCTCTCCCCTCACAAGGAAGTTGTTACTGCCACGAAGTCTCCTCTCAGCCTCCTCTTCTTGAGGCTGAACAGACCAAGTGACCTCAGCTGTTCATCATATGTCTTCGCCTCTAGGCCCTCCACCATCTTTGTTACCCTCCTTTGGGTGCACTCTAATAGCTTTATATCCTTTTTTGTGCTATGGGGCAGTAATAGTCTCTTGTCACTTGCATATTACTGAAGAATGCAAAAGGAAAGGGATTAGGCAGAAGTACAAGAATATTCACTAGTTTCCTTAGTCAGTCAATGGTTGGAGATAACCTGAAATAATTATATCTACCACCCGTACCCAGTCCCTGCCCCAAGCACTGAGTGAACACAAACGTTCTCAAAACAAACTTGGAAGTTTTCAAAACCAGGAAGTTGCCAAATGAACAACACTGTCCTCTTTCCAAGCAGCTGGAGAAACCTTACCAAAGTAGATGAGTGGCTACAAAGTAGAAAAATGGCAGAGCCACAATGGGACTTTACCACTTGGCTCTTAATCTGGGGATCCCTCTGTCAGACATTGTTGTAATGATCCAAGCACAATGTTGCTATAGCTTCTTGTGACTTAATTTGTGTTTGTGTCTGTCTTTTTCTGTAAACAGCTCCCAGATGCTGGGGATCTGGGATTTTTGGATGAAAAACATAATAGTGCATCATTCTCTTCAAGGACATCAGTGAAACCACTTTAAAGGTTCTTGCATTAAAAGCATGAAGTGTGTGGTAGTTATTAGTTTTGATCAGATCTATTTTTGCTGCTGCCACTTTTCTAAGTTACATTTTAATTGAGGAAAGAATTAATGCTTTCACAGATAGCATTACATTTAGTGAGAAATGGTAAGAACAATAAAGAGGACAAGTTTACCTCACCGTCATCAAAAAGACTGGGGGTGAAAAAAAATGGAAGGAAAGACAAAACATGTTAAAGAGAAGACAAACTAGAAGATATTATTCAAATGCTTCTCAACTGTATTTGCAATTCATAGTTTTCTGGGCACTTACCATTTTTTGTCTCATTTATTGATCACGAGCATTAGAATTTGAGGCAGTTTTACTTCACCTTTTGCGCTGAATTTGCTCTGAGTTTCAGAACATACTTTTTTCCTCCTATTTATTTACCAGTATGGTCTGCCCACAAGTAATTGTGCTACAGTCGGTGCTGTTGCTTAAAAAGTGAAAGATTAAGCCTGCTGAGGGAGAACTTAAGTTGACAATGTAATGTTTTTTTGGTAGATGTTTTCATAACTCAAACCCGCATCTTTGCATCAGTAGGGAAATCTTTCTGAACCTGTATCGGAGCTCTTGAACTTCAAGATAATTATTGGGTTTTGGGAGGAGTATCAGTAAAGGGTGTAAATAAGAAAAAAAATAAATAGGTACGTTTACAATTGTACAGTGACTGTAAAGTAATACATCTTCAGTCTAAATGATGGTTACTGATACTTTCCTATGCTGCTATTCAGTGTGCACTCTGTCATTTACATGTGGAAGCACAGACAGCAGTCACTTCCTGTCCTGTACTGCTGGAGGTCAAATGTTTACTTTACTTGCTGGTGTCTTTTATATTGTTTGGCTGTCAAAATCTGCCTTTGAAGGTTTAGTCCTTCAGTTTTATCAACTGATCACCTGATGTGCAGTTCAGTGAAACTTTTGAATTAAGACTTGGGATTTATTTAGTTAGTTTTTAGCAGTTTATTTCAATCTCAGACTTCTTTGGTAATAATCTTGTTCTGAAAAAAAAATCTATGTATTTAGGAATTATTTTGGTAAAATGCTGCAATACAAATATTGTCATCTTACTGACATAATGCTTTCTTTTTTTAGAGCAGTGTATAACTTGGGTACCACCCAAAGTGCTGCTGTCCTATTCTATGTCTTCATAATTTAGCAACTTTGCTTGCTTGGCTTTTCTGCTGGAACACCATGAACCTCCTCAACTCTGCACCTGTTCAATTCAAATTTAGTAAGACAAACACCAATAACCCCTAAACCCCAATCAATTCAGTAGTCATTAGCTCTGAAGTCTGGATATTCCTGATGCTTTTTCTTTTCTCCTTCTTTCTCCACCCATTTCTTGCTGCCTGGAATGTCTGCTGTTTCATAAGATGGGCAGAGCTTCTGCGGACACTTGTTCATGTCTCTGTGGTCTCCTCAGCTGCTGGTTTTCATGAACTCATGACACATGTATGGTACAGTCAAGTTTGATTATAATTAATCACAAGGTCAAAATCTATTTGTAGGGGCAAATTTTGTAGCTGACAAGCCAGTAAGGCAATTGCATGTCTTCTTACTTTTGACTTTTTATAGATCTGTTGGGTTTGTGCTGTTGTTGCATCTTCTCTTGGTAGCATTGAGGTTCTATTAATGATGTCTCTAATTTCTTTGGATTCCTAAAATTTTTAGTGCTTTATGCAGACGGCAGAGATACATAGCTTCTGCAGGAGAGGTCAATGATGTTTTCAGTAGCTTTTTCCTTCTCAAGTGTCATTTACCAAGGGACTCTGCAATCGAGTCATCCTGATGGGAAGCGCATCTCAGCTGATGTAATGCATTTGTGTTTCCTGGAAACAGAACAAAAATCGCAGCTCTGCTTCGTTTAATGCGAGATTTGTCATTGATTTCTGTTGCCATGTGTCGTGGTTTTAAGCCCAGCTGGAGATGAAACACCACTATTTATTTATCATATTTACTCCTATAATTTGATCTTTCTCTTGTAATGGATTGTTCATGCTTTATTAATCTGATTTCCTGACGTCGGTCCCTCAAAGAAGTATTGAAAGTTTTTACTCATGATGAGTATTTTAACAAAATATTTTGAAATATGATGTAACTAAATTGTATTGCAACAAAACTTCTGGTCTTTTTCTCTACACACTATGCTAAAACAGGGGGATCAACATAACTGATATGGCAAGAGGGGCTAGATGCATAAAGCTGGATGGACTTGATAGATAAATTCTTCAAATAGACTAAATATTTATTAAATGTGTGTTACTCCTGTCAAGATCTATCTAGTGTATATTACTCCTGTCAGGAATATGTTTTCTGATGAAGATGCATTCTTTCTTCTCAGTCTGTCTTGGAAACTAAAATGCATTAAGTTCAGTATTACTTTGTTCCTGCTGGCTGCAACTGTGTATATTTAAGCAAAATCACTTTCTGATTTGTTATTTTATCTATTTTGCCTAAAACCTAATTTAATCTGAAATGGAAACACATCACATTTCATCACTTGAGAGTATTCAGTGTCTACTAGTGAATATTGTATTTTGACCCATGGAACACAGTGACATGACTTGCTAATGTTTTGACACAACTTCCTCTGCTTCACTTCAGAAAAGGTCATGGCAGTATGTGGAAGAACATGAGCTCCATGATGTACAAGTAGTTGGTTTCAATGCTTGGGGTGCCCAAATGTTTTTATCTGGTCACAGTTAGAAAACAGCACATAGAGATTTACCTAAGTGGTAACTTGTAGAGTGAATAACTATTTGTATCAACTTTGTAACCATAAAAATCTTCAAAACGCTCCAAAGGAAAAACCATTCCCTTATTTATTCTTGTATAGACTTTGTTTTGGTGGGGATTAAAGGAGAGGCTTGATGTTTAGTAAGTTCAGCTGATTTTTGCTGTATTTAAGGCAATGGTGGTATAGGAGCTGGGAAAGCATACAGGCAATAAAAAAAATATAAAGCAAAATAGTCCCTCTTGTGTACAGACACTGATCACCAAGATGTTTTTAGACTTCAGCCAGACCTGTGTGATGTTGTGAAGAGTTCTGTAGAACTTTTTAGGTACTCTACTAGTTGCTTATGCATGCAGATGTGGAAGCAAAAATGACTACTTACAAAGGTTCCCTTCTGTCTTGGTCATAATAGTACTCTGATGGCTCTGCATTATTAAAAATAATAGTAATTATGTTATGGAATTGTGTTATGGGTAATTCCCAATTCTAGCACATGATCTCAAGGAAGCTTCAAAGCCATGGGCTGAACCTCGTGTTTGCTTTGACAGGAAGGGAATGGCAGCTGGACAGACAGTTGTTCTTTTTGTATATTGTAGCACAGAAGACTCAATGGTTGTTTTTTTTATTTGCTTAACTCTGCATAAATCTCGCTGAAGAAAACTTCTGCAAATGGTTTAAAAACAGTAGGATAAAATTATTTTGTAAAGTAAAGCAAAGTATGTTTTTGTAACAGCTGGAAGATACTTATTCTGTTTATGGTTGCTTTGTGGCTGTTCCTTTTTCCAGGCCAAAGATGAATTTGCAACTCAAATCCCAGTAAAGCTCTCTAAACAAGAGCTGGATCCACAGTTGAAAAATATACATAGGGGTTTTTTTTTTTTGTTTTTTTTTTTCCCTCCAAATAGACCTTTATTATTTTAAGTGGAGTGTGATGTGTCTCTAAACTCATTTGTGAATTAAATAAAGATTGGTTTAGCTTCAGATTTCAGGAAAATTAACTTGGAAGGACACTCAGATGGTCTGAACTAATGAGTAAGGTATGTTAAGCTGGTGAAAGTTTTCCTTTTTCAGATGTTGGTGAACTCAGTTCCTACTAAAGAGAAATCTCATCTGAAACAACTATCATCCTCTTATTTTGTTTCTTTGGTCATTTACTTCATATTGAACCACTCAGTTATTCACATGGCCTTTCTGTAAAATCATACATTGGCAGAAGCTCAAGGGCATGACCTGCATTTTGTGTTTAGAAAAAAATGGAAATCAAGGGAAAGAAGGGAATTGCAAGCCATGATGTATTTTTCTAATGAAAGTTCTACACAGCTTTGCTGCTGATTTCTCCTTATATGTATGTCCGACGGAAAATGAAAAGCAGCTTTCCTTCACTAACTCCCCTCTAATAAAAATAGGATCTTTTTCTCTGCTGGTCTGAATATGGGAGTGGGGATGGCAGCTTGTGTCCTATAATCCTACAAAAGGATTGTGATATTTTTGTGTAGCTTTTTAAGAAAACAATACATTAAATAGCTATTTTACTAAAGGACACCAGCTGTGAAATACACGAGAGGTGTATTTCTGAATCGTAACTTGCATTTTGGATTTGAAACAGACTTTTATTCCCACCGTGTTTGTGACCAGTATTAGAAGTGAATTGGTAAGGATAGTGCTGATCCTGCAGCAGCTGGAATTTTAGAGCAAAGAGATGATTCTCCTGATCGGATGCTGCAGGCAGGCAACTCCCTGCTTCGTCCTCCAGCCAGTTGTGCAATGTTCAGGACTGAAAATCTGTCAACATAATATTTTTTTTGGGACATTTGTGGAAGCAGACCATCAAAGCTCCCTAACAAACACACTTAAAAACTTATGGGATAGTGATTTAGATAGGAATAATTAATTGAATTAACTTAATTCCAGGTTTTAAAGAGCACAGTGTAACTGCCTGAACAGGGATATTTGACATCCAAATATGTTTTAGTTAGTTATATTTAACCAAGTTTTTCTCTATTGAAAGTGGAAAGCAAGAAATTTCTGTGTTTCAGGAGATTAATATCTGGTTTACAGCATATTTAAAGTTCCTTTACCCCTTTAACTGAGCCTACAGCAATACGTCATACACAGGCACTTGCTACCTTTGGCTTGAATTCAGCTTAATTTTCCAGATATTTTTTTTTAAGTTTTAGAGACATCCCTTTCTTTGACTCAACAGATGGGCTTGTAACATATTTGAAAAGCAGCAGGGTTTATGAAAATAAATGGTAGTTGCCGTTTCTGAGACTGTGGTGAGGAAACAGTGCTGTTGGTAAGGGTGGAGAGACTGGAGTCCGAACTATAAATGTAAACTAGTTTGCCATTCTACAGTTTTTCTTTTGATATTCACATAATTGCATGTAGACAGCAGTTGTTTTTCAGTGCTGTGGCATTTTGAAGTGGACTACATTGCTGGAGGGATGAAATAACCCTTCATCTGACTGATTTAATGGACAAAAGGAGGAAGGGAAATAATGCTGTTAGATGCTATTGTTAAATGGCAAACTGCTAGAATTGTTGCAGTTTCACTTAGTAACCTGCTCCTTTCCCTTGGTGATTTTAAGTTATGCATGGTTTAGACTTAGATTTATGGTGAATATATTTTTCTTGACAAAGGTATAATACATTAGTAAAATTCCCATGTATTATACATGCAGAAGGTGGGCAGCTAGTGGAAGCTAGGGAAGGAAATAGAGTACTACCAAGTGCTAGTAGCAGTATTTTTAACAATGTGAACTCATCTGTTCATATCTTCCTAAAATACAGAGGTGGCATTCCTGGTGCCTCCCCTGTTAGTGCTACCTGCTGAAAGGGTAAGAGTGCTTTCAGTGGTTTTCCTCCTTCCAAAACTTGTCATTGGTAATTGATTCCTACCACAGCCTTTTAGTAGATGTAGTATCATCAGGAAGAGGGTTTTTTTTGGGGTTATTTATTATCCCATCACAGTTTCATTTCAGAAGATATTTTTCTCAGAAAGACCAAGCACCTGCCCCCATGCTGACAGCTTTACCAAGGGAGAGCAGTTGTCAAATGAGTGAGACTGGTAGCTTTATAGATACCCAGGATCTGTTTGAGAAGTATTAGGGGTGGATATCCAGCAGTTACAATTCTGTGACTGCTTTAAGTAGCCATGTTTAGCTATTTGTTGCCTTGACTAATGCTGGCAGCATAAAGAGCAGCCTGGTTCCATTGTGAAACACACTTCGAAATATTAATGTGAGCAGGATGTCTTCATAGGAGGGAAACGGAAGAGAACAAGAAAGCATATATAAAAACCCCAAGATAGGATTTCGTAGTTTCCTTGCCAATCAGAAAATAAACATAGCTGAAAAGACAATTGGGACACCAAAAAATGGAAAGGGCAATAAGGAATTTTCTGGCAGAAGATTTAAAAATTACCAACAAAACATAAATAGATTATGACACATCAGTTCATATTTTTCCATTGAGAAAATACAGTCCCACCTACTCAAGTTTCTGAAAGAAATATGCCAGCTTCTGAGGAGCTGAAATGCCAGCTTTTGGTCATATTTCTTGTGATACATTCTTTATCTCTTAATAGGGCATAGGGACTGTGGTGATTTGTTATCATTTAAATAAGGCACGTTCTTTATTGCTAATAGCAGCTATTTTTCTGGTAGATGCCTTTTATGGTACACTTGGGTTTTAATGCTTCCTCAATCATTTCCTTTGTTTCAGCTTAAAAAGGCAAAGACTGGCTTGCCACTAAGTTTCTAGGTAGCTGAACTGACTCCATGAGAGGGGTTTCTTTGCAGGGTTTCCAGTGTGAAAGGAGGATTAAATTTATTGGCCGTTTAGAAAGTCTTAAATTCTTTGAACCTTAAACCTATTTTTCAGATCTATTCAGACTATAGATTCCTCACATGTATATTCTTTCTCCTTACTAAAGAAAGTGAGTTCAACTGCAAGTTTTGCATGGAAAGGTAAAAGAACTTCACAGGCCCCTGAGTATCAGAGAGTAAAGTGTTTCATATCCATAGTGTTCTTCAGGCTGTAGGTTTATGTAGAATTGCATTTAAATATTAAGAATGGCAAGAAAATAGCTGAGACTTTACTAAAAACGCAGGGATTTTGCTTTTTTCCTGTTTCCACTTTTTCAGTGTTGCAGAATTTATTGATGTGTGATATTTATTTTATTTTAAATTCTTATATTACTTTTCTTCTTCCCTCTGCCAAGCCCTCGGGAACACAGCTGTCTGCCCTGTAACTTTCACTGCCATCGTTAGCGCTCCGTTATGTCCCATGGCTGTGTGAGGACTTTAATCTTCCGTGTAATTGATGGTGGTGATTGCTGCTAAATCTGTAAAGGAAAAGCATCCGTTCACCTTCGTGTGAAAATGGATGATTAACGAAGTCAAGAATGTTTCCTCTCGGCTCTGTACTGAGTAAGTAAGGCAGAGTACCTCGGGCAGTCTAATTTCCTGGCTTGATAATAGACTGGGAAAAGAGCCATTTGTTGTCTTCAGGGTTGTCCATATATGGACAAATCTTTTGCCGGGCTGAGTGAAAACAGTCATCTTTCAGGAAAGAATAGAATGTTACAGGATTTGGGAAACAAAGGTTTTATAAGCCGAGATCTAGCTCAGGATAATGGAAGATAGTTTGCTTCAACACACTTCGAACCAGCGCTGGCTCAGGTCTGTATCCTGGAAGTGTTTTACATGTTGAGCTTCCCCCGGTTGTTTGGCAGCCTTTGTGTTGAGAAGAATGGTGATGCTGGTGTAGATGACCTGCAGACTTTCACTGCCTTTTTATTTAGTTTTGGATTAGAGACTAAGAAGACATTTAAGGTGAAGTTAAATACAAGAAAGATTATTTGAGTCTTTCACCATCTGTGGCTCAGTTGTACACTTGTTTATCATTGTATGAAGACCTTTAAGAGTATCCCTTGATGATTTGGAGAATCAAGCTGATCATTATCGCTTAGGAGATCCAAGAATAGCTGAACAATTCTTGAGTTGACTGCTGAATTGTGGTGTTATTTTCTACTCACACATAATGTTGGGGGTTTATGTGGCCCCCCCTGTTTTTATTATGAAATACAGACTGTGTGTGTAAGCAGTGATTATCTCTGCATTTCATCATGTGACAGATTTGAGGACAGGAAGTGTGTGGGGGAGGAATACATCAAACACATGGTTGAAGGAGTCTGTTTTATACACTAATATACAAAATATTGGTTACAATATTTTATGTGTAATATCTTTGTTCCAGGTGTAGTTTAAGAGACATTGATTTCTAAAGAATAGGGACTGTAGAAAGAGTCCTAGATTTCTAGTAAGGGACTTGTCCCAATGATTGTGTTGTCAAGACCACAGGGACCCTGTTTGGGATACTTCTGACCTAAAGGAGATCCCACAGGTTACAGGATAGCAAAAATCTTCTCTAAAATTGTTACACTGATCTGGAGATTCTCTTAGAGTTGTTGAGAATCTTGAAGATTATTATATTTTGGCACATTATAGTTCAGAGCAGCTTTACCTTTTTTTTCCTACCTGTTGTACTTGGAAGGGGAAGTTATAAAAGAGAAAGAAGGCAAGATTATTTTTAAAGGGTAGCAGGAAAGGAGCAGCTGATTTACTTTAGGCATTATTGAAAATTTCAGCTGAACTTCTTACACAGAAATAAAATATTGTACAGTAGATTGCTTAGATTTGACAGATACTTGAAATGGAATAATTCTCTGTTTGACAATAGGGAAATGCTCTTAAATATTTTTTATTTTATTAGACGTTATGTCAAAAAAGGTTATAAAAATGTCTTTGGCTACTGAAAGTATTAAGGTTTCAATAGAGGCAGGAAGGAATGGATATAGGGCAAGACAGCAACAATCATCCTGTCTTTGAGACTAGGGTGTGTTAAGTGTTATCAAGAAACAGTGTCTGTGTTACTGGGCAGGACATCAAATAATGTAATGCAGTTTCCATAATATGTCTGTTAATATGTGGGATTCTGTAACTTAACACTCTTCAATCAACAGGACATTGATGTGGGTCAAACTCACCGACTTAAATATTTAACCTTACATTTTTTTCCATGCTGTGGGGAAAGTACATCACTTTTTTATATGCTTATTCTGAAAAAGAATTATCTTTTATTTGTATTTTGTGATTTTTTTTTTTTAATTGTGGAGGGGAAAAAGAGTTTGCTTCTGTTTGCCTTTTAAACTTACCAGTGAATGCTTCAGTTTCCTGATCATCTTACAGAGCTTTTCTCTTACAGAGCTGACTTAAAACCTTTGCACAGATCTTCAGCTGTGAAAACTATTATTGCATTTTCTTGTATTTCTTATTAAATTGGGCTAGTTTAAGCCTTTTGCTGTTTTTACTATTACAATTTTTGCTGAAAGCAACAGACAGCCCTGCTGAGTAGTTTCTTGCTACTACTGCCTGCTTTCAGAAGTACCTAATCCCCTATCGAAACCAAGATCCCAGTCTGGATCCATAGCAAACACTGGACCATTTCTTCACTAGGTGAAAGGTTAGGGTTAGGTTAGGTCCAGCTAGCAGAAAGGGACTGAGCCAGATAAAATGAAATCATTTTCTTTACTCATTCTTTAAACAATTTTGCTAGACATGAAGTTTACAACAATAGTTTAATTTTTCAAGGAGAATAAATATGAAAACATACATGAAGAAAAATAAAATAAGGTGTAAGTTAATTTTATTTTTACGTTTCACTTATTTTTATGCTTTTCTTCAGAAACAGCACTAATACTTAGCTTGAATTAGTCATGTCGATTAAGTGGTGTATTAACCATTACTGAGCAGCAGCTTGTCTGCATTCCACCTCCAGCCTGAGCTTTGCAATAAAAGCATTCTCTTATTTAGCATGAAATGTAAGATTTTGTGACATGTTAGTGAGAACATGTTGAAGGATAGCATAATTAGATTTTAGATTTTTTTCTGATAAACTAGTAACTGTATTAATTATCTGCATCTGCCCTACACACATACACACACATATATATATTCTCTCTTTTTCTTATGTTTCTGAATTGCATGTAGTACTTTCCAAGATCCATTTTTATTCTGTCCCTGGCAATTTTTTGTCTGTAATCCCTCTTCCCTTGTATATTGTAAAATTGCTTTTTGACTGTCTTCTTTCTGATCATGTCCCAACTGAAGTGTATTCTACTCCCTGGCTGTTGAACTTGTGCAAAGTTTTTTTCATTATTCAGATGGCTTGAGAACATTTTCCTTTCCAGGCTGCCACAGGCTGACTCCCCCTCTTGCTCATCTGTTTTTTTGGCATCACTGCTGCACTTCGTGGCTCTGTGTGCAGGTGTGCTGGAGCCTCAGTCTTGGTTTGAAAGACTGAGAGTTAGATGATGGTGCAGATTGCCTGCATGAGGGATTACCCTGAATGTTTACTCACAGCTCGTTTAAGGAGAAAAGGAACAAAGTCATAGGGAGGTTGCTCAGGAAGAGCATTTCAGGCAGTGGGCTGAGTGGGAAAGGGTAAGACGTGGATCATTGAGGAAGTGGTTTCAGCCTAGGTCTAAGGAAGTGTGTGATCAGTGGAGAGAAGGGCAGGGATTTGGGGAAGATTTATTTGGTCAGGTTATGAAGAACCACTGACAATTTTCTCCTGTTAGAGGCTCTGTTCTACTTGATTTATGGTGACAGGGTACTAGATTGTCCATTGCTGAACTTTCTATGTACTTTTTTTTCTATGTACTGGATTGTTCTTCCATGGCTGACATAAAAATTTAACACCAAGTGAAGTACTGTGACTGGGACCATCTCCACATTATGGACCATGTTCAGGTCAGAAATGTGCTTTTGAGGTGACTGTCCTAGTTGTTACCATTTGTTCTTGGATCACATCAGAAAATGGTCCAACAGAGCATCCATCCATTAACAGGATTATTTCCAGGCTAAACAAAACTGGGATGTGCACTACAGCTTTTTCTCTTAAGAAGGAGGTTTGGTGTATAGGACCAGATTAAATAGAGTTTGAAATAAAATTAACTTAAACATTAAAAGTGTGAATGCTGTAATCACCTATTTTGGTCTGGAAATCCACTCCTGGGCAGGCTGTACTAATGTGGGCACAGACCTGATTTGCATCTCATTCTGCTTTGAAAATTCAGCACTACCACAGGAATCCTTTACAGTGGTTATGGTGGTAGCAGAATGGGGGACCCAGGGTGTATGTCATGCATTGAGTGATGTTTTGCATGCATCCAAGTGTCTGAAAAATTACTTTGAAGACCAGGGTCTGCTGAACAGCTTTGGCAAAACATGGTGGAAGTACTGTAGAATATTGATGTAAGAATATTTCGTGACCCATTGAAAGGAACTCGGATGGATGCAGATGAAGAATTGTTTTACTGTGGCCTATTCAATCTGTTCGTGATTAATGTGTTTGTAAAACATAGCTAAGGCTTACATATTGCACTGTTTTGAGATGCTATCTTGGGTTTTGGTGATTTATTAATGTTATAAATTTGATTCTGCTGAGCTGGTCCGACTTGCAAAGAAAATCAGAATTTTTATTCTGCCGAGGAACAGCATTATGCACTGTGTCGGATTTAGTTATGAAAGTGCGAGTAAGTGTGGTTATAAAAAAGTCCAATCTACTTACAAAACACAAATGACGAGAGGAATGCTGCATTCTTCCCCACACTTAAATAACAGCGTGCCTCTCTTCTGGCTTATAACTCATTTTGTAGACTAATCCTTTGTTTTAGGTTCTCTTTTTGTATTTATATCTATACTGAATCTGACAAAAAGTCCTAATTTAAACCATATAAACCATGAGTTTTTTAACAAAATTTGTGAACATTGGCTTTTTTCTCCTTTGTTCTCCTATATCTAGCCAAGTACATATTTTCCTAGACTCATAATGGCTAATGGACAAACTTATGCCCCCTTTTCTGATTATCTAACCTTGTTAAAATAGCCTTATTCAGAAATAACTGAAGGACATACACTTTGTGAACTGTGTGATCCCAATTCTGTACTTCTCATATATAGTGTCATTCCAGTGGTATATTTTAATTTTGAATAGATCTCTTCTTTTATCTTCAGACTGTCCTTCGTGGTTCACTTTGCTTTCTCTCATCTTTGATTTTTAGTGTTGTTTCTGACTAGGTAAGCTAAATGAGAATCATTCAAAGTTTGTCTGGTTCTTAAATTGACTGCTGGAAGAGAGTGAGTGTGGTGCAGTAAAGCAAAAGGCCATTTTTGTGCTTCAAACTTCCTGTTTAGCAGTGCACATTGTCACTGGCAGGTCATGGGAACATCCATTTTTGCAAAAATGAAGGAAACTGGACAATGCACCCTTTGTTGGGGTCTATGTTGATACCAGTTTAGTTAGGTTTCTATTTGTGCTAAGCCCAATCTGATTTGATATCTTATGCTATAGATCCATGTAACATTTGTTGACTCTAACAAGAATTTATATTTGCTCTCAAGAAAGTGTGTGTTTCAGCAAAGCACAAAACCAGTATTACAGTACGCATGAGCTGAACCTTTCTCTCACTGAAGTTTGGAGGGGAGGTTTCCCTGACTCTCAGGAGCTGGGATGAATACTTTGGTGGCTACTTCCAGGTCCATTGGAACCTGTGGGACCTTTCCTAGGTCTCTGCGTGACGTGGGGAGATAGATGTTCATAGGATGGTGCTTGCTTGGGATTTAATAATTCATGTTTTGATGAGGAGCCTTTTTGTTACATTTGTTGGAATGCTAAATAAGACAAAATAAATAAAAAAAAAAATTATGCATGTGTTGTAATTGACCTATTCCTAAATACTGTTTTTCTTTTCCCTTTCTTAGTAAATCACTGGTTTTACCTTCAGCAGGTGCAGCATGTTCTCCTAATGCTGATGTTTAATGTGGCCATGATCACAGTTATTTGCAAGTGTTTTATTGAGTGATAACAAGTCACTATTCGGTCTTGCAATTTTATGTATTTCATTACTAACACTATAATAATCTCTAGCACTAGCACTGCACTGACAGAAACATATTAAAGTGTGGTGTTATCTCACTTTTTCTTGGTGTAATTCAGGGAGTATCATGTACACTGACATTTGCACTGTGTTTGGTAACATTAGGAAGTGTGTGTGTGTTGTGGATTTTGTTGTTGTTTTGTTCTTTTAAGCCAAGCAATTCTGCTGTAGCAACATTAGTGATTTATTAGTTGGTTTTGGTATCCAGGGATTCTGGTATGAAGTTTCTTTAGGAAATAAACTGTGCAAACGCTTATGTGATAAAAGCTGTACCTATATCGGCGTCAGCAAAATTATCCAAGGCTGCCTTTGACTCCAACAATATAAACTAACTAGATAGGAGTTTTTGAATTTTAATAGTGCCATGTAGCTCATATAGAGGACACTGGCAGCAGTGTTTTAAGCACAGATAAGGTAATTTTATTAATTGATCTTTTGCACAATGTTGGTTACAATTGTACTATGTTGGTACTTTCTAACTAGAGTGCTGTCTTGGCTGTTCGCATACATTGAGAGCATGTTAAAAATACAGATATGGAATTGTCATGGATGTGGTTTGTTGTACAAGGTTCTGGGCTGCTAGCTGGAAAAACAACAAAGTGGAATTCATGAGTGTGCTCGTGTGAAGCAACAAATGTGATGCAACACTGTACATGAACATGTGCACGTAACAGACATAAACCTGACAGAGTTTGGGACTGACTTTACATTCCCTCTTGAGATGAATTGAGCTATCAACCCACCTGTTTCTGTTATCTTTCTAGTCACACCTAATATTTGTGCACTGTAGACAAGTTTTGAATCCTACCTCCAAGGTGAGGATATTGTGTTTTAGAAAAACCATCAGTGCAGGAATCTGACAGTGGTGTTGCCAGTTGTAGTAATTGCTACAGTTATTGTGGTTGCCTTTTTTTTTCTTCCTGAAAAGTTATGATAAGGACTGAATAGGATGTAAACTGTTGAAACAGTTGGTGTAGATGAAGGAGGCTGGCTGGGTACTTGTTCCTTAATTTATCATCCAGCTTTGTCAGTGTTTTATTTTGTATACACCAACATGTGTGTTTGATCTTGTTTAATGTACATTTCTCTAGAGCTCATGTATTATTCATTATTCTAAGCCATTCCTGAGGCAACACAATTCTTGCTGTCAACTGCAGAAGATAGAGCTGCTAGGCTGCACTTGACCATTTTCATGAAAATAAATGTAAGCACAAAATATATGTTGTTCTTTCTCTGTGAGCTCTTATAAAAGAAACAGCCACTGAAATGTTAGGAAGTTATTTAAGCCTCTACCCCCAAAAAACTGATTTTAACTGAGGGGCTGGGTGTTGGGAAGGGAGCAGGAGGGAGATTAAGTTACCTGAAGATGATAGATGCTTATTTCAGTCTGACTTCAGGTCTTGTGTGTTTTGCACGTGCTGATTTCAAAGCATACTGATTATTGTAAAGAGTTTTCAAGAATGATGCCGGAATAAATGCATACATAAATCATTACAGGATAATGATATTTAACTTGTAATGTAGTCTTGATGCTTTGTGTATTTTGGTGATTTATATACTTTGTGTGCTTTCTAATTCTGGAAGGGTGTAAAGCCCAGTGTCCCTCTCTTCTGACAAGATCTGAAAGCTGCACCTAGGATAGCATACTATGATGGTGTTTCCAGTAGAAATTTGGAAGCATATAGGTATAAGCTTATCAGATAGAATGAGGACTGCTGTTTTTAACAGTGATCTATCTAACATCAATTATAAATTTAGAGAAATTAATTTTAAAAGGGAGTAGAATACATGGTTATAGCACTTGAATGATTTGCATTTATGTGGAAATCTTAATTTTTTTTTCTTCAAATGTAGTTAAAAAGAAAGGATGACTTAATACATCTCTTGAATAATTTAACTGTTGCATGGCAGGTGTTGAGGTCACACTTCCATGGAGATTAGTAAGTGTCCACTGCTGTTTCTTTCCACATGAAACTTGTGCTTTGTGAGCCTGTGAAGACAGCCCTTAGGATTGTGTAGTATGTGTTCATGTTGCCAGTAATGATATGATAGCACATTGGCACAGGAAAGGCTTGAATGATGAGACTGACTCCGTTGACTCTAACTTCTGAACTCTGGCATTTCACAAGCGAGAAATGATGACATAAGATAGTGGCTTTTTTTCTTAAATTTCCCTTAAAAAATAAAATAATAAAGATGAAATAGCAAAATTTAATTATATTTCCATTGTAAAAAATAATCAGCTATCCAACTTGTAAAATGGGGCCTCTTAAATTAGCAGCATGTGGCATCGTTTTTTAATAAAGGTTGTGAAGTGAAGCTTCAACCCAAGTAAAAGTGAGGGGAAGCTGAGCAGAACTTTATAAAGTGAGGATTTCAAAAAGAACTTGTTCTACCACCCTTTGAGGCTAAATAACATGCTTATAAAATGGAGAGCTACCAATTTTTTACTGTTATTTCTGTGGAACTGAATGTTCTTCCTGAGACTAACCACACCTTGGGAACATATTTAATGCAGGTGGAACATGGAGGTTCTGGGAGAAGTGTTGGAGTTCTGAGCATAGTCAATTAAGAATATCCATTGGTTACTGTTTAACCATATTTGGGGAAGTCTTTGTGCATAGCTGTATATCACTCTCATTTATGTTGTGAGCCCTTTTCCTATTTTTAACTTCACAAGACACTAGAACTAATTAGACAAATGTGCAAATGACTAAAATTTACTGAATGTGGGTAAATCTGTACAGTTTTTGCTACTGTTTCCTGAAAGACTTCTTTGCTGGTTTTGTGTTCAATATAAATTCCTCTGAATTAAAGTGAGTCACAGAAAACTTTTATTTAAAATTTGTGACTCATGAAGTGATGATTTTAAAGAATAGTGTTGGGCAGTCTTAACTATTAAGACAGACACTGGTATCCAATTATCCATTTTGAAAAATTTATTACCTATAGATTTTATTTTTTATAATTTTTTTACTTTGATAAATAGTATAATAATTTAGCAGTAATTATAGTAGTAATAATTACATGTGATGCTTGCTTGTGTTTGTTAAGCTCTGGAGGGCAAATATCAATAAGAAACAAAAAAAACTAGACAGCAGTTGGACCACTGAGACCTTGTGCTTTGATATTTTAGGGCAGTCTGAGAAATACTTCAAGCTAGCATGTGCCAACATGGCTGCTGAAAGACTTGGTGCTGGTGTTTCTGAGATCTTCTGCTTGCTCAAGAGAAGGCAAGGCAAAACATTTCCCCAAGGAGGGAATGTGTTGATGTGCCTAGGAACTACAGAGAAGACTTTGTGGGGAGAGAAGTGAGCAGTGAGAGAAGAGGAAGGGGTGCTCCAGAGATGCTGATTTGTGTCAGATCACAGTATCTGTTGAGCTGGCCTCAGGCTGGGCGAAGTTAGGGTTGGTTGGATCCTGAATGAGACAACAAGTGATTAATTAGCCCCATGAGACTGAGCGGTGGGACTGATAAAGCTTTTTTCCACTCTGGTTTTGTCTGGTGGCTGGTCCCCCTCGACAATGGCTTTATGTGTTGTAAGGATTCAGGCAATGTTGCAGCCAGTTTCTCAGTGCAGGCACAGACATACCCTCTTTTCTACCAGGCTGCTCTGGAGTGATCTCAGACATGTTAACCCCCTGAAAGAGATTAATATTTTGGTTGCAAATGGACAGAACTTTAAATATTTTCTCACATACGTGTGCACATTTGCATATATATTTGCACTATCAAATTTGTTCATTTCTTTTGGAAATCATACAAAACTAGTGTTGTTTCTCATGGATTACATGTTCTGAACTTAGTATCTCTAGAGGTACCTCTTCCCCACTGTAATGCTTTTGGCCTGTGTCCCCAAATACTTTTTCTCCCATGGGCCTCAGCAGCCATGTGGAGAAGATGTGATGTGACTGATGGTGTGGGTTGACTGGCTGCCAGTGTGCTGATTGATTAAATCCTGGACACAAAAGAGAAAATCTGAAGCTCTTTTAACCATGGGCATGCCAGTTTATCCGGTTGCCAGTGGTCATAAAACTTTCAGAAATGTAGTTATTTTTGCTTAACTCTGGTCCTGTGTTGGTTGTAGTTGAAATTGGCTCATAAGCCTAGAAGTTATGGGAAAAAAGCAGAGAGGCTGCTGATCTGGCCAGTCAGGACTGAAGGTGTGAATACTGTGGAGCCTGGGTGTTTCCACCTCTAGACTCCTGCAGTGGCTCTGACTTGCACAGGATGTTTCCAGACTGGCATAAGTCTAATGGGGTGAAGGCAAAGTTCATTCTGTCCTCTTGTCTCTGCTTTACACTCCCATGTTGTGGCATTCGAATCCCTGATCTCAAGTTGCAGGCACAATGTAGTCACTGCCTTCCTGCCTGGGAAGGTGCCGTGGCAAACTGGAGGTCAGCAGGCTGACTGGCTTCCTGTGGTGCGGGGTGGGTGTGAGTGTGGTGCAGTGTAACTAGTCAAAAATGCACTTATCCCCCTGGTGTGTGACCCAGTGCACTCAGAGGGGTGCCCAGTATGTGGGTCTCTGAGGACTTGTATGGCACGTGAGCAAATGAACTGGAATTCTGTTAGCTTGAGAGGTGAGTCTGTTTGCAATCCTGTTTTCATTCACCGTTCACGCCGTTGTTTCAGTGTGTTTTGTGTTAGTGACAAAGTGCCCTTTCAGGCAAAAGCTGTTGGTGATATGCAAAGTTTACCAATATATTGATGAAGAAGGAGAACCACAGTGCACAGAACTCATGGAATGAAGTGCCGGGGAGTCTAAACCTTTTGAGGATGCCATGTAGTGATGACCAAAGAAATGGGGCAGTGGAATGGAAATGTGTTGTAGGAAAGAGATGTGGAAAAGAAGATGAGCGCAAAGTGGAGTTGTAGGGGAAAAGAGTTTTGTGCTAAGGATTCAACAGTGATCATATGCATTTTAGAGAGGTTTGTTTCAGCCTGGATCTGCGTCACTTCTTGCATTATAATACCCTTCGACTTCCTGGAGTGCATCTTCTCATGCAGCTCAGCCTATGGGGAAGCCCCCATGCATGTGCTCTGAGTCTGTTCAGCCATGGGGACCAAGGTGCCGTGAGTGGGGTAAATGGGGAGAGTCACTTTGGAAGCAAACTTCTGATCCAGTTATGTATGAATAGCTTGGTAGTGTGGTGCTAACATGGGTATGCATCCTGTGGGGTGCCTCTGGCAGTGCTACTAACGTGCTTAAAGAGCACCTTGGATGCTGTTTAAAAAAGAAGTATAGCTTTTTTTCAAATGTTCCAAATTTTGGTAGCTGTGAGGAAGCCAAAGATGAGCGTCAGTGGTGGGTAACCCTCAGAAGCAAAGTTGGTGAACACATCCCGAACTGTAAGAATGGCAACCAAATGACAGGTTTTCACAGATATTTACAACTGCCAGAAGATATGAAAACAAAAGCAGGGCCAAGTGAGGTGTAAAGGGCAAAAAGGTTATAAAAACAAAAGAAAAAAAACCACAGAGCCAGAAAGGTCTTTGCTAGATGGAAAAGTCAGTCTTCCATGTGAGGAGAAAAGAGCTGTTGCTGAGCTACTCCATTCATAACCCTGGTCTCTCCTAGAGAGAGGTCACCTAGCTCTGTGTGGAGAGCAAGGTGTTAGCTCCTTTTGAGGGGAGAAGGGTAGAGCTGGTCAGCTGAAATGGATGAATTATCTGCTTTTCTAGAATTAAAAATTTTGGCATTGCTTGTAGTGACTGTGGGATTTAAAGTGAGGAACATTTGTTAATAAGAATGCCTCACTGACTCATTTGTGACTGACAGGGGTTTTTTTTCTTGTCTGAAGAGGGTTCAGTTCTTGCTGTTTGCAGGAGAAATTCAATGGCTTTGGAATTTATAAATTTTTCTCTTTCAATTTCTACAAGGTCAGTGAAAGGTGTGTTTCAAAATTTGCTGTTCAAGGTTTGCTTCTTCATGTTTTTCCATTTCAAAAAAAAAAAAAAGGAGAGAGAGATAAAGTTAGCAAATGGTCTTGAAACTTTTTCACTCCAAAAGAGATTTCTGTCCTTGCCCGCTTTCCTTCCACCTGCCTGTTGACAAGAGGGAGCTTTGCCTACTCACTTGACTGACCTGTCACTTCCATCACTGACAGTTCTCTACTTTTGTGTGGAGATTAATGAATAATTTGTTATTTCTTCTGTCAAACTTGAAAGCCTTGGAGGTGCAAAGGACACTATCGCTTGTAGTCATGCAGCTTTTGAACATGGAAACCCTTGTAATGCTGATAGGATGTTCAGCTGAAGTGGTTGGATCTGGTTTGGCCATTGCATGGCTTGCTTTCTCGTGTGCCTTGAAGAGAGCATGATAGCCTAGCATAATATCAGAGGCAAGTGTGCTATTGAATATTGAAATGGCTAAGATGAAAACTGAGGGCTCAGTCCATTAGTGGGACTTTGCTTTTACTCTTCTAACCTGTGCTCAGTATCCTTTGTCTGTGGGAACTCTTCCTCACTCCTCTGCAGGAAACGGGCTCCAGTTATTGGGTGCTCTCTAGTCTGTACTATGTTTAATTCATGTATATCTATCTTGACAGCCATGGAGTAAGTCCCTATTTCTACTGTGTCTGTGGTTAAAACACTTCTGTGTTCAGTGAGTGTGAAAAATTTATGTCAACTTCTCCAGTTGCTCATGAGCAAGTGCTTCTACTTTGCAGGAGAGTTCACTGTGCTGTACAATGCAGAAATGGTACAAAACTGCAAGGAGAGGGAGTGGTATTCTGGAAAGCCAGAATAACAGGAAAAAGATTTTGGAGGAGAAAGGACAAGCAGTAAAGGGCCGCAGAGCTCAGAGAGCAGCACAGCTTGATTGTGACTTTGGAAAGAAGTTTGTTGAGAGGAAGAAATCAGGATGTCGGTAATCCAAACAGAAACAGTTAATAAGAGTTGGAGGAATGGAAGGTTAGTGGTTTTTTGGCAACGATTCCCATTGAAAACTAATATATGAGAATAAAACCAATAATATGTATCAGTGAAATGTTAAACATTAAATAGTAATTTCCCATAAGTTCTGGGAAGGTACTGTTGAAGGTACTTCATGTGACAACATTTGCTAAACAAAAATAGTTCCAGTTTGGGATGTTTAAATCAGGCAGCACTTTGGCTGTTTGCACATCAAAAGGAAGAATTTTCTAATGTTTGTGGTTACACCTGTTACATGCAGCAGCTGGCAGATACATCATATAGAAACTGTTTCTCAATTGTTTTAAATAAAGGTATTTGAAATAAATAATACTTTCTTGATTCTGATGTTTATTGGCAGATAGGGTGATAGATGGAAACAGTAATTTAGTGAATGTCCTAAGTCATGGTCATTATTTCAATTCATGGTCTTTATTTCAAAGGCTAATTAGTGCAGAGTGTCCATAAAAAGAAGGCTTTGTCATGTTGGATTCATGTTTGGTGAGAATTGTGGATAAATTTTCAAAAGTTGAATGAGAAATATTATTTTTCTGAAGATAGGGGAAAGAAAAAAAACCCTTTAAATTTGTATGTCTCAAATCTCAGGCAGGCCTGACCCTGCCTTTTGGCCAAGGAAGTCTGATCAGGGCAGGACCAGATGAGTAATGTTTGTGGTGGTGCAAATCCCTGGTGACCCATTCTGAGCAGCTGCAGTTCCTAGTTATTGGAAAACTCAGGTTTTGACTAAGACAACAGCTGGGGTCTGGCAGGTTAGTAATAATAAAACAAATTAGCATCATCAGCTTGACAATGGCAACAGCTTTAAATGTTGACTAAGAAATTTCAAATTCCTTATTCCAGTTTTGCTTGTTGGCTAAAGGCAAAAAAAATTGGCAGTAAAGTAAATCCTCTGAATACAATTCACTATTCAGTGTGTGTTGCTCGGGAGTAGCACAGTAGAATTAATTGGTACTTTTCGTATTAGAGTGATGAAGCAACTGGCTTTTTTCTCTGTAGATTTGTCCAATCCAGGGAGTTTTGTTCCTTTTCTAAGTTTTGCTCCCAGAGTAACATTATATGCTTTATAGAGATGCCTCCTGGGGGATTTTAGTGCACTCCCGAGGTAGATGATAAAATATAAGGCAAATCCAGCTGTGAAAATAAGCCCCCCCTAGCCTATTATTTTAAGACTGATCTAATCCAAAATGTTTAATAATTGAGTGGATTGTGAAACATTCTTTTTTACCAATTTATTGATTTCAGACACTCTTCTGGTCAAAAGTGAACGCTGCTGGTGTTTCAGTTTATAATACTATCTTTCATACACTTACAGCAACAGTATCAAATGTACAAGAAAAAAAAAGATGGATATGGGAAAGTATGTAGACGAGATAGTATTTTGCAGGCCAGATGAAAAATAAATGTCCATACTTTGGATATTATGCCTGAGGTTTCATAATTTTTTCATTTGGTCACCTTCTGCATGTACAGATACTAAAGACAGAATTTTTATTTTTAAAAAAGTTTGGTTTTTTTTTAAGGTCATATTTTGTATTTTTTTTTTTCATCCATGGTCATATTTTCCTTTATGTTGAGCTATCAGAAGTGATCTGACTGCTCTGAGCAGTGTAATGACTCCACTACTACTGCTGCAGTAACAGTTATCCTAATGGTCCTGAAAGGATAGTGGGCTTCACGTAGCTGTGAGAGGAAAAGATGATCTACTGTGCATTGACAAGCAGAACCAAGAAGAGTGTAGCTTGCACCACTTTCAAACAAGAGGCAGAGGATAGATGGGGGATGTAGGAGATAGATGCCCTTCATATACGTTTTTAGTTTTTCTGGTTATTCTGTGATAACTGAATAAATGCTTCGAGACGTTGCCACTAAGATTACACATCAAATTACATGCTCAGTGGCAGTTTGCCACTGCCAGGGGCACTACTGCATATCTAATCTGATGCAGGGTTAGAGGCAGTGTTTTCTTTACTAACAGATGCATCTATAGAAGTTCTTTAAATTTTAGTATTACACATTTTGCCGTTTATAACAAAAAGTAGTACTGCTACTATGTAGAAACAATGTTAAACAATGTTTTGCTCAGCATTACTAGCAAGAGTATTAATACATGGTTTTTGTAAGCTTATGTTTTACTTGGATTGCATTTAGTACTGTTGAATCTACAACTGGAGCAGAGGAACTATAAATATTTGTAATTGGTCTCCTTTGGTTATCCAGAGTTACTGTACTATATGTACATATGAAAATACTTCTGCTTTCTTTTCCTTGTGTGGGTTCTTTGCTAATCCATCTTTCTGTATATTTTGGAGAGAATTTCAAGCACTTCTCACAGATAACTTCTTTAAAGATTAAATGATATGTGCATCTGTGCAAACTAAATCAGCATACTTCATTCAGAGCTATTCAAGAGGAGGACGAATCTGCTAGTCAGAGCCTCAGCTTCTTCTCTGTAGCTAGAACTTGTCTACCATTTTTCAGGATTCCCAACTTGGTCTGTAAGTGTGCTCCAGAACAGTCTTGAAACAGACAGGTTTCAGAGATCCCATGATGCTTTATGTGGGATATGTTTATGCTGATAACTGCACAGTAACACCTGTGTGACAGTGTGTAAAGTTTTTTATTTTCCTTCATGTTTTCAGCCTCTCTTCAGTGACACTTCCATGAAAACAGTTCAGTGAGGGTCTGATGCCACAATTCACTCCCACAGCATTTCATCACAATAATTAATTACAGATGACCACAGACTAAATACTGTTCAAAATTGCACAGCCTGCATAGGCAGGCCTTGAAATTCCAGAGAGCCAAAATTAACTCTGAATCCATACTTGGATCATTCATTGGCAGCTCATTGCAAGACCAGTTGTAAATTGTGCCTGAGAGACACTTTCGCTACTTACAACTTTTGAGCAGAAGGTAGGGAAGGAGCAGGGAATGTTGTTTACATACTGAAACTGCCACAGGCGTAGCTGTTTTCATGAACCTGCTGGATATGTTGCTATTTTATGGGTTGTGTGTAGCAATGTGTGCTGCTAAGGTTAATAGCAAAAAAAATAGAAATCCTGGAATAGAATAGTTTCTGTTGTTGAAGGAGTATTGGTTAGGCCAAAGAAATTTCAGTAAAATATAAAACCTGTTGGTTATTGTTCACAGTTAAACATTAATCTCAAGACTTTATAACACATGCGTTGTATTTGAAAAATGTTGCTTCTTTTCAGTCACCAAGTGTACAGCCTATCAGATTAGTGACAAGCTTTGGTATTCATGTGCTGAAAAAGGAAAAATAAAGGCAAAGCTAATAGCCAGAAAATCACAGCTATATCTGCTTAAAATAAAATTTATACCAATCTATGAATTCTGTAAGCCATGTAAATAGTGAAGAGGGAAAATAATTTCTGTGTTTTTAATGACATTTTTATGTGAAATGCTTTTAAATAACATAACATTTGAGGAATTTGGGCAGTTTTGATTCCTCATCTTTTATTATTACTATCTTTATTTATTAGATGTCTGAGCCTAGTTAGCTTTTAATAACTATATGAGGAGATCAGCTTGAATAAGATAATAATACATATTTTAAAATTTTTTATTTAGTATCTTGGAGGAGTCTGAATCAAGCATGCAGCTTTTTTGACAGAAATAATCTGTGCTGTAAGACAGTAGCTGTTGGTCATTGTGTACTTATAAAAATATCCTAAGTTTAAAAGGCTAATTATTTATAAAAACCCAAAAAAACCCCACTGAATTCCTGTCAATAAAATAATTCAACTGACTTTAGCCTTCTATGTATGATAGGGGTTTTTGCAACTTGACACAGTAACAACTTATTTGATCAAATTTGACTGGAAAAACCAAGACTGCTTTGCTTTTATATTCTTCCTTGGTTGACTGACTAGTGGAATTACTCACCATAGGTTCATCACAATTTTCAACAACTGCTCCTCCATGTGAAAGACTTCAAAAAAAGAAAAAAAAGAAATTATAAAAATAAGTGAATGCCAGTAGAGATCATAACTCTCTTTGTTCATTACACACATTCTTCTGGTCAAGCTCACTACTGTTGTCTTTTAACACAAAGGCCATTTTACAGGTGAAAAAAGGAGGCATTTAAATCCACATTGTGAAACGTGGCCATGAGTGGCACATTTCTCTGTGCTAGGATGTGTCTCTTCAGAATTCCTTTTTTTTTTTAAATTGCTTTCATAGCGCAAAATGAACCCAAATGGAAAACAACTGGCCCTCCTGACAGTCGGTCTGAAAAAGTCTCTGATGGGTACCAGAATGGGACATGTGGAATTGCTGGTTCCTGCTGAGTGGTTTGGCCTTTAGAACTTCCTCAAGATCTCATGGGAAAACGATGTCAGAAGGGAAAACGGAATTTTTTTCTCTAGAACAAATCTATTTTTATTAACAAAAATATTATAATTAAGGCTTCATCATGGTTTCCACTCAGAGTTTCTGGTTTAAATGCTCATTGCCCTGTAAAGCTTAGTGCTCTTTAGGTAAGCAATTCCCAGGCTTTTCTAGTGCCTGAGAATGGCTATTTTGGGACTTTGCATTAATACAGTTTTCTGAGGGAGAGGACAAACAGGGAATGATGACAGTGATCTTTAAAATTTAATTTTATTTTTTAAATTTAAATAAAACTTTGTTGAATGTTTAAGCTTGAACTTAATATGTTGTTGAAGTGTTTCAGGTCTGACTGCTATACAAACTTTGAAAATTTCTGTATGTGCAGGATTCACTTTGAAGAATTATTAGGTTTATAAAGTGAGTAGCTAGAGAGGGTCTGCTGCTTACATGTTTCAATAACCCTGTGTTTTCCTGTATCACATCTCATACTCAGGCATTAAAAAAGGGTAACATCATGCTAGCATGGTCTAAAATTATATTACCTTTTTGATTAGTTATTTAAGGAGTTACAGAAAAAATTGTGTACATTTAAATATTCTGTTTTTTTTTAAAACCAGCTTGACTAAATGCAGATGAGATTTTCACTAGGGAAGATCTGTCTGGAAACTAAAACTTGTTTTGCTAATCATTTGTTTGAATACTTGAGGTACCGTTAAGTTTGACAGTATTGGTAGTTGTTGTGATGGTTTGGATTTTTGGGTGTCTGCTCCCTTCTCCCCCACTTCCAAACTCAGGTGTACTTTATTATACTGTTTCTGAAACCAATTGAGGTATTAATCTCTACATCTGGTCTTTGGAGGTTGTAAATGTTTTGATAAACTTTTCTTGAACAGTGAAAATTGCAATTAAGAGAAAAGGCTCTTTCTGACACAAGTAATCATCCAAATTGTCAGTCAGGGATCTAATTTCAAGTTAATGAGTTGAAAATAATTTCATCTCTCCCAAAAGATTTTGAAAATACTGGATCTTCCTGCTGACTGTAGGGTTTGTTTCTGTCTGTGTTTTAAGTTCTTCTGCCCTCTCCTTGTGCAAGGCCTCTGACTACTTCAAGGCGAGGATTTTTTACAAACTATAGCGGGAGTGGAGCCAAATAGCCACATTATTTTAATTAAATAATGTTGCAGCTTTTAATTTTAAATGTTAATTGAAAGGCTTTTTCCTTACATGAGGAAAGCCTGAAGGGTTACTGCTTTCCTCTAACAGCAGTTCACATCACTCCCACCTAGAGGATGGAGAATTGCATTCCTTTTGCTGATTTAAGTTCTACTAAGGCTACCAGCTGCTGCAGAGAGACCAAACTGTGAATATTGACAGCATGTGATGTCAGAAGTTACTATGTTGGTTTTAATGAATTTCTTTGTAATATAGTTTTTCTTTTTCCTTTAATGTGGAAACTTCACTTGAGCTCTTGTTTTACATTTTGAATAGTTATTTAAAGAGCATTCCTTCTCAGTTTCTTGTGATCTGTTGGCAGTTTTTTCTGAGCAGTGTGGGCTAGTTGTGTTTCTGTATGTGACTGTGGATTAAAACATAATGATTTAAATCTCTGGATCAGAGAAGAAAATTTATTTGGGATTTAAAATGTATGATTTTGGGATTTGGGGACTGAACATTGGGGTAAAGGTAAAAATATGCCATGACTAAGTGGAGAACATGTGAGTTAGAGGTCGTAATTATTTATTATACAAAAATATGAGCAGAAGAAATTGTGGCCTCAAGTATGTGGCTTCTGTGGTTATGTTGCCACACTGTAATTTATTTCAGACACTGGAACAGCACTGCTGTCAAGGTGGATTCCAACTTTGTATTTGTTAAAGCTAAATTTGTTTAATTATCCTGTTAATGACAAAACATCCCCAAATACACATCCACAAAATAGTAATAGACAGAAATTATTTTTTTACTGTTTTCTGCTAATGTAGTTTTAATTTCTGTACATTATTCTTACTCTTTTTGTGCATTATCAGTAATGTGTCATAGGACTGATTGACAGAAGACTTTAAGAATGCAAACTGAAGCGTAATTGGTGTCAAATACAGACTAGGTAAAGGTATAACTTTATGTATATTTCCTCTTAATTATTAGAATGCATAAAACCAAACCGTTTTATTTGGGCATAATCTTTGTCTCTTGACATATGCTGCAGGTGATAATTTTTCATATGCGAGTGGGAACATTTGTGAAGGAGAAGGTTGATTAAAAGGATTCTAAAAGTGTCTAAGTGTAGCTATGCACATATGCTTAACACTTAATAAACTTAGATATATGTAACAAGCAGCTTTCCATTCCTTGCTGGAGGCTGGAGTCAGCCTTGACTTGGAATTGAAAGTTATTACTGATACTATGTAAGCTCAAACTGAGTCATTTTGAATAAAGCACAGAGTTTGCAGTACATTTGTTGCATTAATATTTTGGGCCTGGATAGGACAGAGTATACAGCTTGTCTGAAGGCAAAAATTAGCTGTTTGCTTGTTCTAAGGATCTGGCCTTTGCTCGTACTACATCAGTTAAATCTACTTGCCTCTTAAAATTCTTGTATTTGCTGTGTTCTCTGTTGTATTAATAGAACTGCGAAGGCAGGATTTAGAGATGGTTTTCTTGTGGCTTCTTAAATAATTTCATAATGAGGATGATGAGCTAAGATAAATCTCAAATAAGTGAGTTTTTGGGATTAGGCAGAAAATTTGCTGTATAATACCTGTTTGAGCTGTATTTACAAACACTTATCTTTGGTGTGTTTCATTTGATTCCCCATTATATGTGTAAAAATGCCTGCACACAGTAGAAATATTGGATATATCTCTTAGTTCCTCAGTGTTCCAGACACTGAAATCCCACATAGAGCTACTAGGTTGTACTAAGTTGTTTTGCCTCCTTTTACCAGTTTCTTCTGTTGTCAGTTTTTCCACATTTCCCAAATATCCAAACTCTGTTTGTCCCTTATAATAGGCAATAATAGATCTGTAAAGATCTGTGGCTTAGTGGATGAATGAGTTGGCATGTGAAGTCAAGGCTGTGACCAGCTTGAAGCGTCCAATAAAAGTTTACCTGAACTTTTGGGGGCTCCTGGGGTGGTGCCACTTGCATGACTGCGCTCCCTTAGAGAGAGAGGCCAAAGCAGTTACTGGCATCTCTCTCCCATGACAACTCCATGCACGTTTGTCCTCTCCAGACCCCCACTCTGAGTAGTTACATGCTACTTTCCCAAGGTTGTCAACACATTTGAAAGGATCATCTGGACACTCTTCAAATGTTTGTTCCCAGCTACAAACACATGTGGCTTGCCTTGAAGTCCTTTTGGATAAACCACAGACACTTGAGCCGGGGGTTACCCCTAGAAACGGGCATGACAAATGTGTTGATTACTTCTACCTATCATTCAGCTTAAAGAAACAACCCACAAACCACACACAAAGGCAAACCACCAGAACCAACAGGTCTGAAAGGCTAAGGGTTATTTAGTTTTATTGCAGCTGGAAGGTTGACACGTTTGAAAGCCTCAAGCAGGCAAGGCCCTACTTACTGCCTGTCTGGAGAAGCAGAGGGGCAGTGCTGCAGTGCAAGAGGAGCCATACCTTTCAGAGAAAAATCCTTGCAGCCATCCCTTGACCCACTTTTGGATTGTCTGCCCCTGCCTGATTCAGGAGGAAGGGCCTGAATAAGAAACAAAACTGGGGGAATCCCGAGTGTTTCCTCTAAGAGTGAATCTGCTTTTAAAAGCAAAAAATCCCTGGTATTACTACAGAACTACAATATTGCACTTCTGTGGCTAGTTTCAGTAGGTGAAGTTCTTAAATTTCTTATTTCAAAATACTTTAAAAAGCTTGCAAGATTTCTTATTTTAAAACTTGTAGATGAAGAGTCATCTTTGTAGAACAATTTTGATCCCTTTCACTATTTCAGTGCTGCTGTAGACATTTGTGTGTGGGAGTAACTTAAAATTTCTTAGGTATGTGAATATGCCTACTGAAGTCAGTAGTACTTAAAATTGGACACATTTGCAGGTTTTGACTTCTAGGCTTCAGCACAGAAAACATTTTTGGAGCAAAAAATTTATTCTTTAAGAATAATCTCAAAAATTGGAACTTGCTGGAAAATCTGCTGACAGGTTTATGAACAAACCAAAGCCTTTTCTGGTGTACTAGATCTGGGAATGTTCATGTACCTGTGTGAGACCCTTTCTCCAGTGATGAGCAGGCAACAAGCCTCCTTGCAGAAATGAGTGTTCTAGTGCTGTGGATAAATCTTAAACTCTCAGTCCAGAGAGCACTATGAACAGTATAATCCCTGTGTGTTTTTCAAAGAAGTTAAATGAGTGAATTTTAACTTTGCACTTTGCCCCTGAAGCAAGCAGCCCAGTCATTTCAATTGTGATGGTATTATCACTTGTGTGCATCCAGTAAGGTACTGGGTGACGTGTTGTAGTTGTACTGGAGCTTCAGGACAAAAGCTTATAAATAAAACTGGCAAAAAAATCATGGAGAACTCCAAGGAATCAGGTAGAACAAATGTTCCTGCATAATGAAAGTAATTGTTACAGTTAATAGAGGACCATTAATAGAGTTGCTTTACTAATGCTGAACAGTTTGTTATTCTCTCTCTGCCTAGGGAATGTTTATGTCTAGAGACTTTTCTTTGAGATTTTATTGTTTTCTCTGTAATTGCATTTTATGTATCTAGGAAAAAAAATGAGATGAAAAAGTAACAAGTTGAAATAGAGCTTTGTGGAATTTGACTGCAAATGGCTACAGTTTTCTGGGAGGATGTAAGCATCTTCTTCAGTGTGCTGTATCAGCTTTGGTTGTCCTGGCAGTTTTCCCTGAAGGGAAATGTTGGCTGGCAGTGTGTGGGATGAAGAAGTGCCCACAAACAAGGCCAGATCTCTTCAGCTGTGCTGAGCTGATGTTGTGAAGGCTGCCCAAGCAAAGGAAGAAGGCTGGGAATGTTCTCGTGGAGCACTTTGGTTGCTAGCAAGAGGGCTACTTGATTAAGTAGCAAGAATCTACTTGATTCTCCCCCATACACCCCCCCAACATTTTAGGGTGCACAAGGTTTAAATTTCCAGAAAAATTAAATTTTGATATGCATTATAAAGTCAGATAATATAGTGTGTAGGTCTGGAACTGCTTCTATTACTTGACAGTGGTGAAGTAACGGCAGCACTGTTTTAGAAGAGTTTTCATTAAGGTGGAAAAAAAGAGTTACCAGAAGGCTGAACAGCTAATGGTTTTGGTATGAGTGCTCTTTGAGTCATTTATCTTGAAGCAAGATGTTTAGTTTGGACTTTTAACTTTATAAACTGTATTTCTCTTGAGAAAATAGGAATGGGTTTTAAAACAATCTGTAATTTCATTTCAGTTAGAACTAAAAACAATAGTCAAAACTGTGAACGTGTCTATGATGTTTTCTTGAAAGTAACCTGTCCAGGTAGTTTTACTGAATTCAGTGGAGAAATTAACATTGTGTCTAAATAGTGATGGATAGATGATCACATAATCCAAATGTACCTTATAACATGCCTAATTTCCCATACAATGTCCTGTGAGACAGTCTTACTAGTTCAGTGAAGATCAAAACACATGATTATATAGATATTACTGAGTCTACATAAAAGACTTCCTTTTTTCATGTTGCTTTATTTAAAGATTTGAGTGGTTTTTTGTTTCTTTTTTGTTTTCCCATGGACCTTCATGCTGTTAGAATTGTTAACATACTAGCACAGTAGATGCTTTTTTGCTATTTCTGTAGTATTGCCCACGATGGAATGCAAGAAGAGGAAAACACTCAGTAATTTTATATCTTAGATACTTTCGCATAATTGATATTTGAAAAGAACTTAGATTTTTTTAAAGTACAACTTGGTCATAATAGACTCAAATTTCCTTCTACATACGAATAATGTTGTCATTCTTTTTGGTTCACCTCTACAGGTGTTTGATTTGCCAAAGCTAACCAAAATCTCTCTAGGAAAAAATGAAGACCTAGAAAACCCCGAATCTACATCAGTTTTATAGAAAGCCTATGTATATACTTCAAAGTCTTTATACATTTTAAACATATTCTATGGATTTTTGAGATTGCCCAAGTGCATGCCTTTTGTGCTATGATCTTTTGAGGGATCCTCATGCTGAGGAGTATTTAGAGAAATTGCAGATGGTTAAGGAAACAATTTCCCCCTTCAGTCCATGCTGAATCAATTTTCTAGCTGTGGACATGTCTTATCTCTGGATAAGATAACAATTTGTACTATATGGGGTTGTTAACTCTCTTGTGGCACTTCATTAGCTGTGATATGTTAATCCTTTGGTTTGGCCATTTTAGCTCTCTTAATTCTTTTACATCTGACTTACATACTGTGTGCAGTGTTGGTTTCCAAATGTTTTCAAACATAAAGCTGTTGAACTGAATCGCATCAGAATGTCAAAAGAAGCAGCATTGCCTTAATGTCTGGTGTGGTGTGTCTGTTAAGACAGGGGAGTTTGGGGATCACTTTATCCGTCTCTCATGGGGTTTGGAAGTCTTAATTTAACATTTCATCAGTTGTTTGCGTAGCAGGTTGAAAACTGGAGAAAATGGTCAGGGAAAGTAAAGGAATCGATAGAAGTGCTTATAAAAGAATGATCACTGGCAAGGTGGTGGTTTTTTTTATTAGAGTATTTTAAGTGGACATGGTCAAGATCAAGGCGACACTTCTAAACAGGATGTTCAACATGTGCAGGGTGCTAACAAATGTCCTTCCTTTTGCTGACCACAAATGTGATCTACCTTTAGGCATGAGAAGAGCTCCTATTGGCTCCATTGTACTAAATATTTTAGTAGAAATAGCATGTATAAAAAATTGAACAGGACTGTGCAAGGAGCACTATGTGATTCATTCTTCAAGGCCTGTGTTGGTTCCACAGGACTTGAGGGCTGGGGGAGAGTCTTAGGTGAACATGACATTGGTCACTGACTTAATTGGATGTAGCTTTTTACTTTTGTTATAATGCAAACATATCAGCTTTGTTATTTGAAGAAAGACACACTGGAATAGTGCACAGTATATATACTCACTGTGTAGGGCCTGTGACCCAATTTAATTATGCAAAAAATAATTATGTTAAAGAAACGGGTGACAAAGCATTGTCGTGTAACTGAGGTGTAAACGCTTAAATTGACTTCTATAAAATTCCTTGGTATTGTATATTTGCACTGAGATTTTGACACTTGTCTTGTTCCAAAAAAAAAACAAAGGAGGAAGTAGAAGGGGAGATGCAAGATGGAGATACAAAGTAGGCCTTTTTTTGTACTCAAGCGGCCATGTGATGAGACTGATGGGGTCTTCAGAGATGATGCACATTATTTTTTCATGTGTGTGTCTGTTTTTCTTGGCTAATGAAGCATCACATCCAGTGTTTCTGTTTGTGTGTCATAGATCTGTAGCTACACTTACAATACATTTGTCAATTGTGTTTTCAAATTGAAGTAGAAAGAGTGAAAAATCACGCACTCTAAGAAACATAAGTTTGTAAGTCATGGACCTCATGGTAACACATGATCCCACATGCAGTGATCCTTGATCACTACCAATAACTTCTATATTTATAATTTAACTCAAGGGGGACCAGCATGCTTTTCAAGCCACCAGTTTATTATCCCAGTCTCTATGCACAGGTCTTTGAGATGAGTGCAGTGGTGGCTTCTTCCAAGTAGAGGAATCCATCCGTAAAAGTTAGGATGCAGAATAGTCTCTATGGGTGATGTTTCTCTTCAGGCTTCTCATTCTATTTTTCTCTTTCTCTGTCTCCTAAGCCTGATAAAGCAACAACATGTCTGACCAAAATAAAGTAACAGATAAGAAAAGCAAAATATGAATCATAAAAAATATAGTATTGTGGCAATTTTGTAGATTTTCATAGCAAAGCAGTGGTTATGTGTTTCACTCAATAGACAGTTTTTTAAATGTTAGGATCCTTGATCATAAATTTATGTTGTGTTTTATGAAGGAATATGTTATAGCATTTACCTAAAAAATAGGTCATATGTGGCAAAGAAAGTGTACTAGTTCTGGAATTGCCTCTTCAGATGAATGATTGTACCACTGACTACACAGTACTGTTGTGGTTCATTAGGTTGAGACAACATGAGAAATGAAACTTGAAGCACGGTATAGCTATATGCAGCAAAGCATTGCAAATTTTGATGATTCAGTTTATGAAAACAGTTTTGAAGTAACAAAACTAGAACCTTCATTAGAGTGAAGAGAACTCACGACAGGCTGCCCAGTCCTGGTCCTCAGCCAGTAGGTCTTCCCAGAGCTCTGCTGAATCCTTGGCAAGCAGGGTCTCTGTGCAAGCACTGAACCATTTTTTTTTGTCCTTTACTGATGTTAGTCTGGTCCCTGCAGTATATGATGAAAAGTTTTTGTATGGAAATACCTGGAAATAATTATAAAGATTCGTCAAGGGTGCAAACCCACTAATTTCCACAGATACTTTAACAGCTTTTCATGTTCTCTTGTAATTAATATCTTGTGATGTATCTTCAGAGGTAGAATAGGTTAAGGAAATTAATCTGAAGGAGGTGACTTTTTCTTTTGCTCTCTGATTCATACACATTGTGTAGGAAGCGTAGGGTAAGACAAATAATATTTTTCTGAGTAATTATATTAATTTTTCAGTTGGAATGAACCTTGGAAAGCAGATGCTTTACTTGAGGATTATCTTCCTTCATGAATGTTTTTCTAAATACTGAATACAAAGGTTCATTTGTGCAATCAAGTTTTAAGCTTGGAGTTGTGCTGTGCCATAAGGCTCATTTGGTCCTGATAATAATTTGCTATAGTGAATCTTGCTGAAGCTCAGCATTTGGAGAAATAATCTGGGCTGTTTAAATCTTGTTTGCAATAAGAAACTGCACCTGTTCATGGGTTTCCTGGAGAACACGCTTACCTTGATAAGCTTTTTCATGGGTATGTCCTATTCCTCATTTCTCTGGCAGCCCTTCTATCAGCTGTATGTGAAAGGGAGCATTATCCCTCCAACACACACATTGTTCTGCCTTCTCTGAACCTGGATGAGAAGAAGTTCCTTTCTTCTACTAGTGTGTGGGGAAAGCAGGAGGAATTTCTGTTAGGATTTACTGCAACCATGCACAGTGCAGTAGGCCAAAGTATAATCAGGGCTCTGTTCTGCAGTCCAACCTGGCTCACCAGTCCCGTTTGACCTCCTCCCTCCCAGTTATACACACCTTCCTTCCTTCCTTCCTTCTCCTTTTTTTTTTTCTCTTTTCTTTTCACGCTGCAGAGGTTGAAGTGCCAGACCCTGCAAACTGATAAGATAAGAACCACATGGTGCATGCCATAAGCCAGGGGTCCCTACTGGGTCCACTGACGCACACAGTCCTCCCCTGATGTCAAACAGCTGATAAGTAGCACCTTGGCTCCAATCCCAAACCTCTGTGCCAAGAGGGGAAAAAAAAGCTCTTTGTCTGGAAAAGGCAGCTCTGTTGAGATATTTTTTTAACATCTTGCTGCTTTTCTTGAATTCAGGCCAGAGTTCTGTCTGTTTAAACTATTTAGTATTATTCCTGAATTGTTTGGCAAGAATAGATGTCCGCTCAAAAAAGTGTGTTTAATTCATCATGCGTGATGTATATTTGACTGTACTTGCAGCATCAGACACACAATACAGCGTGCAGTGTTTATAAAGCATGATAGCCAAGCCCACACTACAGTGCTGTTTAAAGCTATATGAAGCTTACTTTTTAAGAGTCTAGTATCTGATCCTGAAGCAGAACAACAAAAAAAGTTACAAATTTAAAACTACATTAATGATTAAAAAAAAAGGGTTGGATGTCAAAATGATTCCATAATAAACATAGAACAGTACTCTTTGAAGTCCTTGAACTTTATTGTTTTTGTTCATCTTTATAGTTCTTATTGTTTGATTCTCTGTATTAAACTGTAGGTTTAGTGATTCAGATTTTGAAAGATGTGATCCTGCTTTAGAAGTATTACATTTTCTTTTGTTAATTTTTCTTAACAAAATAACTTTGTGCTGAATAATGCAGGATATTAAAACCTTTAGAAATAATATGAGGTCATGAGCTTACATGACTTCAAAGCTTTAAATGATGTAGTATTTTTAATATAGGAAATTGAATGTGTTTCACAGTCGTGCTTTTTTTTTGTATATTTATTCAGGCCTGTTGTTTGCAATTGGCATGTATATCTATATAAATGTTTCAAAATTTGTGTTGCTATTTGGAATTTCTGTATGTGTGTCCAATTTTTCTAACTTCATCCGTTCTTGCGGATGTATTTATAGGACTATACAGTCATGGTTTTATTTCATGCTGCTGTAAAGCCAAATCCAAAACAGACATGCCAAGACAACCCAATTAATCACAGGGCTCAACCACCTGAATAGCCACTGCAGTGGCTACTGTTGTGGAAGCCCCCCTGAGGCTGCTAGCCTTTGAAGTGGTGCTGCTGTAATGAAGCAGTGGCAGGATGGCACTAACAAGGTTATCCTGGGCTAATAATTCAAATCCTTATCCAAAGCTTGTTTGGGAAGCTACGGTTTCAGGAAATACCTCATAACTCTTTTGGAGGTCTACTTTTAATGCTACCTGAACCAAAGGAGATATGTCTATGTGTTACGAAGCACAAGGTGGATGCTAACTGTAATGTGTCATTTTTAGTGATGATAAAGTGAACATCAGTGTATGTGTTACATGTGCCTTCTTGCATGTGTTATTAAAATATTTAGACTCACTCTGGGCTACTTTGTGTATAAACCCATATATCTTACTTATCATCCATTTGCAGAATTTCATCCATTTATCATAGGACCAAAAGTTAGTGTGTGTGTGTGTGTGTGTGTGTGTAATGTTTAAAATGCCAAACGTGAAGGTCTACTGCAAAACAGCTTTTCACAGTTGCATAGGATTATGCTAATGCTCAGGGCTGCTCAAAGTACTGTTTTGGGTATCTGAAAGTATAATTTCTCTGGGGACTGGCACTCTGCTGGCTATATGGGCATTGCTTGCAAAACTCAGCTGGATTTCCAGTCCGGAAGAGCTTGCAGGATTTGTGCCTGAGTGGCTCTGAGCTGGATTGGATGCAGAGCATCAAGTGTTCAGGGCCAGGCTGGATGGGGCTTTGAGCAACCTGGTCTAGTGCAAGGTGTCCCTGCCCATGGCAGGGGAGTTGGACGTCGATGATCTTTAAGGTCCCTTCCAACCCAAACCATTCTGTGATTGTAAAAGAATGTGTTGCTTCTCAACAACAGTTGAGTAGTTGTTTTAAGAGATACCTAAATCATCCTGACGTGAAACGGGGGATCAAGTGATCCATTATGTACTTTTGACTGCATAAGAAGTCAGAATGAACAGAGCGTGGCTTAAATTAAGTGCAACTCTTACATTTCAAGGAATTATTACTAGAAACAAACGATGCAGTGAATTCCGTTATTACACAGTGCTTTTCTACCATATGATAGTGGGTTTAGTTTTCTGATTGTATGGACGGGTTTCCCTTGGCTCTCTTCCCCTTGTTAATCTGGTTATTGTATACTTAATTCTCAAAAGAAAGTCTACAAAAAGTGCTTTGTGTATCCTCTTAATGGAAAAGAAAGCAGAAGTGTTCTCATAGTTCTCTACTGCTGGTTTCTAGAGACCATATTCACTCTAGAATACTTTTAAAGAGAATTTATTATGAAATATGAGGCTTGTTAAACCATTAACAACAGAAATACAGTAAAAGAGACATCCGGATATTGTCCACATACCTGTGTAGTTTCAAAATTTATAAAAAGTGTTTGTGTGAAAAATCTTCTGCTTATAATTTGAAAAGAAACTACAGATAGATACTGTAATTAATAGAGGCCAAATTTCATCAGCTGACTTCAGCAGGATGATGTTTCACCCTGGGGGTTCAAGAATAATTATCCCCAGATAATTTTAGAAAGAATTGCAATTATTATTTTGAAGTCAAAAACATTTCACAACTCCTCAGTGGAAGCTATCATACATAGTATTAATTTCCTATGTAATGTGACTCTAAATAGTTTATACTCATGAAATGTTAATGTTTATAAAATACAAAATAGCTTAAATTCTCATTTTATCAGTTAGAATCATTTTAATAATAGCATGAAAAGATAATTGTGTTTTAATGTGAGTAATTGTATAATTTTTGTCCTTTAGCAATTTGGAGGCTGAAATGGATTTCATTATAGTCAGCAGCATGATCTCACTGTCTTTAAGGAAAGCATCAGGCTGTGCACTCTTCTTTTGCTTTTGCTACAATGGTTTAAAAATTGCTTTAGTTAAAATTCATGAAATAATTTTCTTCTGAGTAAAATTAACTTTAAAACATGCTGAATCTTACCGATCAAACCCCTTTTAGAATAACTAACCTTTTTTTAAAAGACAGGTTTTTGTGTGAAGAGTAGTCTAGCAATATATTTGTGACACTCTAGATGTTTTAAAATCTGTATACAGGACATACAACATGACATGAGAGGAGGAGGATGAAGGTCATGTAATGCAGAGTAACTGAAAAAATGTACCACTTAATAAATAATCAGAAATGGTAAGATGCAAAATGAGTTATAGCTTGTGTCAAACAACCCCCAAGATGTTTCTTACAAAAAGCCTAGCTATTTGAGCCAGAGGGAAGTTGTAAATGAAGTTGAAATGTGCACTTAAGGCTGATCTAATGACTGTAAGATGCTAAGCTACGACTGTACACTTTATACAGCTGTATTAACAGTGCTGAGTAGGAACAGTTCTGGAAGTTAGTTACAGCCCAAACAGCATTATTTTATGAAATTCTTCTTGATTTCTTTGTTCAAGGCTTTATTTCTCTGGGGGCTGCCCTCTCCCTCCCAGTCAGCCCAGTGTTTTGGTTGCCTGCTGCTGCTGCTTTCTCCCAGACCCAGCAGGTGTGCTCACACCCATGCCTGGGTGTGCTGCATTGCTGCCCTGGGCAGCAAGATGCAAGAAAGAGAAGAAGCAAGCAAGAACTGCTTTCTCTGAGGCAATAGGTTTGCACTGTGGCAACACTGCTTGGGAACGGGATGTGCATTTTCCCTCCTTGCCCTTGTGTGCTTCCTCTGTGCCTCTGAGAGCCTCTCCCAAGTTCTCATCTCTTGGTGACTCAGAAGGGATACCAATAATAGCTGTCCATCATTACTGTGACTTGCATGTGGTAGTGGTTTCTAATGAAAAACGGAATATTTCTTGTGCTCTTTTTTATCTCCTTCCTTCTCTTGCGCTACTTCAGGCTCTTCTGCTTCTTGGTTTGGGAGCTGCTATAGTGAGCTATAGAACTTCATCTCAGCTTTAAAGCTGTTCTGTGCATTATCAAAGATAAAACAGGGAGCTCTCACTGAAATTATACTGGGATTACTTTGCAAAGTGAACAATGTTACTCAAAGAATAATTTTCTCTTGAACTTAACAGCACATACAAGACTTTTCTTGGGCTACATTTATCTCATGTCTTTCATGGAAGATGATGTTAAACATGACAGTACATGTACAAAAATCAGTGAATGCGACTAGGGAGGAGAGAAGTTGCAAAGAAGGTATATGAATCAAAAATCTTGATAAACTGGAGTAGTTATCTATAATGAACCAAGTAAAGAATGACAAATAACGCTGAATACAACGTGTAAATGTCAAATCAGAAATAGGTAGATATAAGTAATGCAGAATCAGACATGGGGATGGTAGTGGATAGCAAAACGAGTAAGTCAAAGTGTGCCATAAGTCTAATAGCAGAAATATTACAGTTGAAATGTGAAAAAGCGATTTTCCTCTCTTCACCACTGGTGAGGCTGTAGCCAAAATAATGTGTATGTTGAAAGACAAATCTCCGTGGTACCAATGAGTTAGAATCCAGAGAAAAACAACAGACTTGTAGGAATCTGAGCAAACATAACAAATTTTTATCCATCTAAAATAGAGAAGATGGATTGAAGAGGACAAAGTAGAAGATAGCCGTCAGTTTGAGAGAACTTGGTACGTGAAGCAAGACAGTTGTTTTCTGTAGGAGGTCATGGTATCACAAGAGAAAACCGCAGGGAGACAATGACTAAATAGTAAGAAATACTTTGACAGTTAACCAATATAAGCTGGAATGGTTGCTACCATAGGCATTTATGAGCAGCTATCAAATGATATCTAAGAAGGAGTACACTTAAAATTAGTTACTTGATCTTGTTTCAGATCAGAGAAGGAAACGTAAAGATTCTCTCATATTCTGTGTTTCTGTGCTGTTTAATGTGTAATTTGGTCCCTTTTTTAATAACCTTTATCATGTAACTTTGAATGTATAAATATATGGATTTAAATCCAGAAGCTTTGTAATAGTGAAAATTACACTTTACATTGTTTACACTAATTAAAAAAAAAAAAACAAACCAAAACAACAGGCAATTAGTGAGTGACTTGCATTAAAGCCCTTTAGTCTTTCCCCTGAATCTTGGCAGCAATTAGGAAAATGCAAGATTTATGAGATTTTAGAAATCTCCTCCTGCTTTTTCTTTCACAGAGAACAATAGTTTAAAACTGTCTTTCACAGCTCTTTTATTTCTTCCAAAACATAATTTGGTATGAGAACACTATGCTGTTAAATTAATGTAATTAAGCAGTTTTGTTTGCTTTTACTTTCTGCTCTTTATAAAATGTCTTCCAAAATCCATTAGAAGGTACCTATAATCTAGGAGAGGGCAAGAATTTGTGCAGTATTTGATTAAAGGTTACCTCAGATAGAAACCTATTTTTTTACAGAAGGGACAAAATATTCCTGATATGTATGTAGACTAAAGACAAATGAAAGGTCAGCATCTCTGCCCCCAGCTGTAGAAAAATGCAAGATGAAGACAGCAAGGAGCCAAGACAGAAGAAGCTAAGTGATCGGGCAAAGAGATTAGGTGATATTTGAGTTTCAGAATATGTGAGAATTTGATTATGGCAAGTCTGGAAACCAGCATGTAATTTTCAAATTGTTACCCTGACAGTGGCTGTAAGGAAGTCTATGCTGGAGGTGGCAGAGGAGGGGTGGGGGCTGGGGGAGAAGAGAGGTGATAAAAGCTTAAATAGTGCGGCAGCAAAACATAGCCCCAGTATTCAAACTTTGTGAGAAATCTTTGCATTTAATACAGCATATGGGGAATTACAGGAATTACAGAAATCTGGACAGGAAATAATTTAGGTGTGAATAAAGGTGTATTGAGGAAGCCTGACATAAGGGATACTGTAGTTCACATTTGTGGTGCATTATTCTTTCCATTCTAATGCAAAATGATGGCTGTAAATCTAAAACACAAGCTTTGGAAAGAACAGGTATGTTTTGGATACGATCTTGGTGGAAATGGTAGATGAGCCACCACTGCTTATAATGCAACTGTTCAAAATAAAATTCAGCAATTTAGCAAAGGGGTTGATGCTTTCAGATGGTCAGTGTTCCATGGAGAGCTTAGACTAAGTTGCAGCAGACAAATCACAGAGTCACAGAATATGATGAGTTGAAAGGGACTCACAAGGATTATCAAGTCCAATTCCTGGCCCTTCACAGAACTCTTCCCAGGAGTCACACCATGTGCCCTAGAGTATTGTCCAAATGCTTCTTGAACTCTGTCAGGCTGGTGCTGTGACCACTGCCCTAGGGAGCCTGTTCAGTGCCCAAACACCCTCTGGGTGAAGAACCTTTTCTTGATATCCAACCAGAACCCTCCCTGACAAAACTTCAAGCCATTCCCTTGGGTCCTGTCACTGGTCACCACAGAGAAGAGATCAGTGCCTGCCCCTCTCCTTCCCCTCACGAGGAAATTGTAACTGCAGTGAGGTCTCTCCTCAGTCTCCTCTTCTTGAGGCTGAACAGACCAAGTGCCCTCAGCTGCTCCTCACACGGCTTCTCCTCAAGGCTCTTCACCATCCTTGTGGCCCTCCTTTGAACACTCTTTAATAACTTTCTTACATTGTGTCACCCAAAGCTGCCCCCAGCACTGGAGGTGAGGCCGCCCCAGCTCAGAGCAGAGGGGACAATCCCCTCCCTGGCCCGGCTGGCCATGCTGTGCCTGATGTCCCCAGGACAGGCTTGGCCCTCCTGGCTCCAGGGCACTGCTGGCTCATGTTCAACTTGTCAATGACCAGGATCCCCAGTCCCTTTCTATGGCACTGCTTTCCAGGATCCCATTCCCCAGCCAGTCCGTACATCCAGGGTTTTCCCATCCCAAATGCAGAATCCAGCACTTTCCCTTGTTGGACTTCACACAGTTGGTGATTGCCCAGACTCTGATTTGTTGGGGTCTCTCTGCAGGGCCTCCCTGCCCTCAAGGGAGTCAACAGCTCCTCCCAGTTTTGAATCCTCTGTGCACTTGCTCTGTGTCCCTTCCAGGCCTGTGTCCAAGTCATTTGTGAAGATGTTGAAGAGCACAGGGCCGAGGATGGAGCCCTGTGGAACCCCAGTAGTGACAGGTCCCCAGTCTGATGTCACCCCATTCACTGTAGCCCCTTGTGCCTGACCCAGGGGCCAGTTGCTCACCCATCCCATGACGTGTTCATCCAGCTGTGTGCTGGACATTTTGTCTGGAAGTATCCTTTGAGAGACAGTATCAAAAGCTTTACTGAAATCCAAAAAGATTACATCAACTGGCTTCCCCTGATCACCTACGTGGTCTACCTTATCATAAAAGGAAATCAGGTTTAATAAGGAGGACTTTCTACTCATGAAGCTGTGCTGAATGTGCAGTTTTATCCTGGCTGATTTTTTTTCCCAGTGGCTGGCAAAGCACGTTCTTTCTTCCTAAGTACTGAAGAAAATACCTTAAAAGAAAAAGAAGGAGTAAGAGGTTTCAGTTCAAAAGATGATGTGAGGTTACAATTATAAGCAGACAAGCTCAAACTTCATGGACTGAAGGAATGCAGCATGTGGATTAGAAGGAAGCAGTGATGAAACAGTTGTTGCCTAGAGCCTCTAGCTGTTGTTTTGTGGCTGTCTGCACATCAAACAGAAAATTTTTAGACACCCTTGATTTAAATTAATTTAAACTGACAATCTTCCTTGTATCACTTGAAAGCAACAATGTTATTATGGCAGTTTATTTTAACCTGGTTTGAATTGTCCAAATATGTAAATTCTTTCTTTCCACTAAGTGGTAGGATTTACAAAAGAACTGAAGCATATTGGGTAACTCATACACATAAATGCTGCTGTGGCTTCTACAGGACTATCCCTCATTTAAAAAGCTTATTAAAGCATCTGCCACCTTTTGTGAGGGTGTACTCTCTGCAAGTTTGACTTGTCCTTTTGACTGTTTTCAAGTTCCAAATTAAATTCCTGTTATTGCTGTGCTACCTATGTTTGTGAAAAGAACTGGGATACTTTCTATTGGATATACCATCTATGAGAACATCTTTTTTTTCCAGAAACAATGACATTTCCCTCTACTGTAAGTTATTTGACTGATATTACTTTATCTCATCAAAGAGGATCTTTCACTGAGAATGTATACCTTCTGTATACAATTCAGCAGAATTTATAAATGAATTCACAAATTTAGAAATAATAAGGATTTGTACCATGTCTTTATTTAATACAAAAAGGTTTTGGAAATATCCATAGAATCATTGCAGTATTTCAAACTGCATTGATTTGGCTAGCTTTATGTCTGCTTTTTAGGGTGAACTGGAAAGTGTGAAAACCTGTTTCTGTTCTCAAAGTTTATAGTTGATCTGAAAAATCAATCTGAATATTTCAATTGCTCTGTGTTTTGGATAAGTAGAACTGAAAAAGGTGACTGCACATTCAGGACATGGCAGCATTGCAGTTAACTCCCACTGAGTTCAATGAAAGTTAATGGGAAAGCTCTGCACTTCTGAAAAATAAAATTAATTAGATGAGGGTCTTAAAATGCTAGGCTCATAAACTTAAGGCCCATCATAAACCATTAAAAATCCTATATTCCTCTTGTGTGAGACACTTATTTTCATGTAACTGTATTATTGGGATTTTTTTTGTCCATACTGATAATTTGATCAATGTTGAGCCCTCGGGATAGATTACTCTGGGTGTACTAATGTGGAAAGTAGAAGAAAATGCCGACAGAAACTTTTCCTTTCTCTCTTGTCAGTAGTAGCATATCTTTAAATGCATGGAGATAGGTGGTTACGAGCAGCCGGAATTTTAGCTGTACAAACTATTTGTTTGGGAATGTGGAAGACAGACAGTACTTCAGATGATTAAAAGGACCTGTCAGATACTGCATTTGAAAATGTTTACTCAGGATATGCACTGTAAAGTCATTGTGCACGTGAGTATAAATACTGTTAGATCTTTTCTTAGGAGTTGTAAATAATATACAAGGTTTTCAGTAAGAGACATCAGTGGTGAAATATTTATTTGGTATTTGTTTATAGCTATAACATTAAGACTAAAATACTGACCTGAGTTAATTTTAAGTGTCAGGAATAGTGTAAGATTTTAAAGCTCTGTGTATTTATAACATATAATGAGGTAGTAATTTGGACTCCTCCAAACTTAGAGGGAAAAAAGGTGCAAGAATCATTTAACTTCTCTTTTTCTTTTAAATGATCATAAAATTTATATTCTTGAATATCTGTGGGTTTAATTAATTAATGCTTATAGTATCTGGAGGTATTATTTAAATAGAAAGAAATTGGGTATGTAAACATAACAAAAATGGTATTTATTTTTTTTTAAGAGAGGTCTTTGGTTTGGTTTCAAATAACAAGTTAGTGACTGTGGGCCCTAAAAATACAAGTTTATCCAGTGTTATTTACAGCTTGATAGAGCTCACTTATAGGAAATGTGGGAGGACAATACTTTAAGAACTAGTTATTTCTTAGGCAAGATTTGTGTTGTTCAAAAAGGAGTGACATTAAAGAGCATACAAAACTGCATCACTGTTTTTTTCTATCTTCAGAGGCAATCTGTTTATTGCAAATAAAAGCTGAGGATGTTTTGAAGATTCTGCTTTTAATAATCCAGCCATTACACTGTTCTTAATTTCGGTATCATTGTTCTGAACTAGAAAACAAGTTCCAGCGTCAAGGCACCGTGACATTGGCTTGTTTTCTTGTGAGTGCATGTGGTGCATCTGTAATTTTTTCTTTTGATTAGGTGGTACATTTTTTCCCATTACGCTACTTTAAAGAAACCAAGACATATGAAAGCAAGGTGCAATCAGTGCTATATTGGGCATAAGAGTAGTGTGTATCTTTTGGTGCTGTTCCCTTACTGTTGGGTGGAAAGAAGAACTTCACGTTTCACAACCCAACAAAAATGCCGCTATTCTGGGTGAGGTTTCTCTGTGAGCAAAACAGTCAGATACATGTTTTAGTATAATGAATTCAGCTGTTCATCTGCTTCCTAACGCTCCCCAAAGCAAGCTGTGTGTGTGCCTACTCCCTCATCTCAAACAGTTCTCTGAAATGGGAACTCTTTCACTTGCCGTAATTTAACCATCACACTGGCCACAGTATTTCCATTCCTATGGTTCATCCTTAAATGACCATACAAGTATGTGTTGTGCTTGTGTACTACATTATAACCGTGGTTGTAATGTTTCAGCTAATATTTTGCTTAATAATTCAAATGAAATAAGCTTTATGCATTATTATAGAATACGCAGATAAATCTAGAAAATGATTAAATCTTATATTAGTTTGGCAAGTGTAATTATGTATCCTTAGTAATAGGAGGAAGTTTTGGTAGATTTCTATCAATTTAATTAAAGCTCCATCAAGGGAATAATTGTACTAGCATGTGTGTGGAATGATTGCACACTAGATCTTTGTACAGGAACTTTTTGAAGTAGTGCCCTTCTACAGTGGATTTCTCTTTCTGTGGGTGGTGAAGGGGATCCCTACGTCTTGATAACAAAGTAGTAATATTGTATCTCTGAATTTACAATCTTTATCACTGTAACTGCAAAACATCTTCCCAGCATGGAAATTACATTTCTTTTAGGGAAATGGAAAGCATAAGTCCTTAACTGATGCAACAGTTTAGTAGCATTTGCTTCTACATGTTAAAAGCAAAGCCCAATAAAAAAATGTGCATGTGCATGGATGTGAATTGTTCTAGGAGATGTACTTAAACCAAAGCAAAACGCCCCCTTACTGTAATCATTCACGTGCACTGTATGGTAAAATGCCCCTGTACGGGAACCAGAAGTAGTTTTATGAGAACGAACTTGAAGCGGGGTGTACTGCTGCTGCCACTTGAGAGCTGTGGTCCCTGTGCTGGAATACTGTTGCTTACTCTGCTTCTGGCTTTGTCACTTCTCAGTATCTGTAACATCTGTGACCTGCTGCAGAAGCCTCCCTCCCTCCTTCGCCTGCCTCCAGCCAGAGCTCCTCACTGCCTGCTGGCCAAGGCACTCTGCAGGCATTTAAGAGTTGTTGGTTCAAAGAACTTTGGCTGTGGAGGGTAACAGTACACATTTTACCTTCTTTGCAGGTGTTCCTGCTACTAGGCATAAATTGTTGTATAAAAGGTTGTGTTTGGTGGTTCCTTTTGGCCTGTGCTAGGAACATAATGATCATATCCATTGTTTTAGACTCTCTTGGATGTTTAGGCACCCCTTTGCACCCCACTGGTCACAGAAGCAATGACAGTGTACCCTGAGGTTTTTCATGTTGTGTTTCTTTGATTTAGAGGAAATTAAGATAGGTCAGAATATGTTGTAGATGCCCTGAGCATAAATGAAAGCAAAGCTCAGAGATGTTTTTCCTGAATGCTAGAGAAGAAAATTGTTTTCTCAGTTTCAGTAACAGGAGAAATGATTTTTTCAATGGTATTTGGGATTAGTCTTCAAAAAAAAGTTCTTATAGGCAGGTTTGGTGTTTTTTTTTTTTATGTTACACTGTTCTTTTTCCAAAGAAGAGCTGTAAGTGTTAATCCAGTTTTCTAATATTTTTATTTTTAAATGATGATTTTTAGAAACATATTGACTATAGCTTTAAAAGGTCCCAATTAAACACATAAGTGCTCAGTGAGGGATAGTTATGCACAAAATTGTTCTTGAATAGCAGTTTTGACTCCTCTTTGTCTGTGTCTTTTTGCTGGTATTTCAGATTGACTAGGTAGCCTTCTTGAGTTGAAAAACACTGGTTGATTTCACCTTATTTTTTCTTTGCCTGACTCTAAGGAAGCTCATGTTACTTGTAATGTATTTTCCTTAATGGTTTGCCAAATAAATCAATTAGTAAGGATTAGTTCATTCCAGTCCTTCTAGTAAGGAAAGTTAAAGAAAGAAGCACATGTCTGCACATTGCATAATACAGGAATTTTGAGTGGCATAGAGATGTGGGCTCTCACCACTCACTTGTACGTTCTGGAAAATGCAGCTTTGTTGAAATGAAAGCACAACACAAACATGTTACTTCTAAGTAAGAGATTATGAGGAAATGACCCGGTTCACATTTTTCAGAATTCTAAAGAAAATAATAAAAGTACTAAGTAGTAAAATGAAAAACAAACAAAAATGTCCCCAATTTTCATACTCCTATAAATTTGTCTGGTTACAAATTAAACCAAATTTCCGAATACTGGAATATTTATGTTTCTTGGGAAATTCTACTTTCCAGCTTCTTCTAAGAAACGTATTGATTAGATTTGGATATTTTTGAAAGTACTTGTTTGTTGTATCCGAATAGTGTCCTAGCTGATCTTTTCTAGACATTAGGTACTTGCAAGTTAGTGTAGTTACGTGGCTTCTCGAACGGCATGCATTCATTTTTCCACATTTTGGCTGTAATCCCCAATCACTGTAGACCAAAAGAAGTTATCAATGTTGTTGTATGAAGAGATCTGCCTTCCCTCAACCTGGACTGCTTATTCCTATCCTTACACTGTTCACTCTTTGCTACAACATAAAGGTTCACACAGGTAGACAGGGTAACTTTATTTTGTTAAAAGCTGTCAGTTTGTGTTTTGTGTTGGTTTATTTTTTTTTTGTTTCTTTGGTTGGTTTGGTTTGGGTTTTTTTCTGGTTAATTTTGTACTAGTTTGGTTGGTCATTCCTTTACCTCTTGAACCGTGTTTGTACTCTGACCTGTGTCCTTCCTCATGCCTCTTAAGTTTTCTTCTGCATTTTCTTTGTGTTTCTCCCAGCTTTACTCTGCCCATTTATCCATGGTGAAAATGTAGCCGTCTGTGTAGCCTTGTGACCTTTTCCTGCTGATAATATATCCAGTATTTCTTGAGCCTGTCTATCACATGAGAAGATGACTGTGCCTAAAGAATTTGAGTTGAAGCATTTTTAATTACCCTTTGCTTCCCTCTTTGTTCTTTTTACTAATCACTGTAGCCCTCCCTGCCCCCCCAACGAATTAAAAATCCATACAGATTAAAATTTCCCCAGCTGCTGTCATGCTAAATGCACTCAACTTACTTATGAAAATATTTGGTGTCTACTGACTTTGGAATGCTTGGATATCTTGCAACCAAGTTAGAGTATGTGTTTCACAGTCATTTAAACAGAAGCATTGCAGGATTGCTTGTTTGCTGGAGAGACATGCCAGGGACTTGGATGAGTTTGACTCTCAGGTACGTTTGTTATCTCGTGTAGTAACATGAACAGTGCCAGCACTATTAAGTCCTCAGAACTGCTGTTCACAAAATTACTAAGTCATTACTCTGTAAAATAATGTGACAGTGGAAGTAAAGGAGAAAGAGTAATGCACTGGTATTTATGACTGCTTTTTGTCATTGATACCATATCCTTGAGAGACCTCCTGCTGCCATTTTTCTTGCAGTACAACATGGAGTAATTTTTTAGTTATCTTGGGTGCACTGGATTTTCTCCAGATCTTTCATGTCACTGTCAGTTAAATTGAATAATATTAAAATTTATATTCTCCAGCCTACAGAAGTTGCAGTCTTGTAGGCTTTCCCAGAGTGAATCTGAAGGACTTAAAAAATGTGAATAGCTACCTATTTGTTAAATCTTTTTATTTTGTCTAATCTGAAATTTTTGAAGTCCTTTTGTGTACTTCTCTTATTGGATAGTTTATGATACAGCTTTTAACTGGCTAGTTTTGGCAGTGGATCAGTCTGTTTATGTGCTATCAACGTAATTTTTTAGGTATGGCTTGAGTATTTTTTTTGTCATTGTATGATATTGTAAGGGACCTATAATTGGCTCATGAGAACTATTTGGTTGGTCAGCAAGCTGGACTGAAATCAGAATCTCAGCCCTCAGTATTGTAACACATTAAAGTGAAAATTTATGACCAGCCCTGTGGAAATCTGCCTCAATTTCTTGTGTTACAGTGTCTGTCTTACATGGACATATTTACAGTTTTAAAGTGTTTTCCAAATGTAGTCAATGGCTAAGTTTAAATAGGCTTTAGACAAACCAGGTTGTTACAAAGTGATGATTAGAAGCAATTCTACCAGGATGTTTTCTAATTGAGTGCTTTATCATCTTTGCCTGTGAAAAGTTTGTATAAATTGTTATAGCAAAGGCACAGTGCAGGATATGCATCCTGTGAATGTGGGATTTTTTTTTTAAAACATGTTTCCTGAGTCCTGTACAAATACAAGCTCTCTGTTTTCATCTCTCCTGTTTTCCTTTCACTTCTGCTCTTTCCAACTCTTCTACCCCTTTCCCAGTTCCTTTTTCTTATAAGGATGCTGTTTGGAGGTGAACACGTGTTTGTGAGCTACACTGTCTCCAAAACAAACAAAAGAGGGTGGGGAGATGATGAAGGAGAGGAGGACAGGGAAAAGATGCAGCTGCTCATTTTTAATTTTTGAAACTAGCTTTGAATTCTTGGCATTTGCTTAAGCTTTATAATAAAAACTAGAGGCATGACTGAAACACTGTGTCTTTGTTCTACTATGGCTGCCAACAAGAAATTCTTAAAATAGTAACAAATAGATTATTTGAATTCTTGTCTAAAATAGTATCGATGGAAGATGTTTTGCCAGATGAGATTGCATGCATAGAGCATTGCCACAGCAGTGAAAGCTCTTGGAAAAGCAGCCAACGCCATATGTTGTTTTTTGTTCTGTGGTGCCAACATCCAAGTCAGTAGAAGGTATTTTCATTTATTTCACCTGCCAGGAAGTAGAAATCCCTGTAGCATTTCTTCCTGTAATTCTGTTGAACCTGCTCAAGCTGTGTGCCCTGACAGCATCCTGGCTGCATCAGGAAGAGCATTGCCCTCAGGTCAGAGGGTGATCCTGCCCATCTACCCAGCCCTGGTGAGACACATCTTGAGCACTGGGCCCAGTTTTGTACTCCCCAGTGCAAGGGACATATGGACATTGTAGAGTGAGTCAAGAAGGGGCCATAAAGATGATTGGGACTGGATTGCTCAGTCTGGAGAAAAGAAGGACTTGGGGGGCATCTTATCTGTTTGTATAAGTATCTTATGGAGGGGGAGGTAAAACAGTTGGAGCTGGTTCAGGGTCTTCTTGGCAGTACCCAGCAAGAGGAAAAAATGCATTGGGTGCAAACTGAAACGTGGGGATTTCTACCTGAACACTGGCACAGACTGCACAGAGAGGGTGTGGAGTCACTTTCCATCCTTGGAGATGCTCAAAGCTGGCAGAGCAGGACCCTGACAAACCCCCTGTAGGTGACCCTGCTTGAGCAGGGGGTCGATTTGGTGACAGTCTCTAGAGGTTGCCATCCTCAGTGAAACTGCAATTCTTATGTGCCTCTGATTTGGTGTCTAGCTAAAAAACTGGACTCTGTCAGATACCACTAAACAAGTTGTATGCTCTCGCATATTTTTCTGAGTGGTAATATTAGTGAAATAATATTATTAACACTATTAGAGAAAAATTTGTGGTTGAAGAACAAAGCCTGAAACAATGTGTGGAATGAGACGTGTTTGGGGCTTTGTTGCACAACCCTTCCCGTGTTAGTGAGCTCTTACCCACATAAGTAGTCTCACTGACGTCAGTAGGACTACTCCTGTAAGTGTTCACCAGTGCAAATAAGGGTTGCACAATGTGTCCTTGTCTGTAACGTACAAGTGTATGTAACACAGTATTTAATTATCACTTCAAACCTCCTTTGCTTCAGTAGCGTATTCTTTAAAATACCCCAGATTATACTGCTTTTCCTAGGCTGTACTTTACTGACATAGAGATATCATTATATCCATCACCATACAATTGAGCAGAGATAGCATCTCTGAAAAATCGTCTTTCCTTCTGTTCATTTATACAGTTGAAAAAAGGAGCTGACAGAAAAAAAGAAAATAATTCTCTTCTTTGGTAGTGTTTTAAATAAATTGCAGTTTCTAACTTTTTACTGACAGTTTGATGGAGTCAGTGCTTTACTTTCAGTGCTTAATTAGTCTGAAGGTAGGCTTTCTATTCCCCACAAAAGAATTAAATAGTTTTTTTTTTTTATTTTAAATGTCAGTCAAAGTTCAATTTGTATAAAGAGGCATCTTGTATCTATATTTTATAGTAATACAAAATGTAGGGTAAAAAGCAGTTTCCAAGATCAATTATATGATGCCAACTTTTTGTATTTCAACTTTGTTGCTAAAATATCTGCTGTGTAGCACTTTTGGTGGTGTTGAGGGAAGGCTATGATGTTCTCTAGCATTCAAATGATAAAGCTGGAGTCTCTGTCACAAAAACTTGGTTTTTTGGAAGATTTTTAGGAGTTTTTATATTTTAGAAGTTCTTTACTTGTTGTAGGAATTGAAATTTTTGTCAAAGTACTTGAATTAGGTTAGAGAGTTTTCTGGAACTACTGTAGGTATAGTTGAATAGTTGCATATGGATACATGGAGTTAAATCTCTTTGGGATTGTGAAATGTTGTAAGAATACAGTGTTATAATTTAGAAAAATGGGCCTGTTCCACTGTGTAAAGAGGATAGATGTTATTCATTCAGACCAGTGATACCTTTACAAAGAGTTGATTTGTAATGCTGAAAACTCTTTCAAGGTAATCATAAAAGTATGAAAGAAAAAAATTAATTGCTGAAAGCTAAAATATGAAAAATTGATACTGTAATTCAAATGGGTTTTTAAAATTTTATTTATTTATTTAAAAGGTACACCCATTTTGTACCTATTAGCAACCTGAAGAGACTAAATGGAAAATGCAATAAGCTCTTTTACAGCTTAGTCTTTTATTTAAAATCCGATGTCTTTTTTTAAAAAAAAGATGTGCACCAGCTCAGCCTTCAATTTGTTAGGCTTAATGTACATCTAGCAGACAACACCCTTTGTGTTAATCAATAGGTCAGGATCTTGGCAGCACTTTCTATCTGTCTTAAAACAAATGAACCTGTAAATATCTTCGCCAATCTTTAGATCAAATAAGAATAGCACCTTGCAGCCTGCTGCTTGCATCCTTTCTGAAGTTTTCTGTTCAACAACTCATCAGGCTTGTGCACGGAAATCCTTTTGGACTTCAGCAGAGCTTTTGATGCTGTCTCTGACAGGATCCTCCTGGACAGAATGTCCAGCACACAGCTGGATAACACAGTGTTACATGATGGGTGAGCAGCTGGCTCATGTGTGTGGCACAAAGGGTTCCAGTGAATGGGGTGACATCAGACTGGGGACCTGTCGCTGGTGGGGTTCCACAGGGCTCCATCCTCAGCCCTGTGCTCTTCAACATCTTCATAAATACCTGGATGCAGGACTTGAAGGAGTTACAGAATATGTGAAATTCATAATTTAGACTAAGTCGTATATTTTTCTAAATATTTTAGTTTAGCTGTGATGTCTAGAAAAATGCTGGGTTAGAATGGTTTGTTTTGAAGAGCTTCCTTCCCGTGAACCAGACCAAACATTTCTGGATGTAGTTGTGTTCTGTTTCTTCTATTAGTACTTTTTAGTGACTGATTTCTCTGGGTTTTGTACCTTCTCATTTTGTAAAGGATGTTGCCTGTGTTTCTCTTTAAACATCCTAAGACTTTAGGTGCGGAGGGGATTAAAAGAGAATGACACATCCTGGTCTGTGGTGCTGCAGACCCAGTCCCAGTACCACCAAAGCAGAGACTCTCAGGTGTCCAGTCTTGTTGCTAAAGCATGTTATTTGATTGTGTGTAGGTGTTATTTCAGTAGAGTCCTGTGCTCTGGGAAATGTCCCAACATGTCTACTAACCTAAGTGTTAAGATGAAGTGGGGTGCTCCTTTCAGAAGGAAGAACATCTCTGTCTCCAATTTAGTGAAATAACAGAGTAAGACTTGGCACAGGCATGTAGTATCCCTCAAAGGTTTCATCATAGTGGATCTTGCTTGTGGAATAAGTTAAGGTGCAGTTTATAAACAGGACTGCACATTTATATTGGTAAGTATATTATAAAGCATTTACAGAACTTTCTTCATGGAAGTTTGTTTTAAGTAATAAATCAGCAGTAAAACATTGCTAATAAAGGGAATGGGTCTACTTTTTCTGGGAAGCCAGAAGAGTTCACTCCAAAAGGGAGCTACTCCAGGATTAGGTGTCAGGTGGGAGGAAGACATTACATCAGCCAGAAGCTATTACTGGAGAAGACGTAAATCAAGAACTTGGTCACAACACCTGTTCTCAAGGGAAGAGTTAAGGCATTCTTACCTTGCTTAATCATTAGATTTTAAGTAGTTTAATTTGCAGCTGTATATGCTCTTTTAAGAGATTAATTATGTGCAAGTTCTGAGTGACTTTGCATTTTTCATAATGAGTTATTAATGCATTTTAGTATTTATTTAGTCTTTATTAAGATATGCATTACCCTTTAGGTATATTTTGGGCAGGAGCAAGGTACTCTGGCTCCGTGTGTTGCTCAAGAGAAAGAAAAAGGCAAATAATTATACTGAGATGTTCCTTATACATCTACAAATACATTTTAACCTACTTCAGTATAATGCATTACTTATAATTATGTTAATAATTATTTTTATCAGTAACCTTAAGATGATACATAAATTTCTCAAGCAAATGCTTGAAATTATTTGATTACAATTTGCAAGTCCTAGAGCATGTCTGTAGTCCTTTTGTTAGCTTTTTGCAGAGTGTTAATTAAATTTCCAAATTTGGTTCCATCATGCACCTGGAAGGAGAATAAAGCTTTTTACAGACCCCTCGGAGTTACTCCAATGTGCTAATGAGAGAAGCTACTCTCAAATCAGGAAAGTAAGGCAGAGTTTTAAAAAGCCCCATACATCAACTAATGGATGATATTACAGCATAACAGTGTACATGCAGGATTATGCCATTCAGACAATTTGAAGTGTGCTCTGAAACCCTATAAAAAATGAATATTCAAACTGAGAATACGTTGTCTCCATTAGGCATATAATTCCTACGGAAAAATTACAGGCCTTTTAGCTCTAATGAAAACTGTTTTCATCAAGAGTCTTACATGATTTTTTGCTTTTTAAGTTAATACTGAAGCAGTGCTGAGAGCTGCCAGTACTGTGCAGATCTTGAGTGTTAGATTTTGGGAGACATAAGTAGCTGAGTATCTGCAGATGTCCAGGGCTCCAGCTTGCAGATGCTGATAATACCAGAAAAACCACCATGAAAGTTGGTGGAAACTAAAGGCCCTTATGTCCATGCCGAGCTCAGCATCTGGCATGTTCAAATGCATCCATGGCTTTTTCATCAGGAATATGGGATTTGAATTATTATGAATTATTACGAAGGATGCGGTGGTTGTTGATATTCCTTCTGTATGAGCACATTCCAGTTCTGTTTAGCTGAGCTGGTCTTTATTTTCTCTCTCTAAAACTTCAGCAGTGCTGCTGGCATCCTGGCTGAGATGTCACATGGCTACTGCTGTCATTTACATGTATACAGAGCCTGCAGGTTTATGCAGTGACTGGAGGCTGGTGTAATTAAACATTCACTTTTAAAGAAGATTTGAAATGATTTATAGTAAAATTTGTTATCTGTGAAACAAACATATGCCCTTTTAAAGTACCTAAATCAGCAGTGAGGTGTTTTCAGGTACTGCATTATTGATTTTGATATGCTGGAGCCATGTTTTGGGTTTTTTTCTAGCAATGCAGGTGGGACTTGGAGGAGGGGCAGAAAGGGTGACTGGAGGTGCTCACAGACAAGCTTGTGAATTGATTTTTCAAGAAAAGAGAAACCAAAGAGGTTTGACCATTCTGATTGCTTCTCGTTAGTGATTATACTTTTTGCCAGACCAGTAATGTCAGGTTTCAGAGGGTTTGGGCACTTGGTCACATTACATTCCTGTGTATTTAAATGGATTAAGATAAAAAGTCTGACTTGAAAAGGGTATTTCAAAACTGACTGTGCCTGTGGTTTTGAATCCTGATGCTTTGAACAAAGAAGGGATTGATTTAATGGGATTAATGCTTAATCCAAATGAAGCAATGTACACACATGCCTTGAATGCTTTTGAGAATAACTACAAATATCACTTATAAAGTGCTGTAGAAAAATACAGAGAGGTGATCTTTGTGTAAGTAAGAGATGGGACAAGACTGCTTTAGATAAAGGAGAACACAGGCAAAGCTGTGTTCAAATTAGGTCTTCTGAATGACTTTCAGATATTTCGAGTCTTCTTTTTTCATACAAGCATGATATTTATTTTCAAATGCTGATTTTGAGGAAGCGTAACACTTCTCTCTTCATAATTTTGTTATTTTAAATGAGAAAAAGTATTTTCAAATTAGTCATTTTTTCACTTTTATTTGAGGTAAGGTTGTTTTCTGTTTCAGATTATGGTTTATCTTTATCACCGCAGTTAGATTTCTTTTTCCCTTGGCTTGAAGGTTTTCTCTGTGGTACAATATGTTGTTAGCATCCTGGAGAAATTAAGACTTGGCCCATACTTTCTGTGACTCTGCGGCCCCTCTAATTTCAGGGAAGAATTGCTTATTACACCAAACAAGTTAATTTGTGTATTGTTTTTTTTTTTTTGTTTGAATTACTTTTTTGTTGTTGTTAACAGATGCAACATTGACAACATTTAGAGTTATTTCCTTTTATGTTTATTAGTAAAAGCCTTCTTGATATGTGAAATCCACCTGATTTCTTATAATGACCAATATATACCCCCACAATGTGTTTTCAAACCACTGGATCCTGTCTAAATGGGCAAAAGGTGTGCCAAATGCATCAAAGACTGTTGGAAGGGTTTTGAGGGAAGCAATGACTGCAGACTTTCAGAGTGTAGCTGTCTGGGGTAAAATGCTGACCCTTGATAAGTACTAGGCTGGCTCATCAGTGTTTACCCATTCTTCCCTGACTCCTCATGTGCCCCCCACACTGGGAACTAGAAACTTTAGGTGAAAATTAAAATTCTTGCCTAATCATGGGGTTTGATTAAGCTAGTGGTTTTAGAAAAAAGACCAAATATCACTACGCTAATGAAAAAATTGCAAGAATTGCTAATGACGTGTGTGACTCATGTTGCTAAATGGAGCAGATTTTTAAACATAGCTCTAGGCTTCAATTCTTTCAGCTCATTCACAGTCAGTTCTGCTTTATACTGAGCTCAGTGAAGCTATTCTCAGAGGAGAGTGCACTGTGACATGGATTAAGAGTCAGAGAGCAGAGCCATTAATCGATTCAGTACTACACAGGTTATCTAATATCCAAGAAATGTTTTAAATATTTTAGGCAGCAGAAAAAGCTGAAAGCAAAAATACGACTGTCTAGTGATTTTTGATTTTAGTAATTTTTTTTTTCTTTAAAGGAAGGCTGTTGAAGACTGGCTCAAAAGCAAGGAATAATTACTGATAGTTGATGTTTGAAGGAGGTTTTGTTTCTTGGTTTATTTTTAAACCCAGCCCTGCTATATCTGAGTTAGTAAACAGTGTGAAGGAGCAGTCTTATGTACTAGAATTGCTTTTTCGTCAGGAATGGTTCTTGGCATTGCATTTTCCAAGCCAGCTAGTGATGTCCGGGGCAGGTCTCGAATGTTGTTCTGGAGTAGGCTCAGGCCAGGAATGGTTCCCAGCAGGCAGTCAAACTTTCAGTTTTCCCTCAACGTCGTTGCTGTCAACCAAGAAATCTTTGTACTAAGGATGAAGGACTTATAGGCCGCTTGGTTTGAGGCCAGTGAACAGCCCTAGACATATTCAGTTTACTGGTCTAGACAAGCCTACAGTGTTTCCTCGTAATACTATTATAAGTTAGTTTTAAGATGCAGAATTGGGTATGATTTGTCACATCTGCCAAAAAACCATTTTCTTCCTTAAGACAGAAGTCCTAGCGTTTTATGTTTGATAGTCATTTTCCAAAGAGCATTTCTCTGACTTAAGAGGACAGCAGCATATAAGACTGCAATAGTGCTTAACGTTTCTGTCTCTCCTAAAATATAACATAAACAGTATGAGGATGGTGGTAATCAACAGGGTGAACATTGATCACATTTATTATAAGAATCTTTCTGTTCCATAAACGTCATCCAGTTGTTATGCTTTATTCCTTCCTGGTCATTCAAATACACATTTTGTTTGAAACTATCTTCACACACTTGAGGCTTCTAGAAAAATGTTTGGGTCAGTACCTGTAAAATTACCTACCTGCATAGCACTTGCAGCTGTAACAAATATTTCCTACTTTTCTCTATCTTAATTAGATTTTATTTTAGTGCTACAGATTTTGACTAATGAAGATGTTGGTGTACTTACATTGGACGGTGTGAGATTGGTCTGTGAAAGCAGTTGATCTCTTTTAGGGTTCTAGTTTATGTTATCTTTAATAAAATGTAGGAGTTGTTGAAAAGAAACTTTGCTGATAGATCAAAAGGAGAAACTAGACTTGAATTGGCCAGGCAATCACTATGAAGCAGCCTGCAAAATCCACACTAGCTTTGTATGAGACAATGTATCATTGCTAGTTTTGATTGTGGAGTTTGTGTGTATGTTTGCAGTGTGTTTTGATGCAGCAGGGTAACAGTGGGGAGCCAACTGGTAAGTTTGCCTTAATCTATGTAGAAAATAGGTTTAAGTTACTCCTTTTTAACTCTGCAAACATAATTGTAAATCCTGTTCTTCTTGCTCCCATCTATAAATTGAAAAATCATATCTGAGCAGATGCCTTTAGTGAAATAAAGGAGGGTGATGTAAAAACTGTTTAGGATTTCTTGTATCAGCTCCATGAATCATTTTTCTGCATAAGGTTAAAGCAGAGTTTTTACTTTTAGGCTGCTGAAGTTGCATGATATCTGGATATTAAACTTCAGACCTGTAAACTGAAGTTTTATTTCAAATTGACATTTTATTGAATTTTGATGTGTGTATTACAAAACCAAAAACATCTAAAGGTTTGAATCAAGAAAGAAAAATTATTTTCACTGAAGAAACAAATCAGTCCTTTCAGAATTCCAGTTGCTAATTTTACAATCTTTTCATGTCGTAGTTTCTTACTAGAAGCAAAAAAGTTTTTCTTTGCAGTCCAAAGACCACTTGGAAGTAGCAGACATTTTATGAAAAGTCTGTTTTGATTATTTTTCATGTAGAACTTAAAGGGCAGATAAATTTTGATGGCTTTGTGATGGCTGACTTTTTAAAATGTGGTAGTCCTTTGAATGATTCTTAAAACATGTTTCCTTTTCAAATGTTCTTACTATGGAGTTAGAAATACCTTTCCAAGGTACTACATTTTTCTCATTTGAACAAATTACAGTATTATATTAATGAGTTTGATTTTTTCAGAATATGAGGTGATACCTGTACTGGCTTTAAAAGAATTTTGTTCATTTGGCACTTGTACTTCTTTATAGCTGCATTATGATCTAACTTTACAAGCTATCACCAAAGGTTAAACAATCAAAGTAGTGAGGTTTTGCTTGTTTTAGCCCCACTTACTGATTATCTACTTATTTTATTGATTTAGGATAAACCTTTTCTTCTTTACTAATGAAAATCAGGATGCTCACTCAATTAGATCATATTCAAGTGATTCAGATATGGGGAATTGCCTTAAGTGGCAATGTTGTTCTTTGAGGCTGTGATATCCAACAGGAACCGCTGCCTTTGGATTAGGAGCAAGGGTAGTTTAAACCAGTTTTGAGGTGGTGGGGGCTGATGGAGTGCAGTGATTTGGTGCAGCTGGTGTGAGGAAAGTGGTGTAGGTGGTTGGTTCCCTGCAGATGGGAACTGTTGGTTTGTCTTCTGGTGCTTCTTCCTGAAGACTTTCATAGTAAACATTTATAAGAGATCTTAAATATTACCATCATTGACTGGCATTGAAATTGCACTACTGCTCTGGTCATCACATTCTGACACTGTGCAAAGCATCAAATAGGAGAATTGATCTTATTTTGTAGCATGAATCCTCTCTGCAAGAGGTCAGTGTTGTTCAGAGGTGAGTTTCTTTTCTGCTGAACCTTGACTACTTTCTGTGGAGAATTTACTATTATATTTAAATACACAAAGCACAAGAGAAGATGGTGTATTTAGAGTCATGAGAGTGATTGTTACTCCTCATCTACTCATACCTCATTAAGGCTTTTGCACTTCGGGTGCCTGTGCCCTCTGTGATAGCCTGGAGATGAGTCCCTCAGGACATGTGTTTGTTATGCTTTCCCCTTTGGAAAGCCCCAGCACTGCTACTACTGTAGCCAGTCGTTTTGCTTGGGGATTTGTGAAGTGTATAACTAGTTTATGATTTTGTGAATTTGAAAATTCATTTATGAATGTCAGGGATCTGAGATTCTAAATTTTTCTTCTTTTTCTAGAATGTTTACTGTAGTTTTTGTCGCAGATATTGTAAATGCCTTTTATCTGCAATTATTTTCATTTTGATAACTAAGTTACTAAAGTAATGGAAACATGCATATGAAAACAGTTTATACATCTAAAGTAACTTAAGTAATTCCAGTATTTGAAAGTTGCTTCATGTTGCATAATCGTTTGTGTTGATTTTGCTGCCATTTGCAGTGAGAATACTGAATTTGGTGCTCTAGGAGGCATCCCAGTTCACTTTCTTCTATCTCCTAAACAGCTCCGTTATCAATATATCATCTTGCATATCTTGGAAATAAATAATTTTATAGTCACAATCAAAGTCTTGAATTCCTACCTGGCTATTTCTCCTGGGTAATGTCTATGTGTCTTTAGGGGACTTTTTGTACACAGTATCTTGTATGGATACGCTTTGCTTCTACCATTTTCTATATGACAGCTTATTTTTTTGACTGGATATTGCTCTCTCTGCTCTATTTAAATAGTCATATATTCAATCAGTGTGTTAAACAAAAGGATATTGATTCTTGCTGGTCTCTAGGTTTTTTTTTCATATGAGGGAGTTCATACCAATAATGTAATCAATTAATGTTCTCTCTTTCAGGCTTAACAGATGAAAAAGTGAAGGCGTATCTTTCTCTTCACCCCCAGGTACTGGATGAGTTTGTGTCAGAAAGTGTAAGTGCAGAAACTGTGGAAAAATGGCTAAAAAGGAAAAATAACAGACAAGAAGGTAAGTACTTTGTATTTGTGATTAATATTTAGCTTTAAACAGCTCAGTTATATTCAGATTTTAAAAGGAAATCTGGTTTTGGTATAACTTGACTATTATAATTTTTGTGTTTAGGTTCTACCATTTTTTCGATGGAAAAATAGGCTAACAAATTTTAAAAATATTTTGAGCCTTTTGGTAAGTTTATTTTGAAATATATTGGTATTAAGTTTGGAAGTTTAGTTTACCCATTTTGAGTTGCAAATACTATCCATTAACCTGTAGTGTCTGTTTTGAGAACATAACTTTGTCTTCTTGGATCTAAAATTGATAACTTTCAAATTAAAATTATCCAGTATGCCTCAGTAAATTACTGGATATACCATCTCAAAAGTTCCTCCTTGAAACATGTAATAAGTCAGTTTTAGATAAGAACATTGACATAGAGGTTATAACCCGGTGTTTTGAATTCTGGAGGTATTTCTGTTGAATTGCTTTAGGTAAAATACCTCACTAAATAGACCTAGAAAACTTTCTTTTGAGACAGCCTGGGTTGACAATGACCATAAATTTTGTAATGATCTTAAATTTTGAGACATTGTCTGCAAACAAAAAATTCATGCAATTCTAACAATGATTTGCAATATACCAGGTAAAATGCAAAGGAGGAAATCACCAAGAAAGTTTGGGAAGAAACACTGATTTTGCTTTGTGGCTGACTTCTAAGGCGTTTAGGGTTTAAGTTCTGGTGATAATTCTTATTTTAAATAGAGGGGCTATTGTTACTTCCTACTTCCTTGCTGCAGAATTATTGGAAAAAAAAAAAAAAAGATGGTGGTGGACAAGGGATGGAAAAGGCTACATCGAGCCAGATTTTTGGTGGTAACAACTATATATATATATCATACTAAGGTAGCAGTAATTTTTGTTGGTTTAAAAAGATTACCTAATGGAAGAATAGAAGTATATAGCAATAGACTGTTCACTACTTTCTTTGTAGTTTGCAAACTACAGCACTGCAGGAGGCCTATTGTTATAATCCACAAAAGCAATCAGAAAAACAGTCTTATGAATCAAGGGAATAGGTTTTGACAATGCTTTTTGTAAGCAGAAGATAAAAAATACTTTTGTGTTACCAGAAACTAATACTTCTTATTTTTATGAGCTATGCTAATTTAAAAATAATGCTTTTGTCTAAGGTGCTTGAAATCACTGTAAAAAATCATTGTATGTTTGAAACACAGTTTATAGTCTGGGTCAAGGATCCTAATGTTAAACCAAATAAATACTTTGGAAAAATTTTAGCATCAAGAATCATATTTTACTAAGGAGAATTTATTACCAGTTGCTCAAATTTTTGGGGGAGGCTGTAAACTAAAGATAAATTTTTGTGGGAGTACTCATGAAACTTTTTGAAGCAACTGCTAAAGCAAAGTAACTGCTGACCATTTTCCTAGCAAAGTTTTAACACAAACAGGTACAACTGTGGGATTTGTCTGCTTTTTTCTTACACTTTAAAAATTCTGTATTATGGCTAATTTCCCCCAAACTTGTATTAAAAGTGTCAAGCAATAGTTATGCTACCATTATAATTTTGCTTTATATCTGTTATCATCCAACAGGTCTTTCTGCCTTCCCTGCTACTTCCCTTTTTCTGACAGTGATCTTTTAGGTGGCCGAATTTATTACACTAAAGACAGTCATGCAGATGTGATTTCTTTAGTGTTGGATTTTAGATAAAAATAAGCAGAACCAGATTTAAAACTACACTTGCCAAGTCAAAAAGATTAATTTGAATGCATTTTGTTTATAGAATGAAACAGATACTGATGAGCCTTGTCTGTGATTTTCTTCTGGCAAGATAAAGTCTCTCGTCATGTAAAATCAAAATATCCTAATTTTTCAGAATGCAATATTTTCAGGAAAGAAATATGCTAGATTATTTACTCAGCTCATGTTATGTATGTAAAAATTCTACTGCCTGGGTTATGGTGGGGGTGAGAAATGAGGGGGAGAGGATGGAAGTGATTCTTTTGGTGTCAGTATGGATCTGTGGTGACTTAAAGTGGCTGTGTAGCCTAAGTCACTTTTCATCAGTAGGAGTATAATTTTCCCTCTATCCCTTTTGCTTCAGTCTAGTCTACTTTACAAATGCTCTCATCATGTAATGTGATACAGCCAGAAAAATAAGCTTTGTTTTTATTAGAAAGTTGCCAGGCAGGCTGAATGCTGTTTTGAGGTTTCTGGCTTAGTGTCTGTACTCTTTCACGTTGGTGACGCAGAGCAGTCATTAACCTATATGCAGAAATGGTGTCCTGCCTGATTTACAGACATCCAGCTGCGTGTGCTTTGCAGCCAGAAGTCAATGGGCCTGCAGCCAGGGTAGTTTATCTGAATTTCATTAGCATGAACGTGAACTGAAATGTCTGATTTGGACTTAAATGAACCAAAATTTATCTGTGACTGAGATTCACTGAATTAATTACTCTAGATGGTTTGGGGTTTTTTTAAACCTAAATTATTAAAAAGGGAGGAAATCAGTAAATACTGCAGTGTTTAAAATATAACTGTATCCCAAAATATTAGGAGTTCTATCGTCAGTGTGTATGGCTTAAATGTTGTGTCTGTCATGGTAAATGTTAGATTGAAAGTTGCACATGACAGGTTGATGGTGATGGTGATCTACCTGGGATTCTAAGACTTTTTTTCTTTAACTTGATTTTTTTTGTTTTCCTGGTATATTGGAGAAAAACTTCAAAGGCAGCATGGGGAAGGAATGCTGCTTATGCTGATATTTGGGTATTCACTGCAACTTTTTGAACTCTGACTATTATCTACCAATAAATTACGTGCTCTAAACACACCCAGGCCTTGTATTGTTGCACACAGCATTTCCAAACAACTCTGTTTGTAATACACAAACACTTGATCATGGCAGAGTTAATCTGCCAGAAGGAGCTCTTTTCTTTTCCAGATGCCTAGATATAATACTCAGAGAACTCATGAGACTTCTTCCATTGTCCTCTTTCATATCATTCAAGCAAAAGTGGCAGATGATTGTACACAGAGCCATAATATTAGGAAAGCTTCAGACTCTGCTGCTGGAGAGATCCTCATCTCCCAGCAAATTTCTCAGAAAAATATTTATACATTCCAACCTTAATTATATTATTTGAAGCTTCACTGCCACAACAATAAGAGGCTAAGCACATTGATTATAAGCCAGATGTGCATCTTTTACACTGTTGATACTGAATTTCATAGATGTCTTTCCTAATCTTTTTAATGACCTCTTATTATAAGAAGAAAGGACAAACTGTACTGACACAATTTCTACATGGAAAGTTGCCTATATCACTTAAGAAACTCATCACTTCCCATGGCCCTCATGTTCATCACGGTGCATGACCATGTGCTTAATTACTGCTGAATCTGGATGCATTAACAGCTTTATAGATTATTTTTTTTTCCAGCAATATTTGCCAAATATATGTAAAGCTATGTATAGTGGGAACTTAAGGTGCTTTGCCGTTGTTAATACAAATGGTGGTGTTAAGTAATTCATAAATACAATTAAAAAAATAAAAAAGGAAAATAATACATTTAGTACATGATATGGCACTGATTATACTCAGAAGTTATTATCTTATAAGTGCAGTGGACTTACTGCATTTCCAGGAACCTGAAATTTCATAATTGACCTGTTTAAAAAAAAAAAAAAATCAGAAATTAGTTGCTTAATATAACATTAGTATGATATTGCTGTAATGTTTGAATTGTGCTAGGCTGCATCATTGACACATAAAAAATTAAAGTTCTGTACAAAAAGTGATTTCTGGTGCTGCGGGTTTTAAGATATAAGCATGATGGGATTTAAAGCTGGCTACAGTCCTGGAAGAGACAAAGTAATGAGTTTTTGAGAGGTGTTGATGTGTGCCTCTATTTAGGGAGCAAGTCTGTACTTACGTTTTTATTGTTAAGGAATACTGAAGTACATATTTCTATGTTAGATCATAGTTATTCCATTATTTACTCTTTTAATTATGTTATTTATTCCTGCTTTTAAAGGATGGTGTGTAGAGGAGTGTTATTTGCCCTTCACCTTAACCTTAAGGTTATTAAATAGGTGAAAGGATGGCTAACATGCATTTCCATAAGCAGGGGTAGTGTCTATAAAAAGATACATGCAAGGGGGATATGTGTCAGTATGTGTATGCTAAATAGATGTCATCTTGCTGCCAGAATTATAAAGGAAAAAATGGAGCCTATTCTTGATTTGTTAGCTTTTGTGGACTGTGTCTTTTTGTACCAAATAAGCAGAGATACCTGTTCTGTAGTGCAGGGCAGTAGCTGTAGAAGTGCAGATGAAGGATACTGGGAATCTGGAGACTCTCACTGCTGTGGTGCTCCAAAACTTGTTGCAATTCTGACTTCTCCCCATCCTAGGCAAGAGGAACTGATATGGCAGCATGTTAACAACCTCCTTGATTTATAATTAGGGTGTTTTAAAATTTCATTGACGCTGCAGACATGCTGTTTTATTCTGATGCATCCCTGCTGTGCTTATGTTTGTGACATCCAAGCAGGCAACAAATACTTGCCAAAAAGCATGAGTACTTGTGGGAATTATTTAGGCAGTGCATGACTTTGCACCATTGACACCATAGTAGTAGCTCTTAATGCTTATTAAAAAAAACCACTATTTACATATTTGTATGCCTTTTTTGGATTTTTTTTTCCTCAAAATAAGACAGAAAGGATGTATCCTCCAATTCCAACTGGAATAATTGCTTTCTGTGTTCTTGCTCTTCACTCACCTTTTGCTTATGGCCAGTTAGATACAAAATATTGGTCTAGGTGGTTTTTTTGGTCTGAACCAAGGTAACTTATGATACTGATAGGCACTACTTTCCTGGGATAATATCCAGACTGATAAAAATTGTTTCTGTTGTGAATGTTTTTATCAGAAAAGTTGCAATAATATCTGGGGGCTTGATTATATAGGACCTATTTCTCTGTGTATTTGGCATAATCCTCACTTCCACGGAGATAAAACTCATTGGTAGACTTCTGTATGGCATAGTTTGCAGGTTGCCATTTTTCATGTGTCTAGATAATTTATGTTAGTATCAGTAATTCAGAGGCAGACAGGTGAAGGCACTTCCCAGTTCTTTGGTGGAGCTATAGGAATAGCTATAGGAATATATAGGAATGCCATTTTAGTCCAGATAGTGAAAATTACATACATGTATCAGAGGTAAAGAAGAATTTTGGAGCAGATTTCTGGGAAGACTGTTGTATTGTGCCATTGCTTTTAAAAATTGTTTTATTGCTGCATAATTTCCTGAAAGACTCCGTATAAATGCTTGAAGTGAAATGGTTTCTTTCCTGTGTGACCAGTTCAATGGGATTTTTTTATTGTTTTCTCTTAATTAATCAGAAGAGTATCAACTTAGAAGTGGGCTCATTTTGGCTGCGAAAATATTAAAAAGGAGCTAGTGAACACGTTTCTCCCTGTGGTGTTGTCAGTCTGGTTTTTTGGACAGAAAAGGTTAATGGAAAGGATATTTAGATTAGATAGATAGGATTTTTTAAATGTATTGATAGTACAGAAATACTGAGCAGTGGCCTCTTGGTAGATAATAGAGGTCCTGAGTGATGATGAAGTTTTTTGTTCAGTGTGCATCTTGATGTTGAAGCAGTTACTACTTTCATTCTTTGTTATTTGAATGGCTATCACTAGAAAACTCCAAACAGTGCTGAAAGGAGCTTGGTACAATTTTTTTCTTCTGATTTGCTGAAAAGTGTGAGAGTTTATTGTCTGTTTTTTTGGGGTTTTTTTGAGTGGCTGAGGTGAAGGAGGTGATTTTTCTGTTTTTCTGGAGTTCTGCATATTTAGAATTGTTTAGCTGGTCAGAGATTTGCAGAGGGTAATCCTTTAATGACGATATGTTTGGCCTTAGGAAGTAGACGTCACTACTTGGTCTGAGTTCCCTCTTGAACTAATTATGTTAATCGCATTATATCTAGAGCAATTATTCTCAACATGTACTTATACTAATATTTGCTGTGTCTTTGTTAGTCTTGAATTAGGAGTGTGTGTTTTTTCTGTCTACTCAAAAGTACTGTTTCTCCTTATTTATAAGCCTGGCTTAACAGAATCATTTTCTGCTCATTACTGCTAACTATATTAGAAAATAAATAGACATTGATTTTTGTCATTTCTCAAATTTTCAATAAATTATGACATGGAACTTCTTTTACTATCACACTGAGGAATAGGTGTTCCACATTTCTTACTGTTTCTCTTCAGTTTGTATTTTGAACATTTCCAGATGATCAATATCTTCTGTAAAGAGTGGGCAGTATAAGGGAGATAGTATTGCAATAATGGGTTAATTAACGTTATATGCAATACAAAACCATTTCCCTACTGTGCGAGACAGCACTCCTGAATGTTGTCTGGCCCTGCTGTTCTTTGTTTTCAGATTCTCTGTCTCCTGTACATGGATCTTTGTTTTTAGAGTAAAAAATCAAGCAAACAAAAGAAAAAAAATCTCTCACTAATTGGTAGAGAAGATCCATTCTGCTGACGTATGTGGAGACTGTATATCCATGTAGCCAACACTTTTTCATAATGATTATTTATGTGAATGTTAGCTAACCTGTTTTACCTGCATTGAAATGGAGTAGGAACATTCCCATGGTCTGTAAGCTGAGAAAGAAAAAAATAACAAGGGAATAGTCATTAACTTTTATGGGACTTTTTAATCCACGTATAGAAGTATTAACTTGATTAATGTTGGCTAGCCAAGGCCTGTAATCAAAGACTGACCAATAAGGATAAAATGACAAAATGTAAAATAACTATAGATTGTTATAAAATATCTTTGCTTGTTGCGTCCATTAAATAAGACTTGCATCTTTGAGGAAAGGGAAGTGTGCAGTCACAGACTGTGGTAGTCTGTTACACTGCATGTGCACAAAGAAAGGATATTTATTCATGGATGTTCTGTATGCCAGTGGTGAAAACTCAGTTCAGCAAAGTTCTCAATGCTTTATCCATGTATAATATATGTGTAAAAATTCTGCCATCTCTTCTACATCACAGGAAGTACAGGAAACCCTGAGGATGAATGAAAATGCATCTTTTACAGTGGAGATGTGTAGTTGGATATAAATGTTAATGCCATGCTTTAAATAGATGATTTTATGTTTCTGTGGGCAGAAGCAATTAATGATACTTGTCTTAACCTCATATTGGCTATTAGTGTAGATTTTCAGCAGAAATTTTACTTCTGAAAATGCTCTGTTGTCTTAAGCCTTTGAAATCAGATTGTATACACAGAACTGTAAATCACAGACACAGTATGGGCTTAATGTGTGATTCTGTAGTGATTTAGCTAATTGTGATGGTGGTTCAGTTACTTTATCCCTTAAAATATATATGATTAAGTGGAATTCAGTTGTCCTGTGTTTGTCTATCTAATCAGATTTAGTGCAGCTAATTTAAAGTGTGTACTTTTCATGGTGAGCCATAGATACTCCCTTTATTTGTCCTAGTGGTCATTGGTAGATCAAGGGCTTTGTCCAGAAGTTACTTCTCCATACTCTGCATGGTGAAATAAATTCTGGCAATTAACTTTCAACTGAACTGTAATAAACTGCTTTTGGTTTTGGTTTTTTGGATTTTTTTTTTTTTTTTGGGCATGTTTTATGAATGAATGTCAAATTATATTCCCACTTCAGTCAGCAAGAGGATGGCCTAAGCATGACTTCGTTCCCATTGATTTCCTTCCTTCAGGAGATGATACCTATTTAACTATGTTGTAGGAGGGATACATGTATTGCACATAAATGAACACTGTTACCTCTGCTTAGCTGTCATAGAGTTTTGTTGAGGGAAGGTTCATGTCACAAATAGTATACAAACACTTTGAAGCTGTTATTAAGCATGTAGGTAGAAATTATTTGGTTCAAAACATGTACTCAAGTATCAGACAATAACAAAATCCAACAAGAAACAAACCCACAAAACTTTGAGATGAACCTTTTTCAATTATCTTCAAAGATACAGATACTGGACAAAAAAATCCAGGTATTGGAGAAAAAGTTGTCCTAAAGGTTATGAAATTGCTAAGAACTTGGAAGTAAACTATGTAATTCTTAGACAACTTTCACTACAGAGGACTTTAGTATTCTGAGAGGGATTTTTTATTTTCATAAGTTCTCTGAAAAAATGGATGTACACTAAGATGGTTAAACTTCAGATGTACTGAAAATTAAACCCAGATGCATAGAAACTCAAAAGACTCTCATAAAGTGTCAGATAAAAATAAGGGTTGGTTGATCTTTGAGGCCAAGTTGCATGGCATGTCACATCTTTGAGGCTAAACTGCTTTTTCTTCACTCCCAAATATGATGCTTCCAAGCTACCATCTGGAATAGTCCTGGGCAGGTGTTAGCCCTCTCATCTGATCCCAAATATTGTCTTGCAAATTGGCAAGATCCAAGCCATGCTGTGGGTGCAAAGTTAATCAGGTACTGGTGATATTCAAGCCCACTCTAAAGCCCTAATTCCTTCATTACTTTAGGCCTAGCCTGAATTAGCTATTACAGCTCAAAGAGGGATGCTAGGAATATAGTGGAAAAATCAGCCATTAGAGCTTGGGAACAGATAGAGAGCTCAGCCAAATGCAACTAAACAGGAAGCATTGTTAAGTCACTGTGGAAATTTGAGGTTAATTTCAAGTTCAGGTGCTCTGTACAAGTAACACCACATCCTCAGGATACACAGAAGAGCAAAGTTAGTCAGATATGTAGATATTTCTAATCTGTATTTCAAGGAGTCCAAAAAACAGGCAAGAAAGGAAGTATTTCTTTTTTTCATAGCTCTCTTTGTTGATGCAATATATGTGACAAGCTAACATTTCCATCAGCACAGCTGAGGGGGACAATGAACTGTTTGACTAGCAGCATGTGAGGCTGGGAAGAACCACTTCATCTGACTTTATCAATGGGGAATAAACTTGGGTAACAGTACAATGAGTTTAATTGTGTTTAATTATTTTAATTCTTTAGACAATTCAAGCAAATGTCTGACTGTCAATTATGGAAATGGAGGAGATTGTGTATGGTAATTTTTTCTATGTCTGAGGGGAATGGATCTTTTTTTTTCCCTGTTGAACACTTAAAGCTCAGGTGTAAGGAGGCTTGGCAGGAAATTATAATGGGTTATAAAACCAGTGTTGAGCCTATGATAAGTATAAATTTTATGTAAAGGATTTGTCTTGTTTTATGCATAAGGACGGAAAAGCTAAGAAAGAATTAATTGAATATTTAGGTTAAAGAACAATTTTTTTCTCAAAAGTATTATTCAGTTTCTTTTTTTTATAAATTCCATGAAGACATTTACATCTACCGAGCTAATCATATGGCATTTGAGGATGCTCGTTTACTATCCACAGATCTTGTGTTCTTTTGTAGGAGGTTTGTTGTTATGGTGGAGGGAAGTTAGGTCTGAATTTCTTGCACTGGCTAGTGCATCTAGTTCAATTCAGCCAGAAAAAGACCCCCAATTCTGATCGTGCTGTTAACTTTTTGGAAAGTCTGTCTTCCTTATTAACTTTACATTATGTTTAATTTTGTGATGCTGCTACCAAACAGAGGGGGATTCTTTATTCTGCAAAAGACCTGATCAGTTGCAGAAGTTTTATAATTATGACTGTCATGATGAAGACCGTTGACAGATTTACCTTTTCCATAACAGAAGGGTGAAGGGCACCCTGCAAAACAAATTGAATACAGATTTGAAACAACAGGATGTCCTTTTTCACACAACCCATGCCTAAATTATGAACCCATTAGCATAATATATTTGAGATGTTAAAAATGTAAATGGGTTCAAAAAGTGATTAGACACATTCCAAAGAAGAAATACTTCATCAAGAGCTGTTACATACTATGATCCTGATGCAGCCTCCAGCTGAGAAAATTCATAAGCATCTGATTGCTCTGAGGACATACTGGAGTAAGTGTACTCCGTACATCTGTAGTCTGTGTTTTCTCTCCTTTTCATAGAGTGTAAATTCTTCATAGTTTCTTCCTATTTCCCTTCTAAATGAGCTGTTACTAGCCATTGTTATAGACTACAAACTTGAGTAGAGGGACTTTTAGTTTAGCAGAATAGGGCCATTATTCTCTGTCATCATACTTCTCCTGCCTTTCTGGGATTTATGTACCACCCGTTGTTCTAATTGTGAGTCAGATTGTCTTAATAACTCATTTGAATATGCTGGAAAAGAAACTGGGTTTTTATATTATAACACATTGTTTATGGATCTTCTTAGATAAACTGCAAGAGGTCTCTTCAGTTGTAACAATAAGGCATCTTTGAAATTCTTTGGAGACAGTACTTTATTCAGACTTAGGTTACTTAGCTGCTGTACTGATAAATTATTATATTCTTTCTTTCAACCTGCAGTTTGCAAAGATACCCATAAGTGATGATCTTTGGCTACAAAAAAAGAGGTTTGTGTAGTTGAAATTGCTGAGTAACAGTGATTAAGAGACTTTCTCACATTTATTTTTTTAATGCAAAGGTAGAATATTTAGTGTGTTTTATTGTTTGTTCAGGTAACAGAAGGGAGCTCTTTTACAGGGTGCTTGGTTCTCATCCTAAAGTGCTGGTTTCATTTCATTTGCCATTAAGTATGGGGAATGAAAGGGAAAGAGAAAAAGAATGATGGTGTTGAAAAGCAACAAGGATTAGGAAATTAATAAGATACAATTCAATAATAGGTGTGGGAGAAGGAATGTCTGAGTTTTTGAAGCGTTTGTAGCAATTAGGTATAACTGACATCAGGTTTTGGTGACTGGGGTGGGTAAGTGACAATAGACTTGTTACACTTATACTAACTCAGTTCGAGAGGGTTCATTGTGAGCACTTGGAAATATGTTCATGAAGTGCATCAGGTATTTGTATAGCAATAAAGAGATGTTTATTCTGGGGGACTTGCTGGGCATTGATTTTGGATTTAGAGTGAGCACTTGTGGAGACTTGTCAAAACAACTTTTTAAGCTAGTAACTACACAGATTGATTCTTTTAAATCAGAGTCGTCATGACCCACACAGTGAATGCCCTCCTGGGAGCAGAGATTTTTTCAAATGCAGTTTTAAATTAGCAGAATGTGCTCTTTTTGCATTTTATAACCTAGGAAGCCATGTCATTGTGACACCTGCTGGTTCGCCATTATGTATGTATTTCATGGTCAATCATGAATATGCTCAAGGAATAATCTGAATTCTCCATATTGTCTGTTACTTTTCTTAAACAAAATTTTAGTTTTACAGATAATTGTTTTTACAAATGTGTACTATTACCAGTTTTTTTTTTTTCTTTTTGTTTTCCAACTATTCTCTGGCCAAAACAATTTTTGGAGAAAATAACTGTCATCTCCCCATATGCCAACATGACTGTGTTCTTCAAAAAATTTTACTTCTGAAGAGTAAACCGTGGCCATAAATCTCTGATACATTTCAATGTTTGGCGTACCAGTTGTAGCAGACAACTGTATACATCAAGTATGGTGAATATATATATATACGTTCAAGTACAGAGAAAATTGCATCATATAATATAGGAAAAGGGTATTTACAAGTATTTTCTCATGTTCTGAGGAGTTTTTTTTCATCAAAAGCTCTTTGTTGCACTGATTAATAACAGTTATCAAAATTTGAATCAACATGGTTTCAGCAGGTACAGAAACAATTATGGCTCTTCAAAATTCTCAATAGGTGGCACAGAACAATATTTTAGAGCCACAAACACATACGAAATCTCATAAATACTGTTGTCTGTCATGGTCCAGTCCAGCATCTTTTAGTGATCATTTTTAGATCTAAACACTGATGAATGAGCCACCAGCCCATGTTGGCAGTTTTGTACATCACAAATAGTTCTTTATGATTTGAGAATGGATAGGCTCAAATTTTGGAATACATACTACAACTGTATGTTTCCATACAGATTTATTTAAGCATTGCTGAGATTGGCCCTTTTGTATAGGGACATAAACAAGATTCTTTGAAACACACCATGAAGAAAGTCACCAAAACTAAGCTTTTTTCTGGATAATATAGGTGATTTGAATGTTTTCTTTGCAGTGTGACAATGGCAATGCAGTTTGTGTTCACAAATGTGGATGATTTGTTATCATTCTGAGTTCAGCATTTATGTTTATGTAGATGTCCATCAGCTACGTTTGGAGGTGCTTCTGGAGCACTTCTAGGAAAATAGAAGTGCTGACAGAATCTAGCAATATTTCTGAGGGCAGCTTAAAAAAATGAATTGGGCAGGTTTCTGATAGAAGTGCCAAAATAATTCTTTTAATAGAAGCAATGAAGGAAGAAAAGCTATATACACAGAATCCTCAGGAATAAATGTCACATTAGAAGTTTAGGTTGTTTATTTATTTATTTTTTTTTTTTTAATCTAGTTACAGGGAGAGAATATTTGATTTAGATTTTCTTCATTCTTAATAAATGTGTATAAAATCCTGGATAGTACTCGAGTTACGATACTTGTTTTTCTTGATTTTTATGATGTATCTTAAAGAAAAGGCTTATTTCAAATACTGCTGTATTTTCTCTGGAAGTTTCCTCAGCTCTATAATTAATTAGTTGAGTTTTTGAAGACTCATTCTTCTACAGACTCTTAGGAAATTATTGGCTACTTCTGAGTGATTGTCTTTATGTAGATCTTCAGACATTGAAATCAACACCTGCTTAACTCAGCATCATTTTGTTTGTATTTGTACCTTATTTTCCTTTTGATAAATAGGCAGAATGAAGCCTGGTGTTATTTAATTTTCTCTACCTCCCTAGGCTTATAATTTTAAAAATATATATTCATATATTTCTTAATTCTAAGGTTGTTGGGAGAGACACAATTTTACTAGGTTTTCATGTCAAGGTCTGCCATTTCTTTTTACATATCATGATGATGGAATGATTTTCCTTGGTCTCAAGGTTGTCTCTCTCATGATACATCCAAATCCCTCAGATAGGGTTGGTTATCTTTCAGTACTCTTTCTGAAGATGGATTTCCTTAAAGAATGCAGAAACAGAAGCATTTTTTGTACAGTAGTTACGTGAGATTTGTCTCAGGCAGTCAAGAACTTTCTGACATCATTTCATAAAACTTTGGTGAGTTCTGACTCCACTTTTACCTCTTAGAAAAAAGTATTTAATAAGAGCTCCTGGCCTGATAGTTTTCATAACCTTGAGGCTTCGTTTCTGTGTCTCAAAAGGTTAATGAAAACCTTTGCTGTGGTAAGTGACAAGCTCACACATTTAATAAAGTAAAAGAAGGACAGACATTTCTTCATTCTTACCAGGACATCTTTTCGGATATTTGCATCGGATATCACCTTGGGTATTGAAAATGTTTTTAAAACATGTCCAGGATCCAAGCCTAGAGGAGGAATGAGTGGAAAATGTCTTGGTAACTCTTGTGTTTCCTCAAGGAAACAGGTTAGGAATCTAGAGAAAGTATTGAACTTGTGTTCTGATCTCTCAGTAGTCCTGTTATCTCAGTCTGACCTCTGCTTTGAAAGTACCTCGTATTAGTTTCAAGGGATTGTATTTAGTTAAACATATTTCATTTGATGTCTTTAATCTTTGCAAATTTTCCTTTTGGTGGTTGCACAAAGCATATACTGAGTTCCATATACCGGCATCTATATACACAGGAAAAAAAATCACAAAGCTCCAGTTAATTTCATTAATTCTAATAGAAAGGCCTGGGTTAATGCAAAAGCAGAATGTATTTTTTTCATAGAAAAGATATCTGGAATTCCTTATGACCAGTTGAAATGCTGCAGGAAAATACATGGTGAACAGTGGTGCCTTTGAGTTGATGATACAAAGCTCTTGTTGTTTTGCTCTTAAAACACATCTAAAGATGAAGTCTTGGTGACTCTCCGAAGAGTTAATGTATGCAAAGAATAGGTTAAAAAAAATTGTCAGTACCGAAGTATTTGGTCCTGCCTTTCATACTGAACTCATGTCTGAAGAACCCTCCCAACTTGCTGATAAATTGTTCTTATGGAGTCCTTGAACAAATTCAGAATCTTACAATTTTTTCACTACTAGTTTTAGCATTTACTAGAAAATGACTGCTCTGTAGATTAGTGTTTCAAAGATATTGTGGCATAATACATGAAAAACTGAGCTGCTCTGTCAGTAGAGAAGCTTAGAAAACAGCTTACCTGCTTATCCCACTCTTGCTTTTTGTAAACATCCTTGGCTACGTTCCCAGTAAAGACTGGAATATGAAGTGGCTTTAGCAAGTGGTTTCTTTCTTTCCCTTTTGTACTGAAAGGAGAGCCCTTTGGGGAAGCATAGGACAGACGAGAAAAGGACAGAAACAGAAGTAGATGCATGTAGGCTACGAGAAGGAGGAGTGGATTGTATGATCTATTGGTGATGGCAGGCTGAGACACTCACCCTTTTCAACTAATTAGCACCCCACATATGCAAACAAATATGGAGTATTTGTTCTATTTCACTTTCTTGCTGATTTTCATTTCCATGAAGTAGGATGCTACAGAGCCTGGGTTGCTTTGGGCTTCAGGAAAACCTAATTTCCAGGATTTAACAAGTTGCAATTTAGGTAATAAGTCCTGTTTATATTAATATTAGCTGCCAGCTTAAACCAACACCCTAGAGTTTCTAAAGGAATATACTTGTTTATACAGTTATATACATGTTTTATGTTTGTGGGAAATCCTTTTATGCATCAAATTAAAGGAGACTTGCTAAATTATGTATGGAACAAGAAATAAGTTTAGTAACTGATAATACTTCAAATGAGAACTTTTAAAGTATTCAATACAGACTTTTTGCTTGTTTTTATAATTACAAAGTGATATTAAGCAGAGCACAGGATTCCATCATTAAAAGAATTCTTTTCGAATATTTATTTCACTGTGTTTTCTGTGGATCAAAGTATATTCAATATAATTATGACTAGGATTGACCAGCTGATAGACTAAATTGAAAGACTATTTTCCTTAATTTTTACACTCTAAACTACCTCCCAATTTGTTGCCAAAGCGAATGTGTCTTTGGGGACAGAACCCAGTCTGCACCAATGGCTGACTGCCAAGCCTGTCCACTGGAAAGCCAGCCATTATTTTCTACTTTCTGCTGCACAAGTAGGGTGCATCCACCCATTTATAGCATTGAGCCATATTTTTTATATTATGGTAATCTTTTGTATTAGATATTCATAGGAATACACTTTCTCTAGACATGTAGGTCATATTTCTCCCCAGACAAAACTGAAACATAATAGATGGGTTTTTTTTCCCTAAAATGTCTTTGAAAAAACTGTAGTCTCTAGCAATGGGTTTTTCTTGGAACTGAACACATTTTTACCCTGTCATTGATATCACAGACACACCTTATCCAATTTCATTGCCGTACTACAGTCGGCAAGAAAACAAAAGTAAATTAGGGAGTAGGTTTGCATTCCTCCAGTATATCTGGAATTGTAATGGAAAAAGAAAGCCTTAAAGGCAATAATACAGCGTGATCAGTTACTGGAATCACAGGCATCTTTTAGAACAAGGTTAGGGAATCTGTCCTTGTGCTGTCAAAGTAAGTTGCTCTCCGTGCTTGTTTTCTACTTGAGATTTGGCTAAATAGTTCAAATCTAGGAGGCTAAAGATAATTTTCAATCTTAATCACCTTCCTCTTTAACTGTTCCTAAAATATTATCATCTAAACAATCAATCCTAAATCATTTAGATGGAGGATTAATCAAAAGAAAGAGTATGCTCAGAGGTATGACTTAGCAGTGTTTGTCTTGATTGTTAAGAAGTATTTCAAGATTTTAAGAGAATAGTGTGAATTCTTACATAAACCTTTCTCTGCAATCTGTACGGGTACCTAAAACATATTAAAGCTTCCTATTCATTCCAATCCTGTGCTACAGGGAACTAGTAAATAGAAATGAATGTTGATGTAGATCATCATGTTCTTAGAATGGAAGAATCCTTTAAATCTAGACATCTCTGCAACTACTAAAGATGATGTGTCCATGTCTCCAGCCTAAAGGAAGCCATAATTGATTTTTTTTCTTATTAAATATGAATCTATTACATATGAATGAATGTGTTATGTTAAAAAAATAAGTACCAATCCTCTTAGCAAAGAGAACTTTCAATGCCTCCTTGAGAGTCTTCAGAATCTCAGGCTCCTTTAGTCGGCACCAACCAGCCTTGAACAGTCCATTCATTGGGAAACTGAGATGCCAATTAATCTTGTCTTCTCAAGAAGTGTTCACTTCAGCCAGAACCTTCTTGTTCCCAGGACATAACTCTGGTTGATTTAAGCCTGCACTGCCTGCCCTCAGCTTCCATCCTTGGGTGTGTTTATCCAGCCTTTCCCATGCATTGGTCGTTTTGCTTATGTAAGTGTAGATTATATCTACAGCTCACTGCTGCAGCTGTAAACTGCCCCAAGGCAGTGGGGAGAGCACAGAGGTGGCAGGTCAGGCTTAGATTGGCTTCTGCTGGTGTGGACCTGCACCTTGCCATTCCTTTCTAGATAGGTTCATCTCTTCAGGAAGAGACAGTTTCAAATATTCTAATCTGAGATGGCATCAGTTGTATCTGATTAAGTAATAGACAAACATTGACAAAACGCTGGATATGGTTTAGGTAATAGAATCACAGAATGGTTTGGGTTGGAAGGGACCTTAAAGGTCATTTAGTTCCAAGCCCCTTGCTGTGGGCAGGCACACCTTTCACTGGACCAGGTTGCTCAGAGCTCCATCCAGCCTGGCCTTGAATATTTTCATGGATGGGACATCCTCAATTTATCTAGGTAGCTTGTTCCAGTGCCTCATAACCCTCTCAGTTAAGAATTTCTTTGTAATGCCAAATCTAAACCTACTCCCATTTCAAATCCATTCCCCCTTGTCCTGTCACTACATCCTCTTGTAAACAGTCTCTGTCCATCTTTTTGTAGGCTCCCTTCAGGTACTGAAAGCTGCAATTACGTAACCCTGAAGTCTTCTCTTTTCCAGGCTGAAAAAAAATGCCAATTTTCTTAATGTTTCCATCCCTCCACTCAACTTGGTGGCCCTCCTCTGGATTCACTCCAATAGATCAATGTTCTCCTGTGCTAATGGATCCCTCAAAAGAAAAGTGCCATGCAATTCTTTAAATTCTGGAAAAAGAATCATGCTTTGAAATTGTACACGTCTCTCTTTGAATCATTTTCCATGTAGGTATCAAAGCAAGGACTTTCCAACAATGATGTGTTAGACTGCAGAAAATATGCACAGAGAGGACAGGGTGCTTAAAGGAGTTAAAGATTAACACAGATTGTACTAATAAAAGTTGCAGAGTGCATTTGAATAAATCTGCACATATGGGAACTGGTGTATATTAATTTGGAATGAAAGCTGAATTTTTAGTTTGTTAGCTATCTCTTTTTATGGTAAATCCATTTTGGCACATTTTGAAGGTGACAGGAATTTGCATCTTATTCAAGTTAATTAGAATCCTAACAGACACCGCTTTACCAAGTTGAGACATTGCTATGGCTGGAAGAAAGACAATAGAAAGTAAGACAATTACAAATCAGTGACTCCAAAGTGAATTCAGTGTAGGCTAATAATTCAAATGATGAAGAGAAGAGCAGATAAAGCACCTCAGGTATCAAATAAGTCAGTGTGGCACAGCATTTAAAAGCACAGACCTATGTGCTAGATGCATTTGGCTGGCCTTTTGTTTATTTTCTAAGAACATCACCTCAGACAATAAGACTTACATTTCTGTAAGGATTATTTCTGGAGCAATTTCATTCTTACTTATTGTACGTTATGGTATAAATTTTGTATACACATTTAAAGAAAAGCAAATGTAACAGGCTTTTTCCCTTTCAGCTGTCTTAGAGACTGTCAAACTTGAAGTCCTGTTTATAGAATTCAGGCTCAGAATGCATGGAGTAACTTGGAAGTGACCCTGGAAAATAAATTACTGTTTTATAGAGCTTCTTGTGAATTTCTTTTGTGCTTTTGTTTCATTTGGCATATTTGTTTTTGTATACTAACTCATAAATGTGATTTTATAACCCTTATTTGTACTTTTATGCTATTTTGAACCCAGCAGCTTTATTTGCAATATTGCTGTCTTTTTTTGTATAGTTAGTGTTGTCTAATGAACTTATAAATACTTCATTCTACTAGAATTTTAATAATGCCATCTGTTCACTTGATGGAAAATGGCAAAGCACACTGAAGCAAGTACCTTTTTTTTTTCTTGACAGCTGTATTTTTAAAGCTTAAGATTTAAGTTTCCAGCATTCTTTTTTTCATTAACAGTAGCAGTGAACAATATTGCAAACAAAAAGAATTTTTTTTTTTGTTCAAGTCTTACTTTGTGACTTTCATGTATGATTTTCTTTAGATGCAGTTTGGGGTTTTTTTTGATCGGTGATAAATGGTATTTTTTCTTTTTACTGGATCTTGTTTTCTACCATGGCAGAAAGTAAAATAATCCTAGAGAGGTCAGTAAAGTACATCACCGTTGGTAGCATCTGACGTCTTTGTCCAAGCTGCTTTCTCATCCTGGCACCTCTACCCCCCTCTCTCTGCATGTCCTCCTCTTGAAACTCTGTTTTGAAAGTCTTTTCTTTGGCTCTTCCTTTGGCTTTCAGTCTTGCCTTATTTAATTATGTTAATGTTTGTCTTTTGAACCACCAGCTTCTTATGTAGTTATTAGGCTGTTCCCTGTGGTGTCCTGTTTGGGGACTTAATCTCACTCCTGCAATTAGTTATCAAAACAAGTGGCCTGGTGTCTAGAAATGGTCAGGTCCGCTAATAGCTCCTGGGGGAATTAGTGCTGCATGTGAAAACGGGGTGGCCTTGTACGTATGCCTGAGTAGATGTCAGATCCAAATGGGTTAATTAACACAGCTCTAGTGTTCCTGAATTAGGAAGTTGTAGTATATAAAGAAGTATCTAAGAAGCGGTTGTGTCATGGGGTTGTTTTTCCAAGTTCCTCGTCCAAGCAGTTGTGTGACGCTTGCTTACGTAAGACACTCCAGTTGGTGTTGACAGAACTCTGTGGCAGGCCTGATGAAGGAAGTTGGGAAGAATGGTGCTGTGACTGACAAATTATGAGATTCCTCAATCATGACTGTTTCAAAACTGTTTTGAAGGCATGGTGAGAAGGGACTTAGATTATGAATTACCCTTTTCATACTTGCAGGAATGGATTTCTCGCTTGGTTGCAGGCTCTCAGTGTGTGATCATTAGTAGTTCTCTTAGATTGACAATTTGGGAGATAGACACAGCTCCTTATCTCAGCAGGTGGCAACTTCAGCCCTGCTGAAGAGGTGCGGTTGGCTCTGGTTCCCTTTATTCCACCGACAGAAGTGGTACTTCCACTTTCTCTTACTGCTGTGTTAGATATAGTTTATTAGCTCTCCAACTGATTTCTTTATGTATTTCCTGATTTCTTATTAAGTATTTCAATTAATTTACCATCTGCATTGGATTTTGTTAGTTAAATAAAAAATGCACATCAGAGTAATTTTGTCTTGCATGAAACACATCCAGTTCTTCATTTACTCTAGCCTTGTAGATCTGGATTTAAAGTTTTCCTTTGGACATGTCCTTTTTCTTTTTTTCTTGACATCTAGCTCTCAAGTGAGCTGTGAGTACAGAATTCCTTCTGAAATTTCCAGTATAATCTCTTCTCTGTGTGAATGTGTGTCTGAGGCAGCCTCTATGGATGGGATGATTTCTGTCACCAAGTCTTTCACATGTTCCTAATTACAGAGATACTGTGATTTACCCCTCTTTCCTATGGTTGAATGATTCAAGGAGCTAGATTCTTACGATGGGACAATCATCAGTGCTGATAGTACAGACAGCCCTCTGTTTGAAGCCTCTGTCAAAGTTTCTGTACTGAAAGTTGGTATGCAGTAGATTTGATGGCATAGTGGAGCATGAGGATGTGCTGGGGAGCATACTCAGAAATGAGAAAATCATTTCTGAGGACTGCGTTCTGCCTGTCAATTTTTGTGGAACCTCTTGGAGACCGAGTCTGGGTCAAAAGATAACCTGGATGCTGGTGTGCCAAGCTATTTAATGACCATATCTCCTGATGCATGTGGCCTGCTAGGTGCTGTGACTTTGTAATGTGTTCTGGTGCTGAAGTGTCTGATGTTGGCTGTTACAGTGTGTCCTCGAGGTTACACAAGACCAGTCAGAGCTGTATAAACAGAACTTCATTGGCAACATTCTTGTTTTCAACCAGGGACAACTGGTATTTGTCACATTTTTATCTTGTTTTTTAGTAAGCTCACTGCTCAGTATTATAACCTTCCTCAAATTTTTTACATAACCTTAATATAATTTTAGGGGTTCACAAGTGGCTGAGTCTCTGCAACTTAGTGAGAGACCATTCTCATGTCAGCAGTGGTAATCAACACTCCTACTCATCGTTGGGGTATTAAACTTCCTTTCATTTCAAGGAATTGGGTGCCAGACTGCTAATGGAGATTTTTTGGAAATCATAGTGCGTGTATCCCTGCCTGAAAACTTTTCTAAATCTGGCCTAGTGTTTTTAATACTGTACCTGCTACTAGAGAGAGTTAAAATTTTGCATTTGTTCAAATTTTAGTAGAAGAATACTGAACTCCACAATGTCTTGGATTTTTTTTTTGTTGTTGTTGTAGAACAGCCAAAAAGATAATTTAAAAATTTTTTTTTCTTGTATAATTCCAGTGAATTATAATTATCTGTCATTATAAAATCTTTTTAGAATAAGACTGACTAGTTCAGAAATTCATAAGGTACTGTCATTATCTTTCATGGAGAACTGTCTATAATTTTGTAGTTACATATTCTGTTCCTTTCCAGTCCCTGAAGTTATAATTTTGTTTTTTTGACAGTCTTCTCATTGCAAGCAAAATGTTTTACTCACAGTGGTGGTACTGATAAGTAGTAAATAGTTCAATCTTCTCTTGGTTTCAATCTGTTCATCATATTAGTGTAACATGTCATTTTTCAAAGACTCCAAAATCATGAATTATCTCCACATCATTATTCTGTAATATTCAACTCAGTTACTGAGAGCTTGATTATGATTACTAACAAATCAGCTGAAATATCCTAAAAGCAAAAAGGCTTAATTTTTAAATTTTAGCCTGTCGTTTTCTTCTTCAGGTTTTTTTTCCTGATTAGTTTAAACATTTTTTCAGTTTCTTGGACTTTAATCTCCAGAGTAAAGTACATAAAATACATCTCTAATACAAATGTACCTATGTTGTGGTTACAGTATGGTTTCTTCAGAGGGATTGAAATGATTCCCCTGACATAAACATGTTTCACACTGGATCACTGCACCCTCCCATGTGGTAACCTATCATCTCAAGCTCTAATGATCTCTTACCCTTGTTGACGTTAGCAAACTTTTCCTCTGGGGCGTTTTCCTTTCTTTCTTTTGTCATCTGTTCTAAAGAGAAAAAAACTGCTCAGTCTTGATTTTTCTGAAAATTCCGAGGATTTTCCTGCAAAGTTCAGTAACATGACATTTGTTTTCAATGTAGTCAGAGGTGCAGACAGAAGAAAATCAAGCAGGCTGCAAAGCCTCTTGTTCTACTTTTGATTCTCTATAGCTATAAACACTAGAATCTGAAAGTTTTAGAAAACTTCTTAAGTCTGGTAGCTTAACAATTTTATTACATGGACATGTTTTCCCCTAAAAAAAAAAAAAATGTTTCTAAACAGAAGAAGGTGAGAATACAGTGATCAAAACTGTAGGGATGAGAACAAAATAGAAATAATTAAAAGCAAAAAGTTCACTAAAAATGTTGGTATCTGATGCTCTATTTTCCCAGGGTAAGTGAAAGATTACATTCTTCCTAACGTGTCAGTTTATGATGTTCTCTTTCTGTCACTGAGCCATATGCAGTATTTCCTGCTCCGGAAGCTGACAACCTGCTGAAATTTGTTGGTCTGTTTGGTCCAACAAGCCTTGGAAGCCTCGCTCCATGCCAGGGATGGGAACCTCATGGCACTGAGCTGTGTGATCCCATCCCTTGCCTCGCTGGGCTCAGAGTACAGTGTGGGCTGTAGACAGATGTTGGGAAAGCAGGAGGAAGTGCCTTTCCTTAAAGTTCTCCAGGCATCTTATCAGTCGGGAAGATGTATTCATGGTTTAGGAATAAACAAACCAAACTCAAGAGGCTCAGCAGGGTCCAAAAGGTATGCATGTTTTTAAAATATCCAAATGTCATGCAATGGAAAAGATCCAATGGGGCTTTCTCAGGTAGTTGGAGCTTTGTAGGACCTGCTTCAAGCAGTGTTCTCTTTTAATCATCTCCTTCAGCCCTGAATCACTACACATAACAGAAATGCCGTGACATTTAATACATAAAAGCATTTCTGGTTTCCAATGCATGCTGTAGCAGTTCTATTGATTTTAGTGGAATTGCCTAAGGTATGTATCTAAGGAGTATTTGAGCCAACAGCGATGTAATTTTTTCCTTCTCTTTAAAAACACCCGCTGAACACAATAAAACTTCAAGTTTGAAGTTTGAATTTAGTATTTTAAAAATATTCAAAAGTAAAGGAACAGCTCTATTCAAAAGTGAGAGGACAGATTATTACTGATGAAGCTGTTTCTTAGATACGTTGATTGCAGTAAACTCTACGGATACCTTATACTTGGCAATCAGGGCTTCTGGAACAGAAAAAAAAATAGAGGAGAAAATCAAGATTGATTTAAAAAGAATAATTCTGAAATTGTGTTACTACTGGATGAAAGACTTCCTTCACCAAACATGCTTGCAAGACCTGTAATCAATTTTAAAGAAAGCTGCAGTGGTGCTAGTGGAGTGAAAGCCAGGCAGAATTGTGTGTTGGACAAGAGAAGTGGTAGATATGGGGAAAAAGGTATAGCTGTAAACTGGTATGTGTGAAAAAATGATAAATTGTTTTACACACTCTTCAGCCCATTGTCTTGTGGCTGCATTCTGGTAATAAACAATGGTGATTGCACCTTGTTGACTGATAAGGTGATGAGCTAACTGGTTTAACACCCTTGTCATTCAACAGCCGTGTTGAATAGGATATGAAGTCATCAGCTAATTGCCATAAAACACAATCATAGACTTTCTTGGTAAAGCATATTTACTGCTGGAAACTATTAAGGTTCTTCCTCATGGTCAGAGCCCAGGTTCCAACATGATTTTTGCTGAGGTATATTAAACTTGAGAGACTTCTACAGAATTTTATGAAACTTTTAGCAGATGTGGAGTAGATATTCCACAAGTTTGGGGGTACAGTCATCTTCCTGCTATTTAACTAGAAGTAAGAAGCTATATCTGTTAATTATAAAACAATTTTCAAATCATAATTTTGCGGAAATGCCTGTTCAGATTAGTTTAAATTTTCACATTCATTGTACAGTTGAGGATTTTTATGATCATGGATGTGTAAGTGTGGAGCTACCATCAGTATGTTTTGTACTACTAAGCAATTTTGGAAACAGAAGCAAAACCGGGATGTTCCTCCTGCCTTTCTGTTCTCACAAGGACTGGTGATACTTTCAGAAGATGCCTTTTGGAAGTTTTCTGACCAGAATAAGCTATCCTCCAATATTGTTCGAACTGTTTCATCAGTTTAGTGTGGGCTAAGACTATAGAAAATAATAAGCTTCCAAATTTACCAGATTTAGGTATGACTAATGAAGTCAAATGCACAGTCTCTTGAATCCTATTGTGTGTAGTGCCCTGTTTGCTTATATGCAAAGGAGTGAATTAAAATTTTAGGACACCTGGCAGACAATATGTTTCTCTGCTTACCATCTGCAGTGAAGTCTTGGTTCAGGCTTTATTTATTGTCTGATGCATGTTACTTAAGAAAGGAAGAACTGAGCATCCTTTTTCAGGAACTTAAAAATAAAATTGTAGATCTTATTGTTCACGTAAAATAGTTACAATTCATGTTTTTTCCTGCTTCAGGGAAAGAAACACAGTGTTCCATCAGTGATCAATATTTCAATGTCTAAGTCTACGTTTAAGCAAACTGTCTAAGTTAGTTTTCTGTAAAGTAACACTACAAGTGCTTCTGAATTGTGAAATAAATCCAGACAGTTGAAAATCAGGAAGTTGTTCAGGTGCTCCTAATGAGATTGTGCATTAAGAAGCAAGAATGTTTTTGAGTGATGGCTTGAAATTTCTGTTGCATATGTGTGATAGTTACTGCTTTAGGAAACTCACCCTCAGCTGAGGTGTCTTTGAAAGATCTTACAAATTCAGTGGAGACATAAGCTGCCAGATTCAAGATGTCTAAATAAGGATGTAAATTTCAATTAAAATAGACAGACCAATTTCATCTGACTGATGCCATTCTACCATAGAGATAAATTAAACCTGATAAACTTTGTTTCAGGGTGGTGAGATCAGTCTTTAACCAGTCTACACAAATTGATGTGGAATTTCTATTGATCTGTAGGTGTATGACACTTTTCAAGGGTAAAAATGGCAGCAAATATATCTATGCTGGTCTAATAGCATTCCAAACAACTTGTGTCTTATTATCTGAAGCCTAAAGCAAATTTTCAAAAGAAAAATTATTAGGTCAATCTGACATCTGCTGTGTGGGAAAATATTCCTTAGGAAACTGTGACTGTAGAGCTATTTGGGATCTCATAAACAGAATTAATCCTGAGCATTTGTTTGCTGTCATCAACAACAGTAGTGTACCAGCAGTAGTATTTAACTACACAGAAAAAAGGACAGCATAAGACTAGGGAGAAAGTCAATACTGTTTTTCCAGAAGACTTCCTATGATAAGAGTAACTGGGCATTAGAATAATTGCTTACATGGTAAATGACTCCAAATTTCGTGTCTGAGATGTTAAAAATTTGGTTTGCAATAGTTTTCTTTATGACTACTCTGGTTTAGTATCTTGCAATTGTTGAAAGCTTATTGGCTTTTGTTTGTTTTTGTGTTTTTTAAAATGCATGCATAGAAATCCAAGTCAGAAATGGGATTTTTTTTTTTTAATGTGCAAAATGAAATCTGAATTTTTCCTATGAAATGAACAGTTACACAATTTAACACCTCTTCACACGCACCCCAACAAAAAGAATGCCAAGCCAAACTAAGCCTAACCTCATTTATGCTGTGCTAAACAACAAACTTCTGTGGATTTTTTTTTTTCTGTCTGTTCCCTTGCTTATTTTCTGCTTCTTCCTACCTTATTTGACTGGGTTTAGTATGGAAGCTTTCCCAGATGGATGCTGTCTTTAATTACTGTAATGATTATTACGCATATCTGTAGTGTACTGTGCAGTTGTTAATTAGAATTGTATAGGTAGTTGAGCTGAAATTGCAGTGGCAGTTATGTCTTACAACGGTGTGAAAGTGATAGAATTGTGATGGTAGTTATTTATATTCTGTATGTTACAATACATTGATTTTGTTCCAGTAGAGGGAGATCACTAGTATGATTTAGCCATGTTTTTCAATATATACATCATGACTTGAGTAAGAGTATGCAGGGTTGAAGTTAATTTGGAAGATAAGATTTAAAATTTTTTTTTTAGGATGTAGTTATCCTGGGTACTAAAGGTACTGAGTGAGAGATAAAACAAGTGGCAAAGTTAATTCTGATAAATGCTGACTACTGTATATGGGGAAAATAATTTTACACATACAGTAGAGGGGTCTTAGTTATAATTTTGAGAGAGAGACATCAGTATTACAGAATATAAATGTTTGAAAATGTTAGCCCAAGGTTTAGTAACTATCAAGAAACAAGTAAAATGTTAGGAATTACTCCTTTCAAATTGAGAGAAGCTCCCTAAATCATCCCTGTGTCATTCTGTAAGTCCTAGTTGTGTTTTCTTGAGCTGCAGAATTGCCTGTAATTCTGGGCTTCCCACCCCAGCAAGATGCAGTGGCACAGAGGAAGAAGGAGTGGTGAGAGTTGCCAGCAGCAAACCAGACCAGTCCTCTCGAACCGGGAAAGGTTTAGATGGGGTGTGAAGCAGAGAAGGACTTGCTTGTGAGATCTGTAGAATCACAGGCTCCATAAATAAGCTGAATAGAGTGCATTAGATGAAATGCATAGTGCATTCAAAATAAAATAGTTTTTCTCGTATTATGTGTTTGAACTGTGGAGGTCATAGAATTTTGAGAATGCTGAAGACGGGTGACTCAGGTTTAATAACCGGCCAAACAAAATCTAACACCTCTCCTGCCCCACAAAAGTGTGAGGAAGAAAACCCCATCCTTTAAACAGAAAAGTATCACCACTGATTCAAGAAATGTTTGACCCATTGGTTACTGAAAACTGAGAGTATACTCCAAGGAAATTGTCATGTCCTCACTCTGTTTTCTGCTGCTCCCGTTTCCTGTTGCTCAGTGTCAGAAATCAGGCAGCAGGGGAGATGGATGTTGAGGGTAGCTCTGGCTGTTCCTGTAACTGGTGTGTAGATTTGTCTGGTTCAGGAAGATAACATCACTGAGCAGGGCAGAGCACGTGTTGCACCTTGCATTGCAAGCAACAGAACAGCCTTAAAGGGCTGAGTTAAGTTTATATCTGTGTTCTGCATGTGTGAATTAGTGGCATGTCATTTGACTGGGGTTAAGAGGAGACTAACATTCACTCATGGTTGTGAAATATATTATTTTCATTGGCATCACTCAATTTTGAGGGGAAATCTGTATTGCTATAGAGAATTCTTTCATCAGAAATTGTATTAAATATGTTTTCTAGAAAATGTGGGGTTTTTCTACCTTTACTGATTAAAAGTTCACCTTAAATAGCAAAATATGAAGAGCCTTTGGCAAATATAAACAAATGGTATTTCCTGTGAGATTGAGTCAGTTTCCTGACTTAATGTTAATTTCCAAAATATAGTAATTTCATCCCTAGGAGCAAGTAAAAGGTTACAAGTAGTTCTCTTCATGTTTGCAGAAACAACTAACCAAATGGAGGTTTGTAAAGGTGTGTTTAAGCTACTTTTGGTGTAGTTAAACGGAAAGTTGGAAACTCCTATGGCAGATGTCCTTGCTGTATAGCTGCTTCCCCCTCATTTTCAGAAATACTACTCAGTGTTTTAGCTGATGCTCTGATATTGTACCTGTGTTTGTTTATATGTACTAAACCTACCAAAAATTCATGAAAGTCTGTTTGCATTTGAAAGGACAAAACATTTTAGTTTGTGTATATACATAATAAAATCTTCTAATCTATTTTCTTTTAGCATGTTATGCCAGATTACATCAGTGATATTCTTTTTTTTTCTTATGACTACAAGACTTTTTTTCCACATCCGAAGAAGTCAACAGGAGTAGCATCTTTCATATCCAGAACAGGAGGTCTAAGGCTGCTCACTAGCTTCCTTGTAGGATATTGGTGGCATTTATTTGGTAGCAAAGGCCTTTAATTCTCAGGCTATGCAGTACTAATGATAGCCTTACTGAATTGGAATATAAATGTAGTGTTTTACAGGACTATGCCAGCTTCCCTCTGAATTCTTATATGTATGAAAGTTTGTGTTCTTATTAAGCCAGGATATATTTCTTAAATACTTTGTCCTAATTTCAATTGATTTTTAGCTTTAGAAGTTTTTAAAAGATTGCAAATGCAAGCCAGTCTCAGGATATTTCAATCACTTGATCGAACCATGTTAGAAAAGTTTTGTACATATGTGCAAATCTTGCTTGAAGTTTGTTATCTTGTTCTTCATTCAGTCTAGAAACTTCCCAGAGTGCCTAATTTTTTGTTTTGTTTCCTTTCAGATGAAATGGCTCCTAAAGAAGTCAGCAGGGTAAGTGTTGCTCTCTATCCCCTCTAAAAAGAAGTGGTCCAGTGTTCACTTGAGATGATTTTTCCACAGACTCTGATCAGGATTTAACTCTATTCCCTGGTTATAGTGGATCTCCAGAGAAAAAAATGCTGTACATACTGTCTAGAGAACAGTTAATAAGGAAAATAAATATTAAGAACATTTGATTGGCTGTAAATAAATGGAAGGGTATTTTGCATTTAGAGTTCTCCCAGTGCTATTTTCATGATCCAGTTTTAAAAAGGTACTTCATGGAAACCAGGAAACTCATGGGACTTTGAGCATAACATCAGACTATTTAATCAGTGTAACTGCCCCAATAGATGGCAAGCATAAGAAGGGAAGAAAAATGCCCTATTTAATAACTCAGTTTTGAGATGTGGTATGGAACGATGAGTTAAATTCTCTAATTTAAAATATTTTGCAGTGTTCTGCATGAAATGTAGTGTAAAATCCTAAAAAAACATATTCAGTAACAGATTCCCAACCCTAGCCTTACATCTTATTGACACTGTGTCCTGCAAAATATCATTCCATGATTGAGGAATGATTACAGGGATCTGTTAGGAACGAGTGCCTTTACTGTGAATGAGAAAAGATCAGTACAGGACAATCTGTTGTCTCCAGATAGGTCCAGCCATCCTGAGGGGCCCCATAACCTGGGGAGCCCTTACAACTTTCTGAGGTGGAATCATCCTGTTTTCTAAACTTCTTGAATGTTTCACATAAACTATTTCATGTTCCCAGGAGAAGCACAATAGTGTCAGACATTAAAAATAGGGCAGGTTCAAAGACTGCAAAAACTGGCTGGGTGGTCTTGCTCTCAGCAGAAGTCCTTTGGAAAATGCTGGAGCGTGGAAGGAGTAGAGAACTAAGGCTGGTAGTGGAAACCTCAGTTTTGTGACCCTGTGAGCAGAGGGCTGGAATAAGGGGACCTGAAGTTCACCTCATACGTGTCCACAAAAAAGAGATTAAATGTTGTCTAAAATGTGTTTATTCAAGCAGAAGTATTCCATATACATCATGTGCCATGGATTTACAAGGGTGTTGAGAATTTAGGTGAAAATGAGTATGTTTTAGTAATTCGTTAATTTTCAACATTGTTTTTCTTCATCCCTTAGTATGCTACTGTTATGACAGTGAATACCTTTCAGTGTAACCTAGAATTATTATTATTAATATATCTATATATATTGTTTTGATTTCAAAATAACTAGAGATCTGCTTAAAAATCTCAGAAGCTCTAATTATGTATGTGGGAAAGTTCCTTTTAATTATCATTAATTTAGTAAATTAGCATTTACCTAAAACTCTGTGAAACAGAGTTACAGAATATATCCTGATTACCACATCTGAGCTATTCAAGTCAAAGAAAGCAAGTTCTGAAACCCTGAACCCCCCAAGTCTGCCTTGCCAGTGTCTCTCAGGGTGGTTGCAGCCATCTCAGCACCTCAAAGTCACATCTAGTGGCTCAGAGTTTCCTAAAGATGGATGGGCTGTCACTCGAAGCCCTGGAATCAGTAGGGTGCAGATGATACTTCAGATGTTCTTAAGTAAACATTTTCTCCCTTGTTTTTTTAGCCATCAATCATTGTGCACTTGGTATGTGTACTGTGTTGCACTACTATTCGGTTTGGCTTTTTTTAAAGTAAAGTACTTGAAGGTACTCAGTAATACACCATGCTACAAATCAACAGGTTTGTTTGCTGTATTTTTGAATAATGCCGTATATAATAATGTAGACCATTGTAACACATCCTCTTTCTTCAGCGGCAGCTAAAACAGAGACCAGTTTAATTAAAATATGAACATAAATTAGAATATAAATTATGAAAGTTCTGTACATGAGTAATGTTTTTCAGACAAAAAGACATGTTCATGCTGACTGAAAAATTATGAGTTTTGAAGTCATTAAGTTTTACATTTTTAATTCCTGAAAATGTCTGCAAGAAGCAGCTTGTATCATAGGGAAGGAAAAATTAAGGTTAGCGAAAGGAAATTTATTGCAGAATTAAATCACTGATTGCTTAAAAATATCATGTTAGCTAGAAAACCAGGTAGGAGTATACTGAAAAACATCTTTAATTGTTGGAAGGAAATTTCAGTATTTTCAAGGGTTTTCTGTTTCAATTTCACACTTTGAAAATTCAAGAAATTTCAAAATAGAAGTTTTTAATTCCTGTTGTATAGGAACTGCATTTTGAATATATAATAATTTTTAGTTTTTTAGTAAAAAATTGAAATAAAGCAGCAAACTTGTCTGTCAGCACTTCCTTTCAAGTTTTTGAAAGAAGGAGAGAGGAGAAATTAGGAGAAAACAGGAGAAAACTTCCACATATTTTGAATTTTGAGAATTGTAGAATGGAAAATAAACTTTTCAAAATTTACTATTTTTAATTCTGGTCTACTAATAGAAATTTTTTCAATATTTTGGTGTTCAGAATTATATGTAAAGATTTTCTCATTTGGCCTGACATAACATCTGATGGGTGGTGGAGGGGAAAGATTTCCTGATTCCTGTAGACTGCTTTTGGCATAAGAACAGCTCTGGTTACAAAATACCTCATGAGCATCTGTGACCAGTGAACCTGTGAACTTTTTTCTGAGTAGTAGTTTCCAGTGTTTATGAAATATATGTAACTGGGGACAGAATCTCCTTTTTGCATGATGTAGTATTGGGAACATCCTTGGAAATGCTGAGTTTCTTCTGCTTACTTACTGTGCAGATGTGTGTTGGCTGATCCCATCCATCCTAGCTACATAAGTGGTTTTCTGGGCAGAGGGATTTCAGAAAGAAAACCAACTATTGAACGGCTTGGATGAAGAAAACTTAAGCTGAATACTTTGTTATTTTGCTGTTTCATCTGCAAAAGAAACGAAAATAGAGGAGTGTGAGTTTGAGCACTAAGTGCATATGTATTCATGAACATCTAGACTAAAGATGTAGTTCTTTTACAACATTAGTGAAAACAGTGTGCTTTGAAGACATGTTATTCTTTTCAGTTGGCAAAAATAACCCCATTCCTTCATGAACTATAGCCAGGATTCTGTTCTACGTGCTGCTAAGTTTCCCGTGATCGCTGTGTGCACTTTTGTACCTCAGATTCTGAAGTTTAAATGAAAATACTCAATGTTCCTGATATGATCACGGCAAAATTAGCTGTTCATTTTGCTTAATAACTTTCCATTCCATGTTTACTTGAACAATACTTCCAGTGAAGCTGCCTTTTGGCAAGCACCTTTGCTTTGTAAACTCTGGCAATGCCAACAGCAATTCACTTTGCAGAAGTTTACCATATAAACACCAGAAAATTATTACCTAGCAAGTGACTCTCTCATTTACAGTACTTTATTCTTGGAAACAGGAACGATACTTTAATCCTCTCCTTTCCCCTTTTTGGACTTGCAGCTTTTTGGCAGCTGCCTTGGCACCAGCCAGCACCCAGCACAGTATGTCACTACCAGCCACAGAATTAGCAAGTGTGTTTACAGTAAATAGTTGCAGTAATTGCATGTGTCTTCACTGTGCAACTGATAATAAAGGTTTGGGCTCTTCATGACACATTGGGAAAGCAAGCTTGTTCCTTGTAGTATCTCCTTATTAAAGATGGGATTTAAATGTTATCATGCTGTCCCAGAACTGAGAACCAATTAATCAAAAAGTTAGGGGAACTAGAACAAATATAAATATATATATAAATATATATTTAGCCTTTAGAAGTGTTGCAAATGGCATTGCACCTATTGTCACGAGAAGATGCTTGTATAAGCTGATTTCTTTAAAAAGAAAACCTTGTGAATACTGTGGTAGTGATAAGCAACAGTGGTAGGAAAATGAAGTTTATTTTTAATTTTGTACATGGTGTCTTTAGAGTGCTTGCAAGTCAAGTATTAGGAGGGAATGTCATTTTATAAAAAGCTTTTTAAAAAGAGGAGCAGTATTCAGCCTTGTCAAGTTAAACTGAAGCTCATTATGCCGTTTTATTATATAATCTGGAGAGGTGATATAATTGAGATATTCATGAAGTTTTATGAGCCTTACAGTTAATAGCAGATTATATGGTTACTTCTATGTAATCATAATGTTCTTTTTTCATAAGTGATGCCTTCGCTTTTTATGATGTAGTTTTCCTATTGTGAAGCAATTTATTTGAGTGTTACCATTTGTTAACAGGGAAGGAGCTGATGGGAAGGTTAGAATGGATGTCAGTGAGTGGGGGCTATGGGACAAGAAGCTTCTTCTAGGAAAGGTGTTCACCATCTTTCTGAGGCCTGGAAATCAGCTACATAAAAAGGCTGGGAAATGTGTGCCTTCAGAACCAGTGAGTCCTTTCTGTGCAGAGTAAGAGAGCTGGTTTTCATCATAATGGAGCCTCTGCTGCCAACGTCAATGTATTTTCCCTTCTTTGCTTTTGCTGTGAAGGTGTTTGATGAGTGAAGAAAAAATTCATAAATACCTGTGTATGGTGCTGCAATGTTAAACTTTATTTGCTATGCAAGTTCTAACCCGTGTACTCTCCAGTCAAAACAAGAAGAATATACGTCAGACAAATGCCTGTAGGAGCAGTTTTCTCTGAGGCTATGTACAAGCATTAAAATTAATCACCTCGGCTAAGACTGCTCTTTATAGTTGCTTGCTTTCCAGTGTCCAAGTTTAAAGAAAACTGGTTACTCCAGCCAAGTCCAGTTACCTCTTCTGATTTTTTTTTTGAGTTTCCTTTCCAAGCTCATTGCTCTTCTGAGAGCCATCTCTGCACTGTAAGATTGCTTACCACTTTCTTCTCAGTCTGAGAATTTCACATCCTTTGGCATTTCCACCTTGAAACAAGCAGTTTGATTACCCTGTTTTAGGATTGGGGGTTTTGTGTTTTTTAATTATTTTTTTAAATGAAGTCCAGATCTATATTTTTGTTTCTTCACATGTGCATTTTATGTGTTTTTTACTGTTATTAGAATGTAGTTATCTTGTGGTTATCTGTGCCCCAAAATAACAAACACCGGTTTCCACGCAAGATGGGAACTAGCCATCAATGCAGATAAACTGCAAAATATTGCAGCCAGCGAAAGTACCAGGCCTAGAAAAGGTAGCAGTACACATAAACATGCATGGCAAACACGTACACAACCTATCTCAGTACACATAAAAAGGACCTGAATAAATTTTAGCATCGATTTAATTAAATAGGTTGGGTTTTAATTATTTTTTTTCCCTGCAGCCATTTCTTTCTATTGCACTGGTCCTCAGAAGTGCAATAACATTACTATAACTAAAATAAAATAATTTCTTGCATTTAAAGAAGTAGGTGACTATTGTGATGCTTACATGTCTTGCCTTCTTTCTTTCTATGCTAGATGTCTGCATACTCGTTGTGGTAAAGTGGTAAAGTATAGTGACACATGGAATGAAGGTTTTAGGTACTTTTAAACTAAATATGTCTTACAAGGCTGCCTTTGCCTTCAAGGGACTGAATTTATTCGCCAGTATGTTCCTTTCTAGTTATGCATTCCTTTGTGAGGAAGAAAAAAACCCCAGAAACACAAAAGAATATTCTTCAGTTTAAAAAGCTACTTATTGTGTAGGCAAATAAAGTAATAGTGCCAGAATTCTTAAAGGACATATAGTATTTCTTTAGAAAAGATACAAGTAATTGAGTATTGATTATCTTTCCAGAAGATAAGTTATGGATGCAACTGGAAAATTACATACAGCGAATCTCTTAAATCAGGATGGTAACTGTGCATATGGGATTTTTCATAATGCTACCTGAGAGAAGGGAAAGCTGATCTATTTCAGTAAAAGGCATCAAATATTTTACTTTATTTACTTATTTTTGTGACAACACTTCTTTTTTTAAGAAGTACAGAAGTGTTGCGGTTGGAAAATAATTTTTATATTGCAAGCATCAATGGCATTGAGAACTTAGGTATGTAGGACCTGTCTTTTTATGCTTCTGGTCAAGTATGAAAATATCTGGCATGAAATATTTTAGACTGACATCTCAATCAAATGTTAATTCAGACCATTAAGACTTCAAACAAATGTTCTTCTTTTTCTGTTTGAAGGGTTTTTTTAGTTTGTCTTTAAATTCTTTCCCTGATGACTTGTGTTGCCAAGACTATAGTTTTATAGGAAAGAAAACTTGTGCTGGCTGGAAGTTTATGAGGAGATTTTGGTCCTTTTGGGTTCAGCAGCTGCCTATGTTCTGTAGCATGCTAATAGAGAAAAGAGGAGCTGTCAGTTTTAAAAGGATAACGGAAGAACCTTGGGTGAAATCCAGTCCCTGCCTAAGGACATTCTTTTCTGTAAAATGTTGCACAAAATTACTTGAATTTATTATCTACAAGTTTTGATGCTGCCATTGACAGTTTAATTTAGGTGGTTTGAAGAAGCTGGTTATCTAAAATACTAACTGGTATAACCAGATAGAGAATAGGTGTTTTAAACTCCTGTGTCTATGCACAATGTCCTTGGCCTATGTAAATCCTTTAGTCTTAGTGATTTCACACCATTCAAAAACTGAGGTTCCTTTTAAGAACCTCTGTTTGCCCCAACAGATCCTGATCATGGTCCAGGAATTCCTTCTTACCTGGGCAACTGAGTTAATTTTTTCTTTCCTAAGAATGTCATTTTGATCTCATGAAGTGTTTTTGTTGTTAGTTTTTTGAAGCTGCTTTTGTTGTTGTTGTTTTGTAGTTTGTTTGTTTGTGTTTTTGTGGTTTTGGTGGAGCTTTTGGGTTTGTTTGAGGTCTTTCTGTTTGTTTGTTTGGGGATTTTTTTGTTGTTTTCTCTTGTTTTTGGCCTGCTTACATGTCTTGGATTAAATATATGTCCTCAGTTTCAAATGCCCCTCTGTGTGTGCATGGTGTGGCCCCTGTGACACCTCTGGGGTGCCTTGCAGCTGGATGCAGTTGGTGGCACTGGACACAACATCTGTAGCACAGGGTCACTCAGCACTGCTGAGGCTCTTACTGCTCATCCAGGCAGCCTGCCCAGAGGTGAGAGCCAGGCACTGCCCCTCACCTCCTGGCTCCTCTGGCACAGCAAATGAAACACGGGAAACCTGGCAGGGCACAGTTTTACCAGGACATTCGAGTTTGGTTGGGTTGGGTTTTTTCCTTCTCCTCATCCCTTGAATTTCTGCATCCCCAAAGTACATTTGGCTATCCCTCTCCACAATTGGAATTAAATGGAATTAAATGGAACAGCAGTGTTTTACACCCACTTGACCAAGGAGTAAATGACAAGGGAGGGGGAAGGAGACCTCGGGTTCAAAGGGGCAGGGTAGAAATGTCGTTTAGAATTACCAATTCCCATTTCCCAAGCTGCCCAGGCCCTCGGGGAGCTGGTCCCATATCCCAGGGCTGGGGTTTGGCTGGCACTGAGCTCCTGCCTGGCCAAGCTCAGCAAGGCCCAGCACAGGACAGGTCTGAGCAGCTCAGACCCATCCTGATGTTACCCCATTCCCACATTCCCTGCTCCTCCCTTCCCCAGTGCTGGGGCTGACTCAGCCCTGGGGCTCAGCTGGGGAGCTGAGAGTGCCCCAATCCTTAAATCATGGAACATTTGGGGTGGAAGGGACCTTAAAGATGATCCAGGGCCACTCCTGCCATGGGCAGGGACACCTTCCACCATCCCAGGGTGCTCCAAGCCCCAATGTCCAGCCTGGCCCTGGGCACTGCCAGGGATCCAGGGGCAGCCACAGCTGCTCTGGGCACCCTGTGCCAGGGCAGGAAGGAAGGAGGGATTTGTTTCGAGGTGGTGCTGCCTGAACTCGTCCATTCTGTGCTCAAAGAACACCAAAACCATCAGGGAACCTGAGCCTGGACAGGTTTTCCCTGTTTTGTTAAACTCTGATGAGTCAGGGCCCCATTTCCGCACACCGAGAATCCTCTGAGCACCTCACCAAACAGAGACAGGCTCAAACCTCACCAATCAGAGCCAGGCTCAAACCTCACAAATCACAACCAGGCTCAGAGCTCCCCAAACAGAGCCAGGCTCAGACCGCACCAAACAGAGCCAGGCTCAGAGCTCACCAA
>VZRO01005473.1:0-67838 GCA_013397915.1 Daphoenositta chrysoptera
TTAGGAGAGACAAAAGAAGTTTCTCCGGGAAGGGTGCGGCTGTGTGCCCTCTTAGCTGGGGGATTTCTCATGGAGGGGCAGAGGTACAGCGAGAATTGGCCTGGGCCAAGGAGTTGGGTGCAGCTCGTAGCCCCCTCTTGCTCTCTTGGCACTTGGAGGGGAAAGGAGGCTGCAGTTGCTCTGGGAAGGATTCACCAGCACTTCGGGGTTCTGTCTTCTGCTGCCTTCTACCGTGAGTGGAGCTCTGCTCGTGGGAGCGGCCGTGGCACTGGGACCTTGCTAACGCCCTACCTCACCAAACAAAGGACCCTTCACCATGTGCTCGGGTGCCACAGGGGAATCACCGGGATCCCCAAGCCTCTTTCCCCTCCCAGGGAGTCTCTTTCTGCTGTGTCCGGGAGACGGGCTGCCACTGCCCAGCCTCCTCCACCACCCACTTCTTCGGCACTGCGCTGGGTTTTTCACTACGCCGTAGCCCCAGCACCGCCTGCCTGCCGAGATNGCCACCGCCTGCTGCTCCTGCTTGTGGGCACTGCCGTAGTTACTGCTGTTTGTTGGCTCTGTTACACATACTAGTAAAGAACTGGTCTTGCTGTTGTCATATCTTTGCCTGAAAGCCCCTTCATTTCAAAATTATAGTAATTCAAAGGGAAGGGGGTTACATTTTCCATACCAAGGGAGGCTTCTACTTTCCTTAGCAGACACCTGTCCTTCAAACCAAGACGGTCATGTACTGGAAACAGCAAAGGAGTGCCTACAGGGACATCTGGATGAGGGGGACTTGACCCTTTTCTTTCCCATTCCCATGGCCATTGGCTTATTTGAAGTGACTTGCCACTAATACATACAGGATGGAAGAGAAACAGAAGGAACTAGAAGTCTAGGCATAGTCCCGGAAGTCTGCATTCACTGTGCTGACTGACACGGAAGTGTCAGCAGTGCCCTGGCAGCCAGGAGTGCCACCCATGTCCTGAGGGGTTTCAGGCCTAGAAATACTGACCTTGCAAGGGAGGGGATTGTCCCGCTCTACCCTGCACTTGGGTGGCCTTCACCTTGGATATTGTGTGCCTTTTTGGGTGCTAAAACAGAATGAAGATATAAAGTTGTTGGAGAGCTTCCAGGGCAGGGCTATGAACATGGTGAAAGAACTTTAGGGGAAGCCATAGGAGGAGCTGCTTACCCATAAATTACCAAATTATCTCTTAGCTGAGGGTACTGGGTTTGGGGGTGTGAATGTGGTACCTGATAAATCCTGTATTCATATGAGCTTGGGCGCTTGTTTGGAGTGGACGACAAGCTAGTTTGATTCTCAGGGCCAGAGAGTAATCCCTGCTTTTTTTTTTCTAGACAATCATTTCAAGGCAGTGGATCACCATCAGTAGTAGCCTGTCATCTATAATCAGTCTGGTATGTAGCAGAATCCTTTTGTTTCTAAATTTCATTTGGTCACAGATGCAGTCTGACATTTATCTTACAATTTAAAAAGAATGGGAGAAAGCAGATACCTGGCCAAGGACACAGATTCTCCTTTTTTTTTCTTATGTTTGTGAAGGAGAGATATCTTCCTTAACACCCACTCCCTACATAGGTGTTATCGTTCTATGTACCAAAGCTTAGGTGCTCACTGGGTGGGATGAGGGAGACCATGAGGGAGCACTAAAGAAGATTTGCATGTGGCCGTGCAGGGACACGTGCTTGTGAGTGCCATCAGGGTCCAGGACAGAGCAGGTGATGTGCCCATCAGCAGCAATGTTGAGGGGTTTCACTGCAGTACAGCCGCAGGTTGTGGCTGTGGTGTATCCCAAGTTGCTGTAAGGAAAATATATTGTAGAGCTGTTCCAAAAAATACCACGATTGCCTAGATATTTCTACTGTTAGTGTGGATGCCAGACTGTGATGTGGCTTTGTGGGACATGCAGATGGAGTTAGCTCAAATGAAAGACCACCTTCAGAGAGAAAAACCCAAAAATTGGTTTTTGGGGTCTGGTAGAAATTTGCATTACTGACATCCTCTGATGAAACCTGTGGTCTGACTAAAAAGGAAAGGGAAAAGTGTGTAATATTCACTGCCAAATCATCCTTATTAACATAGTAAAGCACCACTTCTGATATTGCTTTTGGTAGTTCTGGTACTGAGCCTCTCTCCAGAGAGGGAATGAAGAGGGCTGAAGCAGAGCTGAGTTAAACACATCATACGGAAGGAAAGGAAGAACCAAGATAACTATAGGAGTAATATTTAGTACTAGCTGTCTTACAGAGGACAGTAATTTAGAATTATTAAGAATTTTATTAGAATTATTTGGAAGAATAAGAATAGAATAGTTATGATGTTCACAGGAACTTGTCAGATTATATGAGGTCCTTGTGCTTCAATCTGGGTTGCTGTTACGCCAGAATGAGAGATGAAGAAAATGGTCTCTTCCTCTTCCTGCCTGTAGGATTAACAGAAGCCAATTCTCTTGTAGATGCACATCTTGAGAGGCTGTAGGGTGTCAGTTTTCTCAAGTGGCCTGTAGGTTCTCACCATACCCTGAGAATCAGTGAATCAGAATTCCCCTGAGTAACTGAGGGCAAAATTTGAGGAACGAGTCAGCCAGGGCACATTTTAAAGTCTTTCACAGACCTGGTAACGTTGCACAGCTTACACTCATGGCTTACTAAGAAAGTCTCTCCTTTCTTCCCCCCACTCCCCTTTCTACTTCCCCCCAGGAGCTGTAATCCTGCTGTGGTTAGCAGCTTGTCTTGGGGAAAACCCCTCCCTGATAAAACTGCAGCTCTCCACACGTCTGAATTTCCAGTGAACCAAATTGGATTTTTTTTTCAGCCTTTCAGGGTCAAATGAAAAGCAAAACCCTTCCTACCAATGGAGCAGAAGTTTTGTAAACCTTGGGAACTGTTAAACTGAACTGACAGGAGGGCGGTCTGGCTGGATATAAACTGCCCCTTTTTAGGTTATGCCTTTTTACTGGGAGATTCTTATCATTTCTGATCTGTGCTTTGTCAGGTCTCACAAGCTGCACGATACAGGCAGCAGTAATCCTGCATCTTAGACTGACAGTAATGTGTCTGTGATGGAAAAATGAACTATGACCCCTGGAGGAAAAGGATTATCCCATAATCCTGCTAAGGCAGTGGAGGGGCTCTGTTAAACCAGCTGTGCACCTTGGCAGAGCTGACTTTTCTGGAGGGTCTGCAGGATGCCTGCCCAGCATTTCTCCCATGGCACAGCGGCGCCTGGGGCTGGGTACAGATACTGCTGTGAGAACAGAGACCACACTGCTGATCTTCTGACCACGTTAGCTGATTCTGCTTTTTAGTGGTTATAAAATCACATTTCCAACTGTGATGTGTAATCTCAGATGTGGGCGGGATTTATCATGGAAACAATTGGAATTTGGCTGCCTTGCTGAATAATAGCTCAAGTTCTGAGTGAGAAACCATCAAAAACCAACAGCTGGTTGGCTTACCACTGGAAAATGTAAACCAATACTGTCAATATAAGAAGAAGGACATCACCAAGAAGTCATGACTTCTATACACTGTTGAAGTAGATCTGAATTATTGACTCTCTCAACAGTTGGAATACCAAATGTAGATAATATTTCACCACCACAAAAGGCAGACAATAACTATTAGATTCTTTAGTATCTTTTCTTCTGATGTTCTTGGCTGTGTGATTTGATATCTTCTGTCTCCTTTCTGTACCGAGACATCAAAACTTGGGTAGATTAAAATATCAATCATACTGAATTTTAACTCTACTCAGTTTAGAACTAATCTAGAATACTTCTGCATTTTTGACTTGGAAAAGAATGAATTTTTGAGCCAGCCTGTCCAGCCACAGGCATGCAAATTACTCACTCACACGAGGGTGAGATCTTAGGAGAAAGAGCATGCCAAGGCTTTTCTCCCATAAAGTATCTTGGATTTTACACAGAACTGTCTGCATGCTAAACACCGTCCCTTCCCTGCTATTACTTGTTCTGTGTGCTGTAAATAAGATGATTTTAAGTGAGGAATCAATGAAAGGCAGAGTATAAGGAGAGATCTTTCATGCTCCTTCACAGGATCCTCACGCAGCAGTTTGGTGCCACCTCATGGAGAGACTTGTTTTCTACTTCCTCATTTCCTGGGCTTTCAGCCTGTTCCACATCCATTTGTACCAGAGAGGATGGAGAACTGGAGTGCCACATTTAAAGATAATTAAATGGACCCCTTGTCTAACTTGTGGGTTCCTCTAGATAATGAAAAATGAAAGTTTTGTTAAATTTAAAAGATTTTCACTCTAAGAAAACTAAAAAGATTTTTAATTCAGACATAGTAATTCTTTGGAAATTTCTGTCTTAAGATAGGAAAGTCCTAGCAGGTGTTTTCCAGCTAGTTACCCTGCAGATAACTTTTTTTGTTGGGTTTTTGTTTTTTGTTTCCCCCAGACAGCAATAACTGTAATGTATGGCAGATTTCAGGGCTCACTGGTCTCTCTTCATGATGAATTATTTCTATAGCCTTGTAACTTTATAAGGCAGCATCTCTGTGTCAAGCAATGTAATACAGCTGCGTGTCATGCCCTGGGACAAAAACTGCCTTGAAAGCAGAAGGGAACCTTGAGTAGGTAAGACATCCTAATCTCTAAACTATAACTGCAGTAGGACAAAGGAATCTGCATTCCTGCTACAATAGCAGTGGGGGTTTTAATCATTGTAGTGACAAGAGTCAGACAGACTTTGGATTAAACAGTAAGGGAGAAAATGCCTAATAATAAGAAAAATTGATCCCGAGCAACGGGGACGGCCTACTATAGCAGAAAAATTAAACAGGTTAGATGAAATGTCAGGTGTAATCATGCACTGAGTGTGATGCAATCCAAGGGGGTGACCCAAGCTCACTCTCTCTTCATGTTCTCATTACCCAGGGTCCTATTGTGGACCAGTGCTTTTACCACATCAACTGATTTCTTAATTTTGTGCAAGGTTTTATCATTGCCATCTGTTATTTGGTACTTTGGGTTTGGATATAGAAAAATGTCACAAGCAAGGACAATAGTTATATAAAATGTGTGTGCATTGTCTTTTGTGGCCCTTGCAGCAGAAAACCTTTTCAGCCTTCATAGTGAGATACCAGTTGCCCTGGTATGTGGCAGGTACCATGTCGCCCTTCACCTTGGTGAGCTGAAGGGATGGATTAGCTGGGAAAGGGCACAGGCAGCATTTGAGATACTCTTCTAACTGAAGATAAATAAATATTAAGGTAGATCCTGGATATCTACTAAGTTTTCTACACTGAGTATTGTTTTGCAGGAAATGCGCAATGTTTTGCTGGAAATGCACAATGACAAAATCCTGATGAAAGTGGTGGGTGTCACAGTACAAAAGAACATCTGGAAGGGTGGAAGATGAGACAATCCTGCTTGAGGAGAGGTAGCAGCAGGTAGTTTCAGTGGTGTGGAGAGTGTAGGTGAAGGCTAGCAAAGGATTTCCACACAGTCTTTGAAAAGAGAAAATTATCAAAGGAACATAAAATTACTGACTTCACACAAAGTTCCACACAAAGAAATTTTCTGTTTTCAGTTTTTATTCTGCCCTGCTCTACCTTTACCTAGTATTTGAATCTTTGATAAGGATATATAAACTAAATCCTTACTGGATGCGTGAACCTGGACTTGGGTACCATGTCAGGTTTAATGAGATCACTGTCTGCAAACCAACCCTCAGTAACTGGTCACAGGTCACAGGATTTCTACCTCACCACAGGAACTGGCAGAAAACAAAAGGGAGGTAGGAATTAAGAAAACAGCTCATCATGCAGATAGGCAGTTGAGAAAATAACCACGGTGCCACAGACGGAAGCACGCCTTTGCTGGGGCTCCAGAGGTTTGCATCTCCAGCTAGTAGGAACTTGCCAGCTTGAGTGGAGTAACCTTGATATTAAGGTAAAGAATGTTTCTAGCAAATTAACTGATGGAAGGAAAAACAACCTCTTGCCACACACATACCATTTCATACAACATTTTTCCATGCTTGTGTTATGTTTTTGCTAATTCAAGTCTTTCCTTGGGGCTGCTGGACTTAGAGAGTTTGTCCTTTATTTACCCAAAGAAGAGATGCATCTTGATGGTAAAAATCCCGACTTCTCTACACTGCCCAAACATTGCTGGGATTTTTTAACCATTTTCTGGACAGACCATGTTTTAATTTCTGTAATGCATTACTCTTTGTCTTATATGCAGTGTTTCCATCTGATGGGTCAATACTAGCCACGGCAGTGACTTTAATGATGTGAATGTTTGCCCAAAGGAACTGCACTCTTAAATTAATTTAACAGTGGTCACTGAAATTCCCTGCATGAAAAATATAAACTGCTGAAACAAGATGGGAAAACCTGAGAGATGTTATTTCTCTGAAGACATGTTCTTAAAATATCTGAAAACATTCAAATAACCACAAGAAAAAGTGTTGCAAGATTTCTACAGATGCTTCCTTGCTCTTATGGGAAACTTGTTAATCTTAAAACCTGTGAAAAAGATGCATATTTGCTGCATTCAGCATAATTTCATATTTCTATGTGTGGGAAGAAAGGTAGAGGATTAAATAACTTTGCCGGAGGCAATTAAAACAGAGGAAAGAAACTACCACAAACACAAAATAAGGAGAAAAATCCCTAAAGTTTTACTGAAGCCAGCCAGAGAGTTGGAGAAAGAAATCCCTGTGAAGCATGAAACCTGCTTTTGTCCCTGTAGTTTACAGTGACACCAGCATCACAACACATAGTGTTGTGTAGCACTGCTCGGGATACTGCATGGCTCTTGCCTTGGTGAATGATGAGAGACGATGGATGCCATTCCTGTGCCAGCCTTAGTTCTCTCTCTGACCTCTAGCCAGCATATTTTCTCACTCAGGAAAACAGACAGCTGACAAGAAGACTGTCCTCTAGATGGTCCCTGCCGGGAGGTAGTCACAGCAGGTGGGAGATAACAGCAGTGAGCTGGCTGGGGGCAGAGTATTGCTCTGGAGTAGACAAAGCTCTTGTTTCACCAGAGTTCTGAGCTGCCTCTGCTCTGCTCTGCCTTGCCCTGAATTCTTTAGCAACCTTCAGGCTAGCCATGTGTTTGTCTTGAGAAACATGGGGGATTATTCTTTAAATTTTTTTGGTTTCTCTGATGCCTTGTAACTTCCCAGAAAGGGCTTTTATAGGTTTATTTGAATTTTGACTGCGCTTGACTTGAACTGCAATCAATTATTGCATTAGCAATGAAACGAGCTCAAGTTAAAAAAAAAAAGAAAACACCCAACCCTTGTAAGCTTTTATTAAACACTCATTGTCTGCATCCAATGTTCCCACATTGAGTGTGACCATGCTGGCAGGAAATCTGCCTGCCAGGCCACTCCAGCAGTGTCTGGGAAATAAATCCAGTGCCTGAAGGAGGAGAGAGGCATAGCCCTGTTCACAGCAGAGGCACAAACTTCACACGTTGTCTGTAAAGGGATGCCCTTTTGTGGGCTCTTTCTATTGAATGCCAAAAAAAATGTGGTAGCAGCACTGACTGGCATTTTCAGGGGAACAGGGGATTTTTTTTACTTACAGAACTACACAGTGCCGCAGCCAGTAAGAAATAGACAATTTCTTTGATTTCATGGTGTCCTGTGTGTTTATGCTGCCTCATCCAGCAACACCAACATCATTTGCAGGGATGCTACTAATCCTGAATAATGCAGTCATAGTGGCTCTAATATTTTTGCACTCATCTTTGCAACAGTGCTGTGAGGTACTGAAGAACCAGGCTCTGTAAAAGACCATCATCCCCTTTTTTATGTGTTTTTTTCCCATTCAACTCTGAAACTCTGCTCCTGTGTTTCCTACCTTTGTCCAACTTTGAACTCTGCTGTGCATCCAAAGGGATATGCCTTTAAATAGACTTTGAGAATGACCTTGCTTTCTGTGAGAATGACCTTGCTTTCTGGGGACAGTCTGCTTAACCAGTTATGCTTTTAAATTAATTTCTGCACTGTGGTGGTTTTCCTAACTGTTACCCATTCAAACTAAGCCTGGGATTTTCTCATCAATACACTTTGTTCCTGTCTTAGGCCTATGCAAGTCATACATTTGGAGATACATCTGCTAATTTTCTGAAGTCTAGAAGACTTTTTAATAGATGTACTGATTCAGGCCCACTTGAATGAGCCACAATAAATAAACACAGTAGAATGGCCAGGTACATTGCTTATTTGTGTACATGAAACAGAAGCATTCTTTTAAAAGGGTGCCACATTTCCAGTCTGTCTCCTGCGTGCAAGCAGCGTGGGACCCTGTGGATGGGCCAGGACCCTGTTCCCTCTGCTAGGCAATGCAAATTGGAGCTGCTTCTGTAGGCTTGAAAAGATTAGATGCTATTTCCATATTACAAGTGAGAAAATGCAAACATGCGTTAAAAGATTCAGTGTCAGGTCTTCATAACAGAAGTTCTTGGTTTGTCATCCTACATGCCCTTTAGATAAAGGGTAAGGGCTAAAAATTAATGTGACCTTTTCCTTCTCCCATCTAGATCTAGATCTGTGCCTATTTAGGGAGTGTGCATGTGCCTGGAATGAAAACAGCTTGCTTCTGGAAGAGCATGTTAAAACTATGGTGCTAGAGAGGCTCTAAGAAATCTTAAACTCAGGCTTGAATCGAATCTGCACTTTCTCAGGATCCATGAATCTCGCAGCTTGACAGTGAAATGCTACAACTTGTGTAAATACGAAAAGTCTCACTGGCAGGTGTTGCAGCTCACAAGTGGATATATATAATCTCTACTCTTGTACAGACCTCGTGAGTCAAACAGGACCCAAATCTTTAGAACTGTGTTGGTTTAATTTTCATGTAGTTGTACAGGAGGTTCTTTATCTGAACTTGTTTTTTCAAGAGGTGAACCATAGACTGCCTTGCCCTCAGCTGCCCTGCTAGACCACAGAAGTACTTGCTCCCAAAAGAGGTTGCTTATACTGACACTCTAAGCACTTCACAGTCTCATTGCATATATGCAAAGTGGGGGTCTACAACTACTAATTAGTCACTACTGTACAGCAGTGACTAATAGTAGTAGCATGAGGAAAGCCTCATGAACAGTTAGTATGAAATGGGATACAGTCCACCACTGTGATTGCCTTGGAGCTTCCCTCTGACCTCCACAGCAGTGTGGTACCCTGTCCTTCCCCGCCCCACCAGACTGAGGAATTTAAGTCAATCTGCTTTCCTTCTGAAGTAGCACATGCCTGGGGCTGAACCCAGACCTCCAGTTGCTGATATATGCACATGCATGCTTTGCTTTTGTTATGCTCTAATCAGATTGGCAGCATCGCCTCAATTAGAAGTGATCAGCAGCAGCAGGCATGGGTAAGGAGGTTACATCTAGATGGCAGTGTTACTTCAGGAGAACATTAAAAGTCATCCTAGTTCTGCATGGACTGAGCCTGATTGACCTTACTTAGCAGGAGGAGAACACGCCAAGAACTTATCTTGTACAACCCGTTAGTAAGCTTCAAGGTTTCTTGAACCTTAGAACAGTCATTTTATGTCTTTACAAACCTGTTCCACCTGTCTGCAGCTTGTCAATATTTATCTTGTGGCTTATTAAATTCCCAGGCTTCATAAAAGGCATTGATTTGTTTTGCTTAACCATTTCTCTGACTATTTGTCTCCTAGTGTAAATCACAATGTGATATTAAATTACACCAGAGTTCAAACCCTAGACTCACAGTGCTGCATTCATTATATATATATATATATATATATATATATGTATATATATAATTTTCATGCTAATATCTTAATAGGCCATTTTGGAAATGGCAAACATTGCTAAATACTTCTGTTTAATTTCTACTTCCCTCTAAAGTCTGTGAACCAGTGACAAGTATTCCTTATTCTGAGAGCAAATGAATCCCTGCCAAATATTGCCTCCCTTCTGGTTTATGTTTTTAAAGAGCAGGTCTCATATTAGCATCTGGAAAAGCCCCTGTGGTCACAGCTGTGCCATGCCATTGCTATTCTGCTCAAGCACTGCAGAGCCCTTTGAAGTATTTCAGCAACGTCCTATGTTATTCTAAACCTCTGCAAGCTTGATGCGTACCTAGATTCAGATATGCGGATCTGCCTGTGGGTTTTGAGCCCAGGATATGCCCCCTCATGCTTTTAGGATGTGTGTGTTGGCTTTCTTTTTGGTCCCATATTTCACCTAAAGCCAAAGCCATGCAGTCTTTGTTGTCTGGCTGTTGTTGTTCCACACCTATCTACTCCATGATTTCCTTCAGGTGATGAGACGAGACGAGACAAGCAGTTCTTCACGCCACACCGTGAAATCCCGTTTTTGCAGTGCCCAGCCTTAGCATGAAATTCCCAAAAAAGCTCAAATGAAGATACGTGTCTGGCAGAGTAAAAGTTATGATAACACAGGCGGCTGTTCAGATTTGCAAAGATCAGGTAGAGCAGGTTCAGAGACCGTGTGTGTGTGCTGTGAGGTGCATGTATAATACAAGGTTGTCCTTGGCTACAGCAAGTGTTTTATTGCTTATATTGCTTTATTGTTGTGCTTCCCTAGAAGAGGTGCTCTTTATAAAGGATTTTAAAACCAGCAGTCCCTGATGTGATGTCCCTTCTTGTCTGTGCAGTCAAGAGTTCCCCTCAAACTTGTTAGAGCTCACATTTTGTGACTTTTCAGGTCTAAATTCTACCACCCGCCCACCTCCCCCCTTCCCCCCACAGCTTCTTCTGCCCAAACAGGAGTGTTCTGATCAATCATTATTTACTGACTTTCAATCTTTCTGTTGCTTGTTTTCACTTCCCTCTGGAAAATGGACTTCAGATGCCTTTTATCTGAGTAGAAAGTTTATCCATACCTACCCTATTGCTAGTATTTCAAAACCAGAAATCTTGCTCAGTTGCCTTTCTAAAGAGGAAAAGTCAAACCCTCAGCAAACTACTTTCATTAATGTCAGTTTTATGTAACCAGTGTTAACTACAAAAATACCTAAAGATATTTATGGAGATACAGCAAAAGACTGTTTCACTTAGCTGTTTGGCATTCTCTGAAACAACAATAAATATATATGAACGTGTGTGGTTTACTATGTCCTATGTCAAATTATAATATGTATTGATGTGTATGTTATCTCTGAGTGAAGATAAAACTCTGTTGACCAGCAGTGTTTTTCTTTTCAAATCTTGCTAAGATCAGGAAATTAAGAGTGACTCCAATGTAAATAGCACTGAGAGTCAGCAGAGCTGTGTTCCCATGGGCCTCATTAGCTTCTTTAGCATGAGGACACAACCCTTTCCTCCTGATCCTTAAAGATAAAAATGTCATACCCCCAATATGACAACAAAAGAGTTGGGGGTTTTTCATAACTTTTTCTTCTTTCATTGACCCTATGAAGATTACGAAAATAAAACCTGCAAATGGAAACTCATACAATGAAAAGAATAACTAATATTTAGCAAATTCAATTTTTTAAAAGCACTTACCAGAGTTTGAAATTTTATTTTAAGGTTTCTTTTCCTTTTCAAAGCATCTATTCTGAAATTATTTTGAATGGACCCAGAAAGGCTTCCTCAATCTTTTAGAGTTTATTTCCCCCACTGGTACTGCAGTTTGCTAGCACCACCTGCCAACAATCAGTAAAAAGGGCCCTAACTTTCTGAACAAACTAAAAAAAATTAAAGCAGAAATCGGAAGTGGACCCTGAGTTCACCACAAGTGTGGCTATTATCCTGTGTCCAAAGCTGGAAAATACAAATTGCTTGTTTCTCATGGTTTTGAATGAAAACAGGTATTTTACTGGCTATAATAAAAGACCACAGTCATAGAAGCCTTTTATAAATATGTCTTTTTCAGCTTTCGATCACAGACTTTAGGCAAACCAGGAACTATCTCCATCTGTGGTTTTCTTGTGACATGGGTCTTTGGGAGTTACTGCAGTGGATCCCTGGGCTGTACACATGATTCCATGTTCCCTGGGTAGCCCCAGGCATTCAGAAAAGTTCAGTCCAGTGTGAGACCTACAGACAATGTTGTGAAATTCCCCAGGCAAAGGTGTATATTTTTTTTGTATATGTATACACACTGACATGTTTCTAGTTATATATATGTACATACAAGTATATGGCACATAGCACTGCTGCAGTGTGAATGCTATATATATGTTTAATTTTCATATATAATTTAATGTATTAATATACTGATTACATGAATAATTTTGTTGTTTTACTACTATATGAGTATTTCTATAGTGTGTTTTTATATATAGCAAAGCAGAGCTAATTGCTTCCACAACTGAGAGCTGTTTCAGTGTCTACGCTGAGTTTCTGTCAAAGGTTAACGCGTTGGGAGTTGGGAAGATGGGGAGATGTTAAAATGGGGTTTGTGGGAGCCGGTGGGCTGGTGAAGGCAGGGGCTGCAGTGATCCCCTGGAGGAAGGGGCCCTGGGTTGGGATGACTGAGACCTGTTGGCCTCCCTGCCCCCTTTCTACCTCACGTGTTCCCAAAGAATCTCCCTCCCCCACTTTCCATTGGCCCATGTTCCCTTTTCCCTCCCTCACCATTTCTCCATTGGTTCCCGTACCCCGGCTCCACCCAGGTACCGCCCCTGTGCCCTCAGACCATTGGTCCCTGATGCTCTTCACACCCCCATATAAAAACCCAGGATTCCGCTTTGTGCTTTCTCTTTGCCTCTGAGCTCTGCCTTGGGAAGCTGTGAATAAATAGCTCCGTGGAATCATCACGCAAGGATCCTTCCTGTCTCTTTTGCCATCGAAATGTCATAGACAGCCAGGCCACGGCAGTCTACAACAGGGGTTTCTGGGTTTTTTTCTTTCTTCAGGGGATGGCTGAGCAGTATTGACTCATGCTGCTGGATACAGTTATAAAACTTTAAAAGACAGCTCTGCAGTCAAAGTAGATTTCTGTGTTTTCATCCCTGTAGGAAGAGCAAGATACTAATTCTCAATATAAAAAAAAAATCAAGAGACTGTGGTCTGATAAAGAAGCTTAATAGAATTTTAATGACAAAACGAAAAAATCGTCCAAGTCTTCCTGATTAATGCAACAGATACCTTTTCATCTGCCTCAGCAGATAACACAAAAAATAACGTGGATTTCTACATCGGGCTTTACGTTTGTCCTGTTAGTAGACCATACCCCTGCTTTCGTTGCTGCTGGAACAGACCTGGTTGGTGCTTCTCTTGTGTGTTAGGTAACAGATACCAAGGAAAAGATTGACACAGTCACCTCTATCTGCAGGGCAATATAATTTGAACCAATTCAGCAGTCACCCTCTGTTCATACCCCACAGCAATGATCTTCGAGCGGTCTTGAGAGCTCATCCACCTGCCTCTTGAGAGGATTGCTGCCCTTCTTCCAGTGCCTGTAATTACACGACCAGGAAAACACTTGCCATGTTTTAACATATCCTAAAAAGTGAGCAGGGGTTTGGAGGAGAACTGCGATATTCAAAACACTGCCTCAAATGAGAGCATGTGAGCAGAGACAAACCCAGCCATAGCTAACACAGCTCAGCTTGGCATTAGCTGCCTGTGGATGGTGTTGGGAAAACAAATCCTTACTCTGCCCAGAGGCTGGAAAGGATTTCTAACTCTTTGACTATTGCATTGTGGATGTTCACTTTGATTTTCAGTACCACCAGCTGTGTCTGTATCTTTCTGGGTGTTGCCAACAGAGGAGCTGTCTCTGGAGATGATGGCAAACAAGTCCTGTAGTAAATCTGTGACTGCAAATCCTATGTCAGCCTACAGGACTGTAAGCATACAAAGTCTGCAGATTTTCTTTCCTTCTAAAATGCAAATAAAGGCCAACCTGTGTGTTTGTCCTCTGATACCAGGGACTTTTTGCTATGCTCACATTGGGCAAGGGAGCAGTTCACCAATTAAAATGTTTTAGTGCTTTCCTTTACGCCAGTAGAAGACACCCCATGCTAAGTGTCCTGCTCCAAGTGTACAGGCTCTTCTAGGTTTGCCTTCCTTTGAGAGGTCTTTTACAGTGCGTTTGGCAGTACATTGTGTGTGATTTGCAGTTTCCTCAGCCATACTCATTCATCTTGTTTATAGCCCTTTTATTAAGGGTCATTTACCAAACAAATAAAAATTAATTTAGACTTGTTAAACTGTAGAGAACTGCCAGGATGAGACTATTACCTGAACTCTGAAGAAAGAAAAAGTCATCAGCAATGCATGTTTGAAGGTCTTAACTATCCCAGGAATAGCTCCTTTTTTATGTACAGAACAGTGATTTTTTTTTTTTTTATCCAGTGGTCCAGTCCTACCAGGGCAACTGGCATATGTTGTGTCCCATCCTTCTAATGGAATTAAATTTATGAGTAACACCTCCCCCAGCCTGATCCACTCTTCCTGAGTTTTGTGTGCATCTAGAAGCATAGACTTTTCCTCGAGTCCAGCTCACTGCTGTGTGGGTTTCTCTGGAAGGGCAGCAGTTGTATGGTTGGCTGCACATCATTTTCTATTCACCATCAAAGTGAAGAATACAGGCACAGCTTAGGCTTTATTCTTGTTACCTCATGAGACTGAAATTCTTGTGAGAAGCACCATGTTGACAGCATCTGAGGTGCTTTCTGAGATGTATGTGCTACAAGACCACATTGAGAGCAGAATAACAAGCTGAAGATGACCTCCTTGATAGACAGTCTCAGCAGAGATAAATCCCAGCCCATTTCTGCTGTACTGCAACTTTGGAGAACTCCCCTGCTGAAGATATACAGCTCAAGGTGTCTACCTTCACTAAGGTAGAAATGGACTGCAGTTAGTCTCCACTAAATTCTTCCAGAGAGTTATTTTGTTATAATAACACATCTTTTGTTAAAAAAGTACCATTGGAAAGACATTCTAAAATTCTGTATGGGAACAGCCTGGTTTTGCAGGAATTTGAAAGCTGATTCACCACTTGAGTTGCGCAAGCAGCTCTGAGGGAGGTTTGTAAGACCCTGAGCAATATACATCTGTGCTGATTCAGGATAAAACTTTTCTTGGTGTACAAGCATAGAATCATAGAATGACCTGGGTTGGGAGGGACTTTAGAGATCACCTGGTTCCAACCACCCTGCCATGGGCAGGGACACCTTTCACTAGACCAGGTTGTTCAGCTCTGAGTCATTGACCATGACCCTCTAGATGCAGCTGTTCAACCACTTTTTTCTCCTCTTACAGTCCACTCCTCAAATCCATCTCTCTCCAGTTTGGAGAGAAAGGATGCTGAGGGTGACCATGTCAAAGGCATTATAGAAGTCCAGATAAATGACATCTGTAGCTCTTCCATGGTCTGCTGATGTAGTCACTCCATCATAGAAGGCCGCTGGGTTGGTCATGCAGGCCTTGCTCTTAGTGAAGCCATGATGGCTGTCGTAAATCATGTTGCCATTCTTTATGTGCTTTAGTATAGCTTCTAGGAAGATCTATTCCCTGATCTTCCCAGGCACAGAGGTGAGTCTGACAGGTCAGTGGTTCCCAGGGGCTTCCTTTCTACACTTTTTAGAGATGGGTACAATGTTTCCCCTTTTCCAGTCACCTGGGACTTCGGCTGACTGCCAGGACTTTTCAAATATTATGGAGAGTGGCTTGGCAACTACATTAGCCAATTCCCTCAGGACTCTGGGATGCATCTTGTCAGGTCCTATAGATGTATACGTTCTGGTTCTTCAGATGGTCATGAACCTGGTTTTACTTAAAATGGGATGCACTTTGCTGCCCCAGTCCCCATCCTTCTGTCCATCCACTCGAGAGGTGTGGGAAGAGAGGTTGACACTGAAGACTGAGGCAAAAAATTGTTGAGTACCTCAGCCTTCCCCTCATCTGTTGTTACCAGTTTCCCAGCATTGTTTACCTGGGAGATACATAATACAGGGAGAAGAAATTCAAGCTCTGAGAAATGTAGATAACATCCTAGTTATCTATTTGTTTCTCCTAAATGTTGTTGAGAACTTTCTTAGTTTTTAACAGTAGTTTTGAAAATTTGGAATATTAAAGGTAGCTTCATCAGGATCTGATGATATATGTAATAAAAGTATAGATAGTATCTGTCACAATATTTGGAGATGTATGGGTACCTGTAGTTGCTAAATGATATATGACAAGTTATGTCATTAAGCCATCAGATTTGAATAACAGACATATTAAAAAAAAAAAAAAAAGTTCAGTAACAATTTTTTTCTATCAGTTTTTTAATGTAGAGAACACTCAACCTCCTTATAAACGCTTTTTTTCAAAACACCTTGACCTTTTACCAGTAATAAAAGGAAAGTGGTACCACTACTAAATTAGGCGTTATTAGATGCAGACGCCTGGAAATGTCTCTTTGTTCAGTTTTAGGAAAGGTAGAAGGAAACTCATCTATTTATGACAGCTGTGTATACTTGATCTAATCTGGCTTGTAGGAAAAGGGAGAGAAATATTTTAGGCATTCATGAGTCAAGCATTTCTTTGCCTGGGAAAACCAGATGAGGTGTCCATGTAAACAGAACAGCTTTCTTCCTCAGTAAAAACCTGCAGAGCAAGCCAGCATATCCTTCTTCATGTCTGGGTGTACTGGTGGTTGATAGGGTTTTTCTTGTTTCTGTAACATTCAGAAATAGGTATCTCTCTGTGAAACACCTGACAGGCAGCTACCCTTTGTTTACTTGGAATAAAATAAGTTATGACCTTGAATAAGAATTTTTTTAAAAAGTAATCATGTTTCATAGCAGAGAAAAATGTCTTGAATCTCTCATTCCTATTGACCAGTTAATCCACAGAATTACAGAGAGACTCATCAGGCATGAAAGTGTGAAGGGCGACTTAGGTATCAGACAGTAAGAGGGCAGATGAAATAAATGAAAATAGGGATATAAAAAGGAGAAGGCCTCTGGTGTGGCAGAAATTAACCTGGAAAGGCAAGTGAGATTAATTTATTTGTGGCCTGGAATTTCTTTTTATGCTTTTCCTGCTTTTCTCCTTTCCTGTACATCTCCTAGAAAGTGAACCTTTTCCTGTGCCAATGTATTTGTACCCTTTTTGACTGAGCATCAGATTAACACACTGCTGTTACCCACCCTCATTTATGCTTCAGCAAATCACCACTGCTTATCAAAACACTCTTTTGTGTGTGCGCTTCCTGCTTGGTTTCTTCTTTAGCTTTGTAACTATTATAAGGTTTCTCAATCAGTATTCATGACACAGCTTTCAAAAGGTGTAAGAAAAATAAGGGAGATGGATATGGAAAGCTAGCAGTATTTTACAATAAAAGAAGACTTAGAGTCACGGTATCTTGCCTTGAGTAATGGAATCACTTTTTTTTTCTCGGAAGAAAAACAATTGGAAGAGTAATTATTTATTATGATTTGTTTATTAATAACCAGTAATAAATAAGTGCATGTTTATGCTATAATGATGAGGCAGCTGATACTTCACCCTTGGAGTATTTATTTTTGCTACTTCTTTTTTTTTTTTTTTCTCTACTATCCTGGGACTTGTGATCCAAATAAGCCCAAACAGGATTTTCAGCTTTGCAATACCTGGTAGCCTCTGTAAAACAAAAGCTGCTTGTGCTGGGAGGCAGCTCCATCCAGATGGACAGCGGTTCCCGTTAAGGGAGTTCATCCAGTGGGTGGGATCTTTATTTCATTTTTAAATAATATTGCATTGGTGATAGGGACACAACAGTGGCTTCATTCCAAACATTCTGCTGGAAGAAGCATTTCTGGTGGGGATAAAAGGTTAATGTCTTCCCTCCCTCTTGTCAGTACATTGTTGACTCTTCATTCATTGTGGTGGATGTTAACAAAAAACAAAAGCATAACCTCTAGTGATCTGCTCCCCAATGTGCCATGTTTAAGTGTTATTTGAGTCCAAGGATTGAGTAAAAAGAGCCATTCAAGGCTGTTGTAACCATGTCAAGACAGAATTTCTGTCCTAAAGGGAGCAGGACATGGTTGCTGACTGATTTGTTTGTGCTTTGTAGAAGGGGGAGAATATAGTTGGAAGTTATGGAACAAACTAAATGCCTTGGGTTTTTTTGAAGCTATGACTAAGAAACTTAAGCATAGAGGATGGCTCACTACAGCTGGTGTTTAAGTCATCAAAAGAGGCAGAAGCAGTGTGAGGAAAGAATATTAATTATGAAGAACAGTGAGGGTTACTATTTAATTTGGTCAATTTCAGTGTAACCATAGGAGACGTTGCTGCTCCCAGTTACAGAAGAAAGGGCAGATCTCTGCTGCTGCAAAGGGAGAACTCATCATTTTAGATACACTCATTGTACCACACTCAACTGCCTGTTTTCCCTCTAACGGCAGGTCTAAAACAGGTTAATCTCAGAACTCTGCAGTGCCCTTTTGTAATAATGCCACCAAACCCGCATGTGTAACTCTCACATGCCACTTGCAACTGGGGGAGAAGGCTCTGCCTCATGTTGAAATGAGCCTTCTCAAAAAGACATTGTGAGGAACTTGTTCAGAGGAGGCTGGGAAAACTATCGTCATTGGACTTCATGGAATTGAAGCACAGTATGGTTGAATAATTTGCCACCCAGTGTAGTAGATGAGGCTGGTAACAGAGCTAAAAGTATAATTCATCCTAGGTCGGAGCCTTGTTGAAAAAGAATTGGATCTGGTTCCCGTTTGTTAGGAGGCACAGGATAAATATCTGGGGTGAAACAAGTCAGATTTCCATAAAGTTTTGCTTAAGGTAAAATTTGAACAATGTGATTTGTGATTTACTTTATCCTTTTTTTCCTTTCTTTATTTTTCTTCTTACTCATCCATGTGGCAACTTTAGAAGGCATAGCAAACTTTACTATGAGAGGTTAAATAACAGGAAATTCTCCTGTTAGATTCCTTTACATTATGTATCAAAGTATACACTCCTTTCATTTGTTTTTTGAAATGTTTTTGCTTGAATTCAGTCTACATCTATGTGGATGGCCATGGCTAGCTGTTCCAGATGCTGATTATGCCTCATTAAGTGATGTGGCATTCCTGCTGCAGGTCTCACAGGGCACCATGGCAGGCACAGGCAGTGCTCTTCCCTCACAGGGAAATGAAATTCTAGATTTGCTAGAGATTAAGTTTAAAAAAAGAAGAAGAAGGGCTGTTATCAAATCTGTGTCATTGTCCCACACACCCCTGCTGGAAATGTGCCTCCTGCTCTGTGGGTCATGGCAAGGAGGCTGTTTTTCACTCATATAGAGCCTGCGTGGTAGTTTTTCTTTGGCTGAGAAGCATTAGGAGTATGTGCAGCAGAGGAGCAGGAACACAAGGGAAGGGGCCTGTGAATTCAGCCAGGACAGGTAGACATTGGAAAGCCCATACATTGCTCTGCACTCTGGAGCTCAAGGGTGGGCAGAGAGCTGGAAGGCTGGTAAATGATAGTGGAGGAAGAGGAAGGTGTTTACGTTTCCTGGTTATTCAAGCCAGGGAATGCCTTTTAATTTGTATAAGGTGTAAACTGATGCTGATCCTGTTTGGGTCTTTGAGGTGTTGCTGAAACACGTCAGAAAGAAGCTTGAGTGCAAGACAGAGGCTTCAGAGGAGGACTGGTCCAGCCTTGAGGCACCCAACCGCTGTTTCTGAGCCCTGGGGGAGAACAACTGAGCTCCAGCAAGCATGGGAGATAAATGTACCTGATAAATAACAAATTGTCTTCATCCACAAAGGCTCTGTTCACATTGTTTATCAGTTGTTAGTCAGATATGCACGAACATGCCATTCACACCTCAGAGAGCATAAACCAATAAACGTGGGACCAATTTTAATGGCATACCTAGAGGCACAAGCTGTGAGGCGCAGAGTATCACTTAGTAGATAGAGCCTGGCTCCAGATGTTTTCATGAAGTATGACAAAGGAAATATGTGTCTTATAATAACCTTAATTTTCAGATAGGAAATGAGAGAAATGGGTACATTTGCAAGCATGCACCAACAAGACTGCTGTTGCCTTTCTGCCCTGAGAAATAAATTTTTATTGTCCCTCTCCACCCTCCCTCAGGTGACTAGTTTGATCTTGCTTGCAATTTTAGGTTTGCTTCCAAGTTCTCAGACAGTCTCCTCTAGCTCACGTGTTAATAATTACACCTCCACTTCAACTGTATTTTTCATGTTGAGGAGTTGCAAAGCATTTCACAGCCCTGTGCCAATATCTGCTCTTTCACCAGGGAGAATGCAGGGTAACTTAAACCCGTGGAAAATCAAGTGAATGGAGGAGTTGGCTCTGCATGTAAAGAGGTCTCTTCACCTATAGCCAAAAGGGAGAGAGAGCATGGTGGGTGCTGTGCTCTGCCAAGTCAGCTTCCAGTCTCTGTTGGCAGAAGGAAGACAAAGGCTGTTTCTAATGGAAAGTATTTAAATGCTGAGGACTGGGAGGACAAAAGCTGGAAAATGTGCCAGGACAGCTGCGTTAATACCTTTGTCTTGACAAAGGTATTGTACAGTTCTTTATTGTAGCTGGCATTATTGTAATTTTATGTTATCAGTGTTTATCTCTCACAGATGTAAAAAACTGAAGAGTCAGGCTTATTTTTGGGATTGGACCTTTTGCCCTACTGATTTTGAACCTTAGGGGTTCTATTTTCTCCCTCCCATTTTTTTTTTCTCTGTATAGCTATGAGGCTAGAAACTGTTCCTTATAATTTCAATTTATGGCGGTATTTCTCACATAATCACTTGCTTCCTGAAGCCCAGGCTTTAAGAAAAACATTGTAAGTCCATGAACTCCTAAAAAACAACAACAAAAAAGGCTGCAAAAAATTGAAAATATTCTCATATGTAACAGACTGAATTCTTCGTGGCTTTTTTTCAAGAAGAATAGCACTGACATCAGTCCTGCCTTGCGGTAAGGTAGAGGTGTCCCACTGCTACCTTCAGGGCTGGAGACATAAATGCTTTCCATGCTACTTTCATCTTCCATGAAACAAGGCTTCCCTTACTTATTTTCTAGAACTGCTTGCCCATTAAGAGAGAGGTTGTCTTATGACCTGACATCTCCCAGCATCAGTGGAGTTGTTCCAGTGGATGTGATGAGAAGCCCCGCATCTTTAATTAGCAAACTGTATTTGTGACAACCTTTGCACATCACTGTAGCTGATGTATTCGCAGCTTTGACCTTTTTGTAGGAAGGAAATGACTCGATTTGCTCCACACTTTTCACCCTATGTTTTAATAACACAATCTAGGAAAGGAATTAGCACTAAGCAGTTAGTGCTGCTACATCTAGCAAAGCATTGCTCAGCTTCTCATTTTGATGATGATTAAGTTCACTTAACCAAGGCAAGGCCTTGGGGCTATGAAGTGTCTGAGAGGTTATCATGAGGCTATGCAGGTGGGGCATTCAGGGTAGGGAGAGTGCATGTAACCAAGTTATGCAAGGATAAAGATGAACCAAGTATATAAATGGTTAAAAGAATCAGAAATCTGAGAAGGCAGGAGACCATACTCCCTAAATAAAATCCCAGTTAGTGAGCAGGCCTGGTCAGAGATAGTGTCCTGGTGTGCACTTCCTCACTGTGCTCTGACTTTATTGGAAGTTAATTCTCTGTGGTCATTGTTCAAGCTCTACATTTCTCCCAAGTGCCATAAAGCTTTGTTTATTTAATATAAATGAAAGAGTAAATTAATCCATTCTATTTGGATAAAAAGACAATGGAGATGCTAAAAAAACAGATTCTAATCAAGCTCAGGCCTGTGTGGTTTTTACTGGCATGTTTCCTCCAGGAGCCTCACACCATACCCTGCACTAAACTTTTGCGAAGAACGAGAAAAGTCCCCTTCGCCCAGTTCCCACACACTCCCCAGGCAGCATCCAGCCTTTTGATGGAGCAGGCTGGTTTCCATACCTTTGCACGAAATGCAAAGAGTGTAATCATTTGCTTGCAGGCTCGTTTGTGGGAATCAAACCAGTCCACATCAGAAAGGAAATGCCTGGACACGTAACAGAAAGATGATCCCAGGTAATAACAAGGCTGTGCAATGCCTTGGCAGTGGGGGAAGGGTTCTTGTATAACTCCATGCTCTGGAGTGGAAAGGTAAATATGTTTTATGATGTTACATAATAGCATAAGATAATTTGGGGCTGTACAGATTTATTGTGCACCTGCCGATTGACAGCCCTGTCCCCAGGACGGTATTTCAAAACCTGCTTCAGACGGTACTGCTCCTATTTTAAATACAGGAACACTAATCCTTATCCCAGTGAGCTCAGGCACGTTAAGAATTCCAGGTGGATCAGGACTCCTTTCCTTGCAACTTTTTCTGAATATCCAGTAAGCAGTGCACCTCATCAGTGCTGAAGTGTTTCTCTACAGTATTACAGCTTCTCTACCTTCTTCTTACAGGTTTACATTACTACAGCTGCCACGCTGATACAAAGAATATGTCTTTGTAACACCCCTATCTACTGGACACTTTATTGTCTCAATGCATTTAAGGAAAACAGAAAGATTCATGACTTGGTTAAAATCCAGAGTGAACCCATCACAAAGTGGGCACCCTGTGAGGCTTGAGTCTCGGGCAGAATTGTAACCACTGGCTCATCTTCTTCTGCTAGATCAGCCTACAAAGAATAAGTATTAGGAAAGACTTCCAAATGTAGAAACTATTAAATTAGAAAAGCAGTATCTCTATTGTGGGAAAGGTAAAGTGTAGTTCCAGAAAGTCACCCTCTCCAAATTGCTGAGTTTTTAGAAGTGCTTTGTGATCCTTAAGAGCTCCTCTTAGTAATCCTTAAGATAACTTGTGTTCTTTGATTGATCTGTCACATCAAGGGTGTTGCTTCTATGAGGCATATTCTGAGTCTGGTTCTTCTTAAGTTACAGATACCATGTAAATGAACCCTGGAGAATATAATGAAGCTTTTCAACACTCAGCAAAACCAAACTTGTAATTAAGGAAAGAGAGAGGGTCGTGCAACATTGTCTGCATTTTGCCAGCTGTGGTCCCTCGTGCTGGACCTGAATGCAGGTATTATCATTCAGTGTATGTAGAGGCTTAATGTTGCCTTAACACGGTCACAACATACCTATCCCATATAATATCTCCCTGACAGAGCATGAGGTTGTTGCAGGTGAAGTGCAACTTGGAGCTCAACTAACCTGCGGAAGCCCTGAGCCTGAAGCAAAGCAAATACTTCAGTGGGAATCAGAAGAGGATTTAGTCTTTATATGGATAGTGACAGAACTCATCATTTTATTCCTTATTTATAGAAAGGGCATGAGCTCTCATTCTCATGGCATGAGGCAACTGTCAGCACTTGGAGATCAAAAAGGAACTGGTTTTGGGTTTTTTTAAATGTGTATGTTCTCATAAGAATATGAAAAGAGATTTTGTTTTGTCTTTTACCCAAGCGGCAGTGCCCACTTTGTGCCAGGGGCCTCTATTAGAAGGAAGACTCTCTCCAGCTCTGCAGTTTTCTTGTGGTTTCTATTACTTACTCTGAGTGGCAAAGGAAGTTACATGCCGATTTATTGAAAAGTCTGGTAAAGATCTTGGGGATTTTCATGTCCTCATACAGTTGTTCAGTCTGGGAGGCAGGTCCCTTCAGCCTCTCTCTGTCTTTTCTTTCATCTCATTGTCTGCACCGTTACTCATCCTGAACGTTTAGTGGCCATTCACAAGCTGGCAGTGCATCACCTGTGACTCACACCTCAGTCACTTGTCCAGAAATGAAGCTGTCCAGGGGCTGTGGAAAGGGCAGACATAACTCCGGGAGGATGAGTAAACCCCCTCCACTGAACTTTCTCCCTTGTGAATGGTGTGATGTGTACTTAAGGTCTGGCTTTAGGGAAGTCACTCCAGTAAAAAAAAAACAGCTCATGGAAGTGCCTATGAATCAAAGCTGCTGAGGTCTGTGTTGTTTAACGTAATTTGAGTCTGAGCCCACAGAAATTTGCCGGTTTAACCTGAGATGATTTGCAGTCCTCCTTCGTGTGCTGCAATGGCACTGAGACCTGACTGCAGCGATTGTCGTGTTGCAGAGTGGCACAGGCTCTCATGACTTGTAGGCAAATCCCTGTGCAGCCCAATGCAGCGAGACAGAGCAGGGAAACAACACTGCTGTCACTAAAATCCAGAGAGAGGTTTCATAAAAGTGTTCTGAGGAGTTTCATCACTTTGGAGTTGCTCAGGCAAGGCATCTTTCTTTAAAATGAGTAGGATCTCAACTCATGCACGATGGCATACATTGCAGCAGTTTCCTGACCTGAGAATTTGAGCAATCACATTTTCTATGTCTGTTCTTCTAAATACCTGCAAATGCTGTCTGGCTACAGGGTTAACCAACATAGTTTTTACACTGTAGCAACTAGGAAGTGCTGTTGTAGAAATATGATTTCTTTTCAAGACCGTACCTCCTTGTTTTCCTAATTGGAAAAAAAAGTGCATGCCCTTGCTTGCTTTTTGAGTATGGGGTGTGTTTGGCAGAATTTGAATGGAAATGTAGGGGCAAAGGTCAAGGTTATATAAACTATTTAACTTAGTACATTACTAAAGGAAAACAAGTGAAAATAATTATTAGACATAGAGAAGAAAAGCAACTCTCAATAGATATACAGAGAATAAAAGTGGGTCTCATCTTAATAATTTAGGGTTCTTCAGTCCAAAGTGAATTATTAAAGATAAGAACCTGGGCATAGTACGAGACCGGTACTCTTAGGAGTAGATGCTATCTTAGGAGTAGATGCTCTCACAGATTAATAATTGATTAAAGACTGAAAATTTCTCCACTTGGTTCTCTCCTTCACTGGAGAATTCTTCTGGGATATTGTACAGGCACTTAGATTCATCAGATCCTCAAGGGGATTTAAATGTCTCTATCTGAATGCAGCCCAAATACAGAGCAACAGGCAAGACTCTTTCTGAAGAACTTAGGGTCTGCTTGCTTAGCACCTTATGTAGCACTATAGCACTTCAGAAATGAGACAGAGAGGGGTCTGGGCTAATAATGCTGAAATCTCTGAACAGACTTAATTTCTTTGCAGGAAGAAAGTTATTGGGAACAAAGCTCAGAAACCAGCTTCTTGCCTAACAAAGGAGGCAGGAGCTCTATTTCCTTTGATTTGTATAATTGTCTAATAGTTCGAGCATTTACCTAAGAATGGAGATATCTTCATCACTTCCTATCTCAGGGCAAAGGGATTTACTCCTGCATCCCACACATCCTGACAGAGGGACCTGACCTCCAGGTTGCATTTGGTTAATGTACAGCGAGGGATGTAAACAGGGAGCTGGAAGGAGAGGGAAATAGGCAAAGACCGTAGGTACAAAGCAGGGTGGTGCTTGCTGCCTGGAACTGTGCTCCTTCGATGTCTGACTGTCTAGGACTAAGCAAGTTAAGCCACACATACCTGTATGAGGAACGACAGCTCAGAATTAACCCCCTAGGACTTCAAGTGTTGCCACTGCCAGGTTATCATCAGTGTCCCTTTTTGCTCAGCCTCCCCTGCCTCACAGCTCCTGCCAGCTGCACAACAGCCTCATTTCATCCCACAACCTACACAGGGATGGTTCAGTGGGTATGTGGATGAAAGTACATGCCTAGGAAGTGGGAGAGTATTTTGAATCCGTAGCAGAAGGATCTGAATCTGTATCCCCTGTTAGGTACTCTAGCCACTATGATCTTACAAGTACCATTGAGTGACTAGTTTGTTGCTCAGATGGATGCTTTCCAAGTCAGGCTTCGTGCTCTGGATCAGGGACTGTATGGAGAAACCTGCATGCCAGAGAGATTACAATTCTGACCTAGCTTCAGAAGGTTTTAGTAACCAGCTCCCAAGACACACTGTGAGCTTCCTGGACCACCAACGATCATCTCTGGCTCTGTACTGTCTCCATGTTAAATTTAATGGCACTGATTGGGGCAGGAACATAGCTGCATGTTGGGGGTAACTACACTGCCAGCTCCTCTGCCAGCCTTCTCTTTCTCAGCTGTCCCATTTAATCCTACACAAATAAATCTTTCAGCTTTATGTTTTTAAGTGTCTTGGCAAATCCAATTTCTTCTGTAAAAGAGGTAAAAAGATTTATTTTTTTAATCTCTTGTTTCAGGGTGCCAGGATGTTGAACAAGCACGTAGATTCACGTCCTTCAATCAGCAAAAGAAAAATGCATTTCCTACTGATGTAAACCTTTGCTCGGTTTCACAAGCCCATACATGTAAGCACTGATTAATTCTCTTTGTCAAGGTTGCAGTTTTCACAGCTTATTATAGTTCTAGCATGGCTAGCATAGAATTAACTTCCATAGCCTCTGGCTTTAATTCAGACATAAAAGGGATTAATATGAAGGAAAAATCTCTACCAGACACCACCACATTTAGCTTTCCCAGCTACAGCTGCATCTCTAAAAAGTAATTAATAATAAACCAGACTGGAGCTGATGAGACCAGGCATCATAGAGAAAATTGTACTGCCTTATGTGGAAGGATGTGTTGTCCAGTTCAGGCAGCTTTTTAAAATAAGATTCTTGCGGGTTTATGATTTCAGATCAATATTTCATATTACTTACACTCTAATTTGCTGGAAAATTATTTCTTCCTTGTCTCTTTGCTCTCAGACAGTTTTCAGTGGGCTAATACAACATTTTAGGAGGAATTTCTAGCAGTGTTAACTTGTAGAGTCTTGTGTGTAGGTAGTTACACTAAAAAATTCAGTTGTACCTACAAAGGTGTCAGAAATTCAAATGGTGCGAGTACTACTCCTAACCAGCAAGCACCTTCATTCTCCTTTTCACATGATGAATTCAAAGTCCCAAATTACAGTAATTCCAAAATTCCAAATTACAGTATTGTAAATAATTGTGTGTATTCTGTATGCATTATATTGAAATATCTGCATTTGCTTTGGTAACAGATACTGTATTTTCCCAGCTGTTGCTCTCAAAACCCAAAGCAAGCCTTCTGTATCTACCTAAGGGACACCAACAATTTGTTTCTTTGCTACAGAAACAAGTTTGAAAGAAATTAATTACAGAAACAATTTGTTTCTTCTGCTACAGGGGACAGGCATTAGGAGAACAAACACGGCAGATACAGACCTTGCTTAAAAGGTAACAACATTTTGAGTATTTATGTACCTTAAATTTAGGAGTGACACCCAATGAAAGATTTTAGCAGAATGCATAAATTCGAATTACCCCCCAGGCCATAGAGCTGCATAGTATATAATACAGATAGCACTTGAACATCAAAGGGGTGTGAAAATAATTTTGCTTAGAACTGTTAGGAAGGATCTAAAGGATGTCCCTTGATTTGTGTCTTGCATCCATTCAAATGCAATTTTTTATCTTCAAATAGTTTGTTCATTTTGTATTATAATATCAATGTAAGACTTTTGTGTAGTCACAGATTATATAGGATAATAGGAATGCATCCTGCATCAATAAATAAATAGACAGACAGATAGATAAAAAAATGAATAAAACCCAAATGTTCCAACCCAGGCAAGAAGTCATGGCCATGAAGCCTAATGATCAATAGCAGCCTTTCCCATTTCCCCCCCTCTCTTGCATGGGATAAATATCAGATTATTTAATGACAGGATGCATCAAGTTGATTTCATGCAAGACCTGCTTTGATATGACAGACATAGCCAGTGATAAATGGTTTCTACCTATGGATTTTGGTGCAGAAAGATGGAGGAGAGGTGAGGGAACTAATGAATTGCATCTTTTGAGGCTACAACAGAGATCCATACAATCAGCCATATCATCTCTTCTCTGTAAGTACGTCAAAGTTCAATTAGATATTTATTTTTCCTAAGAGGCCTTTGGGTGGTGCAGTCAGTGTTAACATGGAAACAACTGACAATAAGAAAGGTCAGACTATGAAAGTTAAAATACAAGGATTTGTGGAGTAGCTATAGAAGGTCAAATACAATGAACTGAAGCACCTTGCAAAAAAAAAAAAAAAAGGCAATTTAGAGAAAAAGATTTTTTCTTCTTTAATAAAGGATTTGTTTAATGTTTTATGGGAGGTAACAACCAAGGGATTAGATAGAAGTTACTTAAACAACCCATTTCTCTTTGGAAGACTTAAAAAATTCTAAATGTATATCATTTACAGGCTTCTACAGCCCTGCTTTAGTTGTACTGACTGGCTGGTTCTGCACCTGCAGTTCTGGAAATCAGCTACGGTTGAACTGCTTGGGTTTTTATATGTGTCAAGAAATAAAAAATCCTGTGTGGTGCCAGCTGGGAGAAAATTATTCTTGTCTTCCTTTGGCATTTGCAGACAAGGAATGACAAAACTAAGTCTGTAAAATTAAAAAATTAAATTCATGTTTTCTCTTTCTTTGTAACATGTCAATATACTTGCAGGATGAGCATTAGCTCTTATTATGAGCTGTGGAAGGGTGGAAAAGGTGGTATCATTGCAAGGGAAGCCTGCTTTCATACACGATCCCATGTCAAACGTGTGGATTGAAAGACGAAACACATGAATGGCATTCTTGCCCCAAAGGTGAATGCTCTGGAGGAAACACAGCAGCATAAAGTTGATTCATTAGCTCAAGCTGGCTAACCAGTTCCCAACATGCAGCTTTGTATATAAAAGCTGTGTTTGAGCAGCCTGAGCCATTTAGGAATTTCTGCACTGGCATCTCTGGGATGAAGGTGCAGGAGAGAAGGGAGAGCTGGCCCCCTGCCACCCCCAGCCTCACTGTGTGGCTGGGTTGTACAAGCTGCAGGTGTGTGCAAGCAAACCCTGAAGGAGAAGAGCAGAGAAGAGCCGTGCTTGGAAGCAGAGAGGTTTTGTACCCTCAATAAACCAACCCTTCAGCTGTAAATGGCCTGGCTGTTTCTTTTTTGAGAGGTGGCTATTGCTGCTGAGCTAAGGTACTTGACAGCGTTCTGTCTGTGCCCATATCCTGCAGTCCTAACATCAATGGGATTGAAATTTGTGTGTTTCTAAGACACTAAAGATAAGATTCACCCCTTTAGTGAATCGTTTTCCTACCCAATTGTGTTGCCACGAACCACAGCCTTTAATTTGAGGGCCTGGATAACACACAGGCAAAGTGGGCCAACCCGTGATCAACTATTGCTGAACCACAATATTTAGGAAAAAAAATGACGTCTGAGGAAATGGTTGTTTTTAGGACTTCCGCAGTTACTATAATGGGCATTCTGTTTGATCTACATACCTAACATTTGCTCTCCCGATGCCTTTCTCACTGTACGTAAACCTTGCTGAGGGGTTTATCCGTCACGTACCTCTGGAGGTGACTGACATGAGACCACACACGCAGCGTAAGTTAATTCTGTCCCGCCAGAATTAATTGCTCCAAATATCCAATGCCTGCTTCTTTACTGCAGGCTAATGCATAGACAATTGCAGAAGGGGGTTTCTTTTGGTGAAGTTATTCCTTTTCTGCATCCTTAAGTACTTCAACCAGTTTCTGATGAGACAGGATCTTCCTCTTGAGGGTGTTACACGATTTTTGTGCATGCCAAAGACTTTTTTATGAATGGGAATACATTCTCAGGAGTAACAAAGCAATATAATGATAGACTAGATTTCTGTGTTGCTTTTTAATTTCAGATCTGAGTGGCATGTTTCCATTTTAATTAGCACAGAAAATGTTGCTTAGACAAACATACTCCATTGACTCTAAGTGGCAAGTTGCTTTCATAGCTTGATGACTGCAGTGGTCTTGGTCTCCACCAGTGATCTCTGGCAGCACAATAAGACTGTCTAACTACTCTGGCTGAGACATTTCAGGATGAAGAGCATGGACTCTGCAGAAAGCTGGGCTTTCTGTAGTTGTAGCCCTCGAGGTACGGGCTCACAACAAACCAGTGAATGGTTGTCAGACCAGCTGTCATTACACTTGGTGACATTTTTGCTACTGAACTCAGCAAGCACACCTGTAACCTAGGAGTGAGGTACAACTACTGGTATTCACTTAAACCTCATTTGTCACAGTGCCTTTTGTGATTACCTTGTATCTGTTTCTGGAATTTATTGTCTCACTAATGTACCAAGTTCCAGTAGAAAATGTAAAGTGACATTCGTTGTTCAAATACATTCATTTACTGTAAGCTGTATTGTGATTGCCAATAAATTACTTGGCTTTTCTAGATAACTAAAAAATGGGTGTTAAAATTTCATTTATTGATTTTCAGTGAGTGACAGATAACAGACTGTCTCGTTTTGAGACAAGTTTAGGGGGAAACGCCCTGGAAGGAATGTCTCCTCCCCAGAAGACAGGTTTCAGCACTCACTCCCCCAACAATACAAAAGGAATTTCTTGGAGGAAAGTGAAAAAAACTATTTATTTAACAAGCAGAGTGCCAGCACAGGGCACAGGAAACAAATGAGTAATGTCAGATATTAAACCTCCTCTCTGCAGAGAGAGCTGGTGGATTTAGAGCTCCCTCCGTAGCTCGGCCCTCCCGAGGTCCGAGGCCGGGGCGCGGCGTCCCCGCAGCCTCCCTGCCGCTCCGCGGGCTCCGATGATCGATTCTCGGATCGCAGCCGGGCCCAGCAGCTCCAGAAGAGGAAGAAGAAGTTACCGGAGGATTTCGGTGTGCCGGTATGGGAAAATTTCTTGTCCCAGCTAACAGGCTGGCTAAAAGCAGGAAGGTGCTCCCTCGGCTCTGCAGCGGTGAGAACGCAGGGGAGTGTGTGAGAGTCCTTGGACACAAACCGCGCTGAAGAATTCGCCCGGCTTCTCTCCCCCCTCTCCTGGACCCAGCTTAAAGCTGCAGGACCCATTTCTGGGCAATAAGCAGACAATAGGGAAATACAGTATTATCGTAAAATCACCCCAAGACACAGAGTTTTATGTTCTAAAGATCTGCTGGATGAATCCTTTGAAAACTCCTGAAGTAATTAGTATATCTGATCTGCAAGAGAGGAGGTATTTGTATCGCCAGTTTAACACGTGCCTCGAAGAGTGGAAGATGGCAAGGGAGCATTGGAACCACAGCTTGGTGGTGCTATGGAACACTCACGTCCATTGCCTTACAGGTGTCTCTTCCAAAAGACTTACAGCCTGTGGTGTTGTGCCTGAGCACATACTCACAAACACGCAGGGAGGCAGGGAAGTGCTGCCTGCTGCTTTTTCCAAAGGGGATGCACAATGTCTGACTAGTTCAAGATCACACAGGGACTGAAGCGAGGACCAACAAATTAAGTACAGGTCCTTTAAGCTGGAATCCTATGCTACTGAATAATGCTTTTATCAAACTTGCTCTCCATCATCTGATACAAAATCATTGTATTTTATATCAGGGCATTCCTTTCCCCTTCATCTATCAGAACTTTTGTCTTCTTGCTGCAACATTTCTGGTCAAGAGAAAGAGGGGCAAGGACATGCATCTGTGTTGGCATTATACAAAACATTAACACAATCTTTGCACTTGGCCAAGACCCTGATGTCCTCATTGAAGCAAGAGTCCTTTGGTTTTTTGCTTTCATGGATTTTTGCCCTGCTCCTTGAAACCAGTTTAGCAGGACCTTTAGCCAGGCTCTGCTTCTCCGATGACAGCCTTCAAAGGATTGCTGTAAGGTACTTAATTGAGAGCTCCTTGCCTTAATAGCTTGCCTTTCTTTGCAGATGACTATTAAACTTAGTGACTCTAATAACTCAGTAGTAGTTGCAGCAATAATAGGAATACAATTATCTAGGGAAATGCATGTATTACACTGAGCTCTTGCCCCTGCATGTGTGATCACTGGCTTCAGCCTATAACCAGCTTAAACCTGTGTGACTATTCATCGATGGTACATAGACCTTATTGAAAATGTTTGCTATGTTGCTTCTTTTATAGGGCTAAATATCCTTTGGCTCCTGTGTTGGTTGCTCGCATCTTCTGCTCGGAACTCGGGGAAAGTTTGGCAGCGCTGTTGCCACTGATGGCAGTGAGGCCAAGCTAACAGTGCTCAGGGAGCCCCTCACTGTCAGAGCAGGGCAGATAGCCGGGCATCATGGAAAGGGCAGGCATCATTGGAAGAGCAACAGAAGACAGCCACTGGACCGGATTCCATTGTTACTGATCTGTTTGAAAGCAAATCTGCCTCACAGTACCTCATGCTTTCTAACAAAAATAGATATCTGAGAGCTCTGTTTCTCTGCGAGGCTTGTTTGGTCTATGGAGTTTGACTTCTAGCATCAGGAGGGACAGGTGGAATGGTGACACATTTCAGTCTCTACTCAGCAGCATAGAAAGGAGTAACTGTACCTGTTCGAAACAAAGCACCAGCTAGAGCAAAGAGGGAGGAAGAGCAACACAAAATACCCTTATTTATCTATTTGCAATGACATTGCTACTTGAGATAAGCATGCATGCCTAAGACAAAATGTGAGCTCTTTTGGATCAAAAGAATTCATAGTGACAACTGATGCAACCCTTGGGGCTGTAGCTGAGCTTCTACATGCTGGAGCACCAACAAAGACATGGTTCAACACGCGCTGTATAGACTAGGCATGTGAAATAACTCAGACAATAACTTACTTCTGTGGCAATAAACTTCATCAAAATAGAAAAGGGCATTACAATAAACCAATCCAAAAGAAGGATGGAAGAGCTTCTCCTCGGCATTAGCTCCAGGGAAAGGAAGAGTGCTCTCTAAATGAGTTACAGCTGTGTGCAGGGCTGTTGCCCATTATCTGTTTTGAGTACCTTGTAATTGCAACCTAAAGAAAGTGCTTGTCTTTTCAAAGAAGCTGAGGCAGTGAGTCTCAGGGCATCCCCACAGCATCATTTGTGTTTCTAATCACCCACCCTAAAGAACCTGTAGTGTCAAGTATTCTTCATATGCTCACCATACCCACAGCTGAAGGGAAATTGCTATTGTAAAATTGCCAGGGAGAAGGAGGAAGCATCAGTATCTGTGATTGCTGTGTCAGACTGGCAGAGTGTTATAACCTAAGTGGGCAGGTTAGCTTTGGGCTAGAGTGGAAGTGAGGAATTAAACTAGACCGCAGAGGGACGCAGTGTCATGAGATCTGCTTGGTCTTTGTCTGATTTTCTTTTTGGCACTCTCTTCAAGCTGAAAAGTACAAGACACTCTTTGTTATTTGGCCACCTAAACCACAGGTGGCTCCAGCTTTCTGATGCTCTCCAGAACTGGTTGGAATATGCATGAGGTAGAACAATTAAGCAAGCTGCTTCTCGTGGATTTAAATGCCTTGCTTGAAAACTGAGTTTGGTTTGGGGCTCATGCCCATCTGCCTTCAGAGAAGAGGCACATGAAAGGGATACAGTATGACTCATGAAAGCTGCATGGACCAAGGTGAGGCATATATTCCCAAGAATTAAGATCCAGTGCTGTGGGGACGTGAGCTCTGTTGTAACTTTGAAACGAGAAGACTGTGGGTGAGCAGGAGGTTCTCTCATGTAAAATGTAAAAAGTGATCTATAAGGAAAACAAAAGTTCATCAGAACCTTTAAAAATCGTTGTATTATCCACAGTTTCAGCTTTACTACTACAAAGTTCCAGCTTTGTGCCACTGGAGGGAGAGAACACCACAGACACTGAAAGGATACAGGAGAAAAGGGCGTCTCTTTTCAGGTCCAGATCTGTTCCCCATCTTCCAGGTGTCTGTTTTATAGTTTTTTTGCATTATTTACTTTGATGCTCAGTGTACTTTGTCACTCAGGTATGCCTCTGCAAAAGGCATTTGCCCTGGAGACTTGCAGGCAACGCCTCTGCAGTACTCCAAGCATCCTTAACCCGGCAAAGCTAAGCAAATGGGAGTCACCAGCCAACTTCATCCCAGCTCTACATTTATTTTGGCTGCAAGGGTCAACAGCACAAAATTGAATTTGGCTGTGCAGCAAAGGAAAGTATATGATGGTGCCAGTCTATTTAATCTCATAACTTGTGTTTGATACCTATTCTGCCAGGGAAGTTGCCAGCAAAGCATACAGAAGATTTTATGGTGTATCTATTTCTTCATAAGAAGAAAATTTGGTAAAGTGTCTACACCACTGCCTAGGTGGCAACTGTTTTTGTGGCTAACAGAAATTGACATTTTTTTGGTGTAATTAGCGTTCAAGGCTGGTCAATTCACTTCATTGAGTGTGTTTGATTTTACCAGCAATGATCTGACTCCAGATTCGAAGGTTGGCCCTTCTTGGTTGGATACTCCAAAGTGTATGTCCCTCTTTGTGCATAAGCACCCTGTTCACAAGGGTGAAAAGAATTAAAAGCTGTAGTTTACAAGAAGGAGCTATACTTACTGAAAGGGGAGAAAACAGAATTTAACCTTTCTAGCAAGACTTGTCTCAGTGTTACAGAGAATATCACACACTACTCGGCAGTGATTTATTTGGTTTTGTCTGGTCTAGAAAATTGAGAGGAAGAAAAAGCTACCACACTGCTAAATGCATCTAAACTAACCACATGATCACCAAGGAAACTAAACAATCTTCCAGAACAAAGAGACTTAAAGGCTCCTGAGTCAGTGGTGAGCTTCTGCTGTGGTATCTATATGAACTGGGGAGAATCAGTCAGTATGGCCCACTGGGAGGCTGCTATTGCACAAAAGTCTGCACTGAGCAATTTTACACAGGGGCAAGTGATCCCAAATGAATTGTGTTTTGAAACAAATGCACTGTTTCAAACAGGATTCTCACTATTCATTAAATAGGACTTGATACCAACAATACAGAAGATAAAAATCTCAAAGGTTAAAATGTGTTTTCAGTTTATTCAAAATAAAAATGTTGAACAATATCTTTCAAGATTTATAAGAAAAATTACTCAGAAAAGCAACAAAATATTTCCTTCTAACTCACATGCTAATGAAGGAATTTATTTTCTTTTTTTTTTTTAAACAAAGGGCAAGGCAGTGAAAGTAGGCATTAAAATGAAGATTCCATTTATTTGCATAGCTTTAGTTGGGGTTACCTTCTGAGCGGAGATTATATCCTACAAGAATTTGAAAATCAGCAACTGGCAAAATCTATTGCACATATTATTGGGTGTGGTATTTACCATGAAGTAACCAAAATTACAAGGAGGCGTCAACAGCAAGCTATTTTTTTTCCTTCCATGGAAATGTGTGCCCTTATTTTCCAAGAGATAGGTATTGTTACTGCTCTTGGCAAGGGAGATGGCACTGATGTAAACAAAATTCATTTACTCCTCAACAGTATAAATAAGATGCTGACTAAACCCGTAGTCAGGCAGCAAAACCTTCTATGCAGGTTTCCAGGATGGAACTGGAGGTCACAGCACCAGGACTGGCAGCTAGTTAGGGTGGTTGAAGAGGTCTTTACCCTCTCCCTGCAGAACAACAGGAGTCCAAGTAAGACTGCTGCTTATCCAAGTCTCCCTACAGGAAGAGAGGCTTGATGATTTGCCAGCACTTGAGTGCAGCAGGTGTGTGTAAGACTTCGCTGTTTTATTTATCTTGGAATGCAGAGACCCTAGAAATACCCAAACTTTCATGTGCCTCAGCCAGATTACAGTGTCGTTCCTCTGGGAAAATGTCTGAGCCTCTCAAGATTTGCTGTAGGCCTGGATTTACTATATTTTCTTGCCAAGAGCTGTTGGAAAGGGGAAAAGCATGGTTAGACAATACCTAAGTAAAGGTGTGTACCTAAGACAAGGTAAGAAAAGGTAAGGAAGGCAATACCTAAGACACCTCTGTCTCACCACATTGTTCTTGTCCAAAAATGCCGTTTTGTTCTGACTTTTTTAGAAACTTGAGGTGTTTTTTAGAAACTTGAGGTGTTTTTCAGTAGGCTGCTGTACACAAAATTATTCCACAGGAGCATATTCCTAATTATACTTCCCAGACTGTAATCCATGTCAATAGGAGAAGCTGGAAGTTGAAAGTCTGGCAAATGACCAACGAATGGTCTATTAAGCTAAAGGAGATATAGAGGATTGTTTTCCTGTAATTCCATTACTTATTCAGTCATCAAAGTGGGATTCTATTTTCACTCAAAGTGTGAAGATTTGCTGATGTTTCCAAAACACAGGGTTTCAACAGGAGCACTTAAAACTATTTGCAATGTAAATATGTAAGAATCATAAGCATATTTATGACAGGTCAGCAATGCTGCCAGCATTGTGCCCTATTTTCTATTTTAGTTCCTTCACCCAGAGATAACCATTCCATTGCAAGAGAAGACTTGAAGTGACTCCAAATGTAATATACTTTCTTCAAAATCTGTGCTTACATAGCTATATAAGCGAGGAGTATCTGGTGAAGCTTAACTATCTTACCAAATACGTGACATCTGTGACATTTGCAGCAACACTAGATGAAGTTAGAAAGACTGTGGTAATAAGGCAACCTTGCATCATTTCTCCTTCTTGTAGGATAGGAATCAAAATATTTAATTAAATTTGAGGATATCTAAGCAACCCTGCATGTAGGAAATCACAAGTTCTCATGCCCAAGTGGTGCCACTTTCCTGTAATCAAAGTTACTTAGGATGCTGTGTCTGTTGTGTGTGTTCATGATTGTGAGTCAAGAGGACACAGCATCAAAGCTGTTATTTTTCCTTAGCAATAGTGGATTAAGTATGTGCCCCCATCTTAGGTGTACATCTGGGCTAGGAGAGAATGTCCTTTCCTTCAACTCTTCTGAAAGTGTGAGTCAAGCAGAAATAGTCAAGAATAAGGTGAGAGAGGCAGAAAAAGAACAAAGATGTAGATAGCATATCTCAAAGAATTCAAGTTACAAGTAACTAGCCAGCTTTTCTTTCTCTGGGAGATGATCCACATATCTGCATTCTTTTGAGTGCTTGAAAGAGTGTGCCACACTTAGTATTACCAAGAGGTGAGTTACAGACTCTCATGAAATATTGAGCTTGACACAGTTCTACTAATTGAGTACTGTTCCTAAACACCTCTGACTGCCTAGTATTGAATGAAGAAACTGAAAAAAATCAGTCAGGTGTCAAAGCAAGATAGTGTCCCTTACTAATGGAAGCTACTCATGCAGACCATGAGGATTGGGATGAGGAAACAGCAAATAGTCCTGAAGCAGAGCAGTGCTGTGCAGAAAAAGCTGCCGTGGACATTTTACTGAGATTGTAAGCCAAATGGTGCCGTGAACAAGTAGGGATGGAAGCTTCACATCTGGCCATCCCCTAGTCTTCAAGGCTTATTTACTTGTGACAAGCCAAGGCTACTCCTCTGAGTGTGGTGGTGTCAGAGATGTTCGATCTGATAGGTTCAGTCCTTCCTCTTTGGTAATGTGGTGAGTGCCAGTATGGCTTTCAACCTGTGAGCAGGCCTGTGTCACTGTCCCAGGCTTCTTGGTCTTGGCATCTCAGTCCCGGGATTGATGCCTATTCTTGCTGTCACACAGGAGAAGCTGAGGGGTAATATGAAAAGGGCTTACCGGAGCTGGGCTGCAAGAGAAAAGCTGTATCTGCTGGAGCTGGCATGTAGGCTCTATTGTGCCACCCGAGTGCTCTTTGCCACTTCCTGGTAAGAGATGTCAACTATCCTGATGCTGAGACAATATTGATCCACTGAAAACTGAGTGACAGGCTGCCACACTTCCTTTATCCAATGATCCCATAATCTTACTTCATCTAGAGCAGTTGTGGCCACAGAGGCCCTGCTGTTTTCTTAAAACCTCTCAAGTAGTGAGATGTTTAGGCAATATTTTCTGGGTTTAGAAATCTGCAGGGTAAATGGCCACCAGCAGATGGATCACAGGTGTTCAGTGGGGTGATTCATGGGAACATGTGGCACGAGGTGCAGAAGTGAAATGCCATCATGGGACTTTCACAGCATGTAGGCTGCAGGAGGAGGATTAGGCCACACACTTTGCCACATATGAAGGCCTTGAGGATATCTAAGGTCAGAACTGTGTCAAAATGAAAGAAAAAATGGTAAGATGAGAAAGGAATGGCAAACTGCAGCTAGCTATTGACTGATGCCAGCTAAAGAAAAGGCTTTTACTCATTCCATGGGAGGATGTGGGAGGCATGTCTTGAGTAATGGGAGTGTTTCATGTTTGGTGTGACCTGCATCTATGATAAGGCTAATGGAAGCAAAATCCTTGGCTCTAGGCCTTTGTGACTCAAAACAGTTCAGAGTATAAATGGATCTGTGCTCCATTACCTGAAGGAAAAACCACAAGCCGTTTATATGGTTACCTAAAGAGAGATTTTAATTCTATAGGTCTGAACAAGCAACAGTTGCGTTATTCAAAATATTTCAGATTGATAGTCTGGATTTCTTGTCTGGGAACACAGCACACACTGTTTTTGCTGAGGGCAAGCAATCCCAATCACCTCTGTAGCACTGGGGTGGGCTTGAGATTCTGAATGGCAGTAGCTTTGACCGTCATCAGCTGCTTCACGCTCCTGGGCTTGTGAGTCCCTCTGACAATGGCATGCTTCAAAAGAAATACTGTTCTTGTTATTCCCTGCTACATCTTCTCCTCACTCTTCCCCATCCATTTTAGGCGCAACCTCAGAACATCAACCATGTTTGTGGTAGTTGTTTTTTGCTCCTGTTTTGCATCAAAGAAAGGTACAAATAAGAAGAATCAGATAGCAGGCTGAATACACTCCGAGACTGGATCCAGGGAACAAAAGCAAGAAGAGTGTAGTGTGGAAGGCAAATCAAATGTCAAAGGAACTGTCACTCTGCAAGGCAACCGTGGAAATCTTAATGTGCAAATTAAAATAATCAGTGACTGCATACCAAGTTATTTGACTAGAAGTGACTTTTGGGAGGTAGGGCTGTGAATTTTTGTGGTTATTCAGACCTGGCTGGGTACATCTCAATTGGATTTAGAGATCAACCATTTGTCTTAAACTGTAGATGCTCAAATTCCCTTTTTTATTTTACTTTTTGAAACAGGTTTAAAATAACAGCTAGAGTGAATCTTAATGGGTTAATTCAACTCTTTACATATAGACGAGCTTGAACCAAACCTTGGAGTCAAATATCTGTGAGCTTTGGGGAAATCCATGTTCATGCTTTGCAGCTGAAACTCATCTTGGTTTTAAATACATTTTTGTGACAAATGCCAAAACTTCCCATGAGCAATTTCTCCCCGATTCCACACCCAAGTCAAACCAGAATAGAACTGCAGCTTCATTATGGAGCTTTTCTTTACTTGATTTTCTTACATAGTAATTTATGGCCTTTTATTAAAAGGTTGTAATCCAAACTCTCCTGAATATAACATAGATAATTCCCTGCTTATGTATCTCCCCTGCTTGAACTGTAAAAGATAATTATTATCTCTTCTGAATTGCTTGTCTTTCCTTTTCCTTCCCCCTATTTCATCTTGCTGTACTGAATTTTGACTTGGTATGAATTACAGCTGGGTATCAGATCTAAATATTTAGTAATTTGGTTTCTGGCCTGGTAACCTTGTTTTATAGTGTGCTGTATAATGAACTTCATGGAACATGCTGATATAGGGTAATGTGAGTGACCAGGTGTGTGTGCCTGTTAGTCACCTTAAATATCCATTCAGTATCTCTTGATGCTATTAACATGTTTGTCCTTTGTTTTTATATGCAGCAGGGCAGAGGACTGAGATAAAACATAGCAATTAATAGAGGAAGGCTGAAACTAGTACATAACCTTAGAGTATTCCTCACAAAAAAGCAGTAAAATAAGTAAAATGGCAAAACCAAAGAACCTCTCCCAGATGATTGGATCTGCAGGTTAAATTCAAATTCTATAAATAGATTCCCCTGTGAATTTATCCATATTTGCATATGTGTGGCATATATACCAGTCTTTATAAGCCTATAGGACTCCAGGAAAACCTCACAGAAAGTTTGTGCATCAGTATGTAGGCAGTTACAGCACTAAACTGCTCATTCAATACCTCAGTCAATGAGACTGATTCAGTACTTTTACTAAACTGGTTCCAGTTTTGCATTGCTGGGTGGAATCCAGGAGTTTAAACAATCAGGAAGGTACCAGTACCTGGAACACCAGAAGCAAAAGGATTTCTACCACACATTTCATGGTCTGCGGAAGCAGCTCTGCGTTGACGTGCTTTATGTTGGCTGTAGAGCCTGGCTAAGAACTGGCTGGTACTGCTGCTGCAACTTGCTCTCTCATAATCACCTGTAACCATAATGTAAAGGGTAGAGTAGATGTCTGCAGACATTAGCTGGTGGCAGTATCAGACTCATTTGTAGGAAAGGTGTAGCTACAGAGGAGGCCCCATACCAACTGCAACCACCGATCTCTTTTTTGTTGTTTTGGGTTATTTTCTAGGTTACCACACTTTGACCTTTGTAAGTTAATATGGCCTCCATCATCTTTGTACCTGAATGCCTTGCATATTCCAGTATTCTTATCTTCACAGCCAGCTTGTGATGTAAAAAGATACTTTTATTCCCATCTCTCCAAAGACATACTCACTAGGATCACAGAGAAGATCTGATTGCTGCCATTCATTGTCATTATTGTCTCCTCTGTTATTTATTTAAGACTTTATTTGATCTGAAATATTTTTGGTTGTTCCCTTTAATCATTTAAAGTATTGTTTACTCTGTTCCTCCTTTCCCCATTTGCAGGGTTTCATACCCTGTTTAAACTTCGCTCTTTGGAGCATGCACTGAGTAACATTCTAAAAGATTGCCCATTAAAGGGCTTCAGGAGCAACTGTGCCTGTGTTTTGAGTGGCATAAATGAAGCTATTATTCTAAACTCAGGTACAACAAACAGGATTGTTAAATCCAGGACCTCGGGGTGGGGTTTCTAAGAGCATAGTTGTGTCAATTTAATTAAAGTGTTATTATCTTTCTTCTTTTTCTTCTGCTCCTCCCTTCCCCCCTTATACCAGGCTCAATTAAGATAACGCAAAACTTTTGGTGGGCATTGTTTTGACTTAAATGGAAGGTCTGCTCATTTAGCTCTGTCAGTTTGGAAAAACAGTTGCTATCAGCAGATTACCTTACCCACCATTTATGGAGATAATCAGAGATTAATTATTTCATTATATTTTCAAGTATTTGCAAGAAATAGAAATATTTCATGATCTTTTTTTCATTCCACATTTCTTTTCATCTTTATGACTTGTTTCTAATAGCAAATATATTTTATTGTCCTCCTTGCAAAGGAAAACACCCACTCTTTATTTTGGCTCATATTCCGTAGGATCAGTCATGCTGGCAGGCTGACATACAACGGCAGTGAAAGTGCACAACATTTTTTCCAAGCAACTTCTTTGCTCTTCTGGATCTAATTCCAAGCTTCTTAATGCCACAAAGAAAATATTATTAATATATTGTGATTCTTGGCACTTATTGAACAGGCTGTTGGTGCTCAATAAGTGACTTTCCTTCCCCACATGGCACATGGAGTTTCAGGGCCAGGTTCCCATTCCTCTGTGCACATGTCAGATCAATGTATATATGATGAAGCCAAATAATGACATAGTTGTCTGTAGTTTCTCAGGGTTAGGTGCTGCATGACTGCAATGAGAAACCAGCTCACAATGTTTGCCTCATCTGACAACTGTTTCCAGTAGCACCGACATAAGAGAACAGGCCAAGAAGAGGTAGTGCTGAGCTCAGTGGCAGATCCTTGGCACTGCTGTGTTTGTGAAGGCTTTGCTTCCTTATCCTGTTCCTGCTACATCTTTAATTTGTTTAGCATACAGCAAGTCTCATTATTCTTAATAGGAGTTGTTGAGAAGTGAGTATATTTGAAAGTCTGCCTGTACATGCTTAATGAACATGCTCAAGGGAAATCAGACATTTGGGATTCCTATTGAAATTCCTCGTTGAACCCCAAAGACTTTTTAAGCAGAAAGAACATTTACTTCATGCAGAAAATATGTTTTCTATGTGCCTTGCTCTTTCTCCCCAGATCCCTTTCTCAATAGCTATGTGAGTGTATTTTCACTGTGTTTTTAAGATATTTTACCTGTATTTTACTGCCAGTAGAAAAATAAGACTATGTGGCAAAATATGTGGTGCAGCACTGGCACAACTCACTCGAGCTGCTACCATTTGGGAATCCAAGATAGGTGGTGGAAGTACCCATTTAAACCTCAGGAAAGTACCTACCTTCTACTACATGTTCCAGCAACTGACATAGTTTTACTCAAGCTTTTGTTTTGCCATCTAGCATAGATGGTAGTTTTTTTCCTGGTCAGGACAAAAGGCCTCTCAAATTATAGATCCTCTATGCTATACCACTTTCCAAAGAGTCCGTATTTTAACTCATGGGGATTCATCATGGTCCATGTCCTGGTTTTCCTCCTCCTGCATTAATTACTGGGAGAAGAGGAAAGGAGGGCATCTTTCTGTGCTAGCACTGTGTACTAGGCTTGGTGAGTTTCCAGTATGGTGCCTAGGTAAGCAGTAGTCTCCTTGTCTTCTTTCTCTGTTGCAACTACTGTGTCCTCACAGCTGGAGGTGATGCCAGCCATTTTTCCCTAGTAAAACGTTTGATACCTATAGCAAGATCATTAGTAGCCAGCTATTCTGTAAAGATATCAAAATGGTCAAAATGATACTGGATGCTATGGTAGGACAGCAAAAGTTAAGAACCCTTGCCTACCCAAAAATACTGGAGCCTTGCCTGGCTGGTCTCTGCACTGTGATTTCAGCAATTGCCTTGTTCTGACATGGCCGAAATGACCGAGAGCGTTCAGCTGGGAAAACATCTGTCTCCTGGCTTCGTGTGTGAATCACTGTCTCTGCATACCTGCCAGAAGCACCTTTCTTCAGGGTTTACCTGTCCTAATGGTGATCTCAGTGGAAAGCATGAGTCACTTCCAGTATTTGTGAGTCATCCAGCCAAGTCTTAGATAATAGCAACAGCGTTGTGGAAAAATTACGGCATGTAATAGAAAACTCTTGAATTAATTCCATTAATTTTAAATCCATCTGTAGATTATTGTAACAGGGTGAAATTTTCCTTTTGCTCTAGAAATTACTTTAATATTTTGTAGAAGTATTATTATCTACCAAATTCCATAGACCTTTGATCTCACTAAAGCCCTAGCTTTGTTTGGGGTTGTTTGTCGCCTTCTGGGGACATCTTTCACAATGAAGAATCACACAAGTATGTTTAATTAAGACTCCTTCCGACTTAACTTTCAGATGAGCTCCTCCTTCCTCCTGACTGGTTTACATGATCTTGGGCTGAAGTGATCATGAGTCTTTGGTTTTGATTTAAGCAGAGCTGGGATTTTAGCTTCAGACTCATGTATCTATATCTGATGAAAACCTTGAACCACTTGACATATAACCCCTGAATTTAGTCTACCATTTTAACTGTTCAAAGGGCTATTCATTTGCAAAGCCCAGCATATGGGCTTCCTGTTTGTTTTTTAATTCTAGCTGGTCTAGAAAAATTATAAAAGCAGACCGAAATAACAAAGCTACTTCTCTTGTTTTACTTGTAGATCTGAGAAAAAACTAAGTAAATGTCAGCCAGATTTAATTCCAAAAAAAAACCAGCTTTCTATCTTAGGTGTTAAACCTCATTTTGAATAATAATGAACCCCTGAAACTGCTGATAGGTAGACTCTCTCGCTGTAAAAAAAAAAGGGGGGGTGTGGAGAATAGGATCAGGAACTATTATTGTAATTCAATGAACTATTATTGTAATTGATGAATTACAAATTAGGAAGCAGTTCTGTATAGTTAATAAGGAGTGATGACATTAGATCTCTGAATCTAAAAACTCAGTTGTATCAGTTGCCCTCTCCTGGGAGCTTGGGATAGATGTGCTGGGTACTCTGCATCCTGGTTGCCCAGCAGAGCCCTTCATTTCAGACGTGCAAAGTGTGCAGCACATTGTGTGTCTGGTTTAGCACAGGAGTGGAAATGATGCACCAGAGTGATGGTGCCAGAAGTGTGGTGGAAAAATTAAACGCAAAACCTTTCTAGATACTGCTTTTTAAGCTGCTCACATAACAGGCATTTAAAAGATATAAGAGTACAACCACGCTTTTCTTTGTTGTTTCTGCTTGAGAAGGTAATCTTTCTTAGGGACAAATGAGGGAAACATTTAATTACATTTATGAGAAAGGCAGCAGAGGTAAGCAATGGACTTTTTACTCTGTGTGTTTGTGTGAGTATGAACACTTTGTGGGGAGAAAAAAAGTCTTCTCAGCTTCCCCAGTTATTCATTACTTGTCTGAAGCTTGCCTAATTGTACTCTGAGAGGTTATCAATTCTAACAAAGCTGTCATTAGGGGTACTGATTTTTTTTTCCAATCAACTTTCCCAGTGGCTCAAAATTGTTAATATTTATTAAAGGAAAAAAGTCAAGGCAGAAGAAGAAAATCAATCTGTGAGCTAACAGTGGGGGGAAAAAATCCCTGTAAGTGCTAGTTCTTGGTATTGTTGTTAACTGTTCACCAGAAGTACTCTAACGGTGTCTCTGCCTCATTCAGAACAGTGTCTGTGATAAATGTGGTGCCCAGAGAAGGTTGGAAGATAATGGTAAAAATTGAAGGCCATTTTCTTCCAGCTAATTGCATAGTCTAGGAAACTAGGTTATAACTGTATCTGAGAATATTTTAGTGAGACAAATGCATTTTTTAAACTGTCATGTCTAGCTTTGCTACTAATCAAAGGAAGTGATAAGAGCTATCTTTTGAATACATTTTAATGGAAATCCTATGGGCTAGACTGCAGTCATCATTCAGATTAAATTGCAGTTGAGTGTGTGTGCCTAAATAGTTTTGGTCATCCGTGCCAATGCTGAATTCAGTATAATGGGATGATTTTGACATAGTGAGGACTTGAAGACTGGTGTGTTTTCAGAGCTTTATATTCTGCTTTGACTGCCACATTCCTATCAGTATCATTGGGTGTTGAGCAATTAAAACCAACGCTTCTTGATTTGAAGTTCTGTTCCTGATTGTCATGGTAGATTTACAATTTACTACATGCCATACCAAAAGGTTATATCCAGGGCATGATGTCCATCTGTAATCATCCAGAAATACAGACTCTGGGATTTCTTCACAGCTGCAATAATATTACTGTAAGATGTAGTGTGTGAGAGCAGCCATGTCAGCTCCATAGATCATAGAGAGTCCATGAAACAGGATGCCAGATCAGATTCCTAATTCCGTCCCCTTAGGTTTGTGTTCAAACTTTCAAAAACCTTCCCTGGAGAAGTCTGGGGGAGAGGGAGAGTGAAAAGTAAGCATTAAGATTCTTTGTCCTCTTCTCTTTAATCCTATCAACTTCACTAATAAATCTCCCAGGAGAGTTGGTACTGTGTCCCTGATCTCTTTGTTCTTTATGCCTTAGCTTTGCACTGTCTTCTGAAAGCTCTCTCTTATTTACCTATCTAGTTTTGGCAATTTCCTACAGTGCCATGTGTGATTATGGTAAAAACGAGTTCAGGAGGATATTAATATGCCCTTGCTTTTTCTGATTGATAATTAATTTGCCCCGAACAGAAAAAAAGTACAATCTGACTTGAAATAACTTTTGCTCCCTGTTGGTTTTTAGGCAAATAGTAGATTTATATTATGGGGAAAAGTCACAGGGAAGAAAAACTGCAATTTTCCATTGCATATGTAATTATTTTGCATAGTTTGTGAGAAGTTGCATAGGATAAGAGAAGCTGAGCACCAAGGCCAGTGAAAATCTCTGAATTTGTTTAAACTTCTAATGCCGGAGGGTCAAGCTGCAAAGCAAACACTTGCTGCCCTGTCAGGTCACTCCACAGGATTCCATGCTGCTAATTTTGCTTTAAAATACCTCTGACTGATATGGCTTCTGTTAATTCTGCTTCCTAAAGGTCAGACAGACACGTAAGTGTTCAGGATTTCCTGAATTCTGGACTGCACAAAGTATTTCTGGACGGTGTGAAAGCACCTCTTTTTACATTTTGAAACAAGGGCTGAATTCTAGACTGGGTGAACAGACAAAGGCCTTACGTGTATGATAGTTAGAATGAAATGTTATTGTACTTTTATCTCCTTTCCTAAATAAGTGCTGTTTTGAACAGATTCTGCCACTTTGGCTGTCTGGATTTGATAGTTTTGAGGTTTCTTGCTTAGCAAGTCTGCCACAACAGCCATCTTTCCTCATCTCCCCAACTTTCCCCCAGTGCAATTGGGTTCCTCCAAGCTGGCCAGCAAGGCCACTTGGGAGCTCTGCCAACTCCCGGCACAAATGACCTTTGCAGTCAGCCCTTTGCCTAGCAGGAATGAACCCATGATGAGGATCCCAACACAATGAAGTTTCAAGTATAATTTGCAGCATAAATTCAGACTTGGATGTGGCCTTGACTTCTTTCTCATGATTATGACATCTGATTATTTTTACACAAGGGTTGCAAAGTACCTACCTTTTTTTTTCTCTAGTGCTTGATGTATATAACAGCTTGGAGAATGAAAATAATGCCAGCTATATCTGCACCTCTTAGCCACATAGAAGATGTGTAACACTCCAATACAAACATAGGCATCTGTATCTGGAAAATTTGTTCTAAACCTCTCCTGAGGAAGTAGCAGTGTGCAAGAGTTAAAGGAAGTTTAAGTTTTAGCTTAAGCAGTTCTAATCAAAACCATTCAAAGCACTCTGAAGGAACATTACTCAATTCATTAAATTTTACCTGAGCATTGGCAAGCTTCCACAGGCCTGTCATGACCCCCACTATGAATGGCTTTTGAATCTGGGAAGCATGTACGTGTTGAAGTGGTGTTTGGATCTGGAACAGCAGCACATGTTCAGCTGTGTAAGAGCAGAGCTGGAAGGATGAGTAACTTAATACTTGGTTCTCCTTGCACCAAGACATGTGGGAAGATACTTTTGTTTGAATTTACTAGTGAAAAATAGGAAATATTGCTGAGGTTCTGGGAAACTTCGGCTTGGAATTTGACAGGATGACGCTCTCCGGTAGACAGAAAGCAGAAATACCAGCACGATCTAAAGGAGTTAAGTCATCTTGTCTAGGATGAACTCAGATTTTCAGTGTGGATTCATCTCTGCTCAATGAACCTGAGGAGCCAAGTTGAGCACATTCCTAGCTAACACAGTGTAGTATCTCACCTCAGAGACCAACAGGCAGAAAGGTCCCATCTAGCACTTTTCCCTTGTCTGCCTGAGGTTAAAGTGCTTGTCAGAGCTTAACAGTGGGAGTCAGTTCATGCCTAGGACCCCACTTGGGCAGCAAATTTTCTGGGATGGATTACAATGGTTTCTCCTCCTTTCCACAATAAACCACTGCTTAGGTTCACTATCCCTTCCCATTGCTCCCACCAGTAGCCAAGTTACATGAACTACTGTGTGACTAAGTTTTAAAGCTCCTTTCTGCAAGCAGGAAGGCATTTGTGATTATCTCTGACTTGGGGATATTTCTTCAGTCACTTGTTAGGAGGTCTTGAGAAATCAGGCTGGAATTTCCAAATTTTTGTTGGAAGAGAAGTGTGATGGCTGGCAAGGTTACTGAGGACAAAGACTGCTGCACTAGGGAGCATCTGAGGACCTAAAGGTTAAATCCCCACTGGCTGTAGAAGACCAACAATGAAATCCCAACAGCTATATAGTAGGCCATCTTTCATAAGACTATTGTGCAAACAAACCACTTTCCCAGCAGGGTATTTTAGACTGCATTCCTCACTAGCAGTTGTTTCTGAATGGGTTTTCTGTCTCCCTTTCCCCTGTGGAGGACAGGCTGAGGTGCTTTATGCCCTCACCTGAACGTGGTTGATCCTTCTATTACCACAGACTCGGAGCTATGCATTGTGCTTCTGAGGGTGATGGGAAACACCAGTGCTTTTGACCCAGAGATTAAAATCTTCACACTGGACTATTTGCCATGACAATTTTATGGTCCAGTTATGGGCAATTTGCTGATATGGATTAAATCATCAATTTTATTAGAAGTCCCCCTTCTCAATGGTTTAACATTTTATCCATGAAAGAATTGTTTTGATTTTCCTTTTCCTTTAACTCTGGCCAAGAATTAATGTATGTGTGAAGTTCCAGCAAATGTATTCTGTTTTTTCTCCAAGCTGCTGAGTGTGAAAGGTTTGCCACAGGGAACAAGCAGCATGTGGTGTCTGGTCAAGGCACCGGACTGAACGCCTCAGACAACAGAAAGATGATTCCAAAGCAACATTTAATCTTCACAATCCCCAAACTTCTGGGAAACTTAAATTTAAAATCCCTTTGTTGCAACCAACTCCCATGCCTTTCCAGAGTGGGGTCATTCCTGCTCTTACATATCTAACAGTCTTGTGATTTGACACAGTTTGGGATACAAACCAGCACAAAATACAGTTCATGCCTTGGTACCTCCTACAATTTGATCTGCCTATGGTATCTTTTAATTTCATTGCTTCTCTAAATATTAAAGATAAAATTTGGTTAATGTGAGATTGTATGCTGCTGATATCTGATGCTGAAGCCTCTAAAAAAGAATTGGATAGGTTGCTGGGAGTGACTACACTGAGGTCTTACTCCTGAAGAAAATATTAATCAGCTCTCTGAGGCTGCATACACATCACAGCCAGCTAGTCTGATTACCTCCTTCCCAGATTTAGAGCGATCCTCAGAATGCCACGGGAGGACTGACCCCGAGGAGCTCAGTTTGGCTGCCTTGCAGCATGCTGGAGCAGACAGCACACCCGGAGCCTGTCATCTGCTCACCGGCTGCCGGAGACCCCCACTGCCATCTGCCTCCAGCCAGGCAAATGCCAAGGGGGAACCAAGCCTGTAGGATCAGGCAGCCCCAAAACGCTGCACTGTGCATCACTGAAATGCATTTCCTCTTCAAATCAGAAGTAAAATCCTTGGTGGGGGAGACAGCACATGAATGAGCAAGCGAGAACACATATCAGAGGTGGTTCATGCAGATGAACTACTTGGAAGGAAAACAGTCATGAGTAATGTCTTGATTTGAAAGGATGCAGAGGCTTCCCACACACAAGACTTAATATGAACCTCCATGGTGACACAAGTAACTATGTTCCTGTTATGCACTATAGATTTTGCTTTGGTCTGTGAATTTGGCATAATGGCACTCTCGGTTGATAACCAAAGGCTGAATTGATTGTCCTCTGATATCACAATGGCATTGGTATCCTAATACCGAGTTAATGGCATTTTAGGAATAGCTCGGCAGGTCAGATTGGCTCGTGGCTGTTTTCCAACTCAGTCTTGGAGTTTTAGATACTGCTGCTCATATGAGTAGCATCTGTCTGTCTGATTTAACTTCACAAGTACTAACACAGGCCCTAGCGACTACAAGCTCCTTTCCATTTGGGGTTGAATTTTCTGTTTGGCAAGGCTGTGTAGATACTGGTAGATTGAATGTACCATGGGTTTATCAGTACTCCCTCACTCATCCTCACACTGAAACAGTTTTTTCTGACAGAAATGGCCTTCTAAATTAAGCCAGGTATAGCACTGACACTTCTAACTTTATTGTTTAAGTCTGCTGCTCTAATTATAGCTGAACAACATATTTTACTATTTGCTGGCAGTTCTCTTATAAATTGCTAGAAGAGCTGACTTTCTTCAGAGGCTTGTAATTTAAAGTTTACTCTAAAAGCAATTTATTTGGAAACAATGTTTCCAGATGCTTTCCTGAAATGAAGCAGCACTTTTTAGTTAAAAAAATAAATAGCTGAAAAAACAATGAATTCTGGCTTGTGGCTAATTCATGGCATGATGTTTGGTTGCTCTTTGGAACACCAGCAGCAACAAGGCAAGTGCTCATCACTGTGTTTACATTGGCACTTCAGGCTTGGAAGGGCCTGTGAGCAGGGTAGGTAGAGGTGGCTGGGGGTGAGCTGGCAGAGCAGGGCTTGTCAAACTGTGTACATCATCAGCTAGGCAAATCCTAAAGGGATGCCCCACTTCAGCCCCTGCTGACTGAGGAAAGCTACCAGGCTGTTAAACATCCTTTTATGCCTTTAGGCTGTGCTGATGACTGTGAGATAGTCACCTTTTTTACTGAAAAAGGGAAAAAAGTTATTGTTTTTCAATGCTCATCCTGAATGTATCTTGTTCCCAGAGGACTAACAAGACCAGATAACCAAGGTCATCAGCCTATGACCAAGAAAATGCCTTCTTCCAAAAATGTGTATTATTCCTTGTAGTGGCTACCTCAGCTTCCCTGAAGGGAAGAGGCCTGAGACTTAGTAGGCAGACACATTTTTGTGAAGATGCTAGACCTAATGGCAGTTTTAAGAGTACTTTCTGTAGCAGGTCTTGATTTGTGCATTAGTTAAATTGGACACAAAATTTGCAACAATAGAATAAAATTCATTAACAGTGTCTCCTAATTTTTTTCATGGCTGGATACTTCCTTACATTAGGCAGATACCTCAGCATGCAAGAAGAACGGTAAAGCCTTTCCTCTTTCCCCCTCCCTCAACCTCTTCTCCCACTCCTCTCAGTTGCTGATATCTGTTCCCCCTTCGTGGAAGGAAAGGGCAAGGTTTAATCTATGAATTTTGTTGAATGTAAAATGAAAGTCATTCATGTGTGAAGAGCAGCCATATGATATGTAAATCAAAAATTCACAGACCATGTAGGGCAGCCTGAATTTATCATGGCTTTGGAACCAGAGGAGATTTCAGTATCTGGGAGGAGAAGAACAGATGACCGCTGCTCCCAAAAGTAATGTGTGTGATCAGTTTAGTCCAGGGGACAGAGATGCCAGCCAAACTGCAGCAGAGGAGGGGGGTGCAGGCAGGAGTGGATCTGGATCATAGAGACAGCTTGGCAAAGTTAAGGCCTTATTAATTTGTTTTACAAGGATTCAGAGAAATGGAGATTCAAGGGCAAATGTGCCAATATTGCAACTATCCCATGTTCCTGTTCTTCTTAGGTAGGTTGTTGCTTGGTTGTAGCATTATAAAGTGTTTGTGTGCTTATGTGGGTGAGGGCTCAAGAAACATCTCATGCAGGGATTGCACACCACAGTGGGGGACAGGGTGGCAGTCCAAAGCAGACACATTTCCATATCTGGGGACAAATCTCTTGCGTAGAAACATTAATCTCTTTTTACCTATCACAGAATTTGCACGAGTGTCCATTTCAGAATGGCACATATTTTTAGCTTACTAAACATTTACAAACATCAGAATATACATTTAAGGCAGCTTAAATAAGAGGCTTAGCCAAACACTTGCCATTTTTAAGGTGGCTTCTGACAAATTTTGTGAGTTGACAGTATCTCTAGTCTCACTTGTTGAGATAATGAGGTTTTACTGAAATTGGTTCAGTTAGTATGCTGAAAACAAGCATCAACAAGTATTCATGCTCTTCACTTCTCTCTTTCTCCTTCTTTCTGAAAACAAACCAAGTGAAAAGCCCTCCTAGATATTTTTAGCACTGTTAATGTTTATAGGAAGCTGAGCAAGCCTCAAAATTGTCCATACTGAGTAAGTGTTAGAGTCTTGGCTGCTATTTGCAAGTATTTTTTACTGCTCTCTGAGTCCCCACAAATGCCCTAATTTTTTGAGGTCCCTGTGTCTCAAGGCTCCAGCTGATGCTGAAAGAAGGGGTGCACTGCTTTGTACATCTGAGATGCAGGTTATTTATTCAGACAACAATCTCTACAGTGACAGGTATCAGACAAGCTGATTTGTTTAATGTGTCTTAGATATGCAAGATAGCTGATGAGCTCGCTCTCTGGCCACCATCAACTTTGTCCTTGGAAAGGCAGTAAAGGCTCCTACAGCAGTATGTGGAAAAATGATATAACTCTGCTCACAGTCAGGCTCCGCATTTTGATACCTGTCTTGGAGAAGAAGATGGGAATGGAGGCACTGTGCCTCAGGCTGCTCAAGTGTTCATAGCCAGGCACTGCCCATGTTGCTTCTACAAGGCTTGCAGATGAGAGAAGGAGAGGGAAAGGCTCCACAACTAAAATCTGTTTCCAAAGATCTGGTTATGCAGATTGACCTGGCATTGTCTTCCTCAAAATATTTATATTAATCTTTGTAGTGGTCACCTCAGCTTGCCTGTAAAGAAGAGATCTGGGGCTTAATAGCCTGATGTGTTTCTAAAGAAGATGCCAGAGCTAATGGCAGTTTTAAGAGTACATTTAGAATGGGCCCTGCTTTCTGCATTGAGTTGCACACACAGTTGCAACAGTGGAATAAAATTCACAACTAGATTTTTTTCATCTCACCACCACCACAGTTCCTAGAGACAGAGCCATCTGTATCTAGATATGATGGTTGGAAGTGCAGAAATATCCACATATTAAGTAATGTGGGATCAAATGGAAGGCAGATAATGAAATCCCTCTGAAAAGAAACAGCCTGTCAGTGACTGAACAGTCTTAAAGCTCCCTGTTACTGTACTGAACAAAGAAAATGCCTCCAAGACATTTTCATCCAGCTCCTGATAAGATAGCATGCTGTGTGCTGTGTTCAAAAGGATGTTTTCTCCCGAGTCAGCTTTTGCTGAGGAAAATAGTTGCTTCCATTTTTTTTTTGGAGTAGCTCAGATGGAAGGAATGAGACTTTAGCAAGTCTGTAGAAAAGGGTGGGGTGTCCTAAAAAGAACGTTAAAATGGAAAAATTTACTCCCTTGAATTGAAATGATTCCATTATCATTTGGATGTGATACAACTCAGCAAATTCCTTCTGTTTTCATAATCCTGGGAATTGTTAAATTTCTCACTGTAAAGGAGAGAAGTGTAAGACAGAGTTCCCTGAAAATCCCAGAAAGGTATTCACAGCAAATGTAAGCAAATCATGGCTTTAGGTTTTCAATTCTGACTTTTATTTGAAGGGGGAAAAAAAGGTCACCCAAGAGACTTCTCAGCTTTCCACTCTGGAAGAAGGAATTCTTTGGTGGGTCTAGTTATTCTAAAGCATCAGCTAGAGTAGGAACCATTAGGTCTGTCTGTTTTCATACGGAGCATTAATGATAGCCTCCCTCTTCTGATCATGGTTGCCTTTGTCACCAGAATTGTGTGGATGTGTAGGAAAAAAATTGTAATTCCCATCTTCGTGTTACCCACTTGGGAGATGTGTCTTTCTGTGCAGTGACAGCAGATGGGAGCCACATCTGGTGACAATGGCTCTTAGGGATGCCTGTAGCTGGAACTGAAGAGAGGTCCAAGCTGTAGAGAAGACACCCCACTTCTGCAGACATTTTTATCTCCTATGGATTTGGGGCCAGGGGGACCAAGCCAGCAGTGCACAGTTTTGCTCTTCAGCTTCATGAATGCCTCTGTTAATGCTGGTTTCGTCAACAGCATCTCATGCTGACTGCCTCCCTTATTATTTCTTCCCACTAGGATTTCTGAGACAGCTGTTTACACCAAACTTAAAACAATATAAAATACCTTGGACAGAATGAATACCATGTTCTTCTTCAGGGGCCAAGAGTCTGAGGACCAATCCTTCATTACTTGATACATTTTCACAGAAAAATTCAAGTCTTCAGAGAGAAGAATTTTGTAATTAAGAAGCTTTCAAGTGGGGTATAAACAAGAAGACATAAATCACAAGCATTTCAGTGCAAGCCCCCTAATAAAGAGCCATGTGAGAAAATTGTAAGCTGGTCTAAGGCTTCATGTAGCACTTGAATGTGGCCAAGCTCTAAGCATTCTCATGAAAGAGAGGGAGATATAGGGAGTGAAAAGCTTTAGCTTAGTCCAATAGTTTCTCATCAGTCCAGAAGAAAATCCAGTCTCTCCTTATTCCTTGATTAGTACTTTGGATTTACCTTTGCGAATTTTTTTCTGCACAGCAGAAGAAGCAGCAGTGGTTCTCACTCTTGTTATGTACAAGTAGTGCAAACAGTATCTGCTGCCACTTCTGGTTTCTTTTGCATTGGTATCTGTCTTCTTAAATCAGACACATGTCGAGAATCCCAAGCAGTAGTTGCTAACGCAGCCTCTTACGCAAAATGCAGAAACAGCTGTAAACAAAACGATGGAAGGAATTACCACAAGCAGCCTCCAGTGTGAGCCAACCTGCAGCCACATGTGCATGTGAGCAAGACACTGCTGTGGGTTTCAGGCAGCCCTCCCAGGTGCAGTGCTTATCTTTCCATCATGTGGATACACAATCAATAAATGACAAGAGAAAGAGAAGGTAACTTTCGCTTGTTTGTTGGTGTCATGGAGGGTACAGCTGGTGCAGTAGAGAAAAATAACAGACTCTGGAAACTGGCAAAGTAAATGTGATTTCCTGCTAATAAAGTGAGGCCTCTGGAGTCGGAGAAGCCAAGGAAGAGCTGGCAGAGACAGTATGTCCCCTGAGGGCTCAAGGAGTACAGCTGCCATTGCAACTCAAACTTGCCACCTCAGAGCTTTGCTCCTCAGCAGTCAACTTCATTAGCAGTGAAAGATATCCCATGGTTTTTCACTGCCTTCTGAAACAGACTGTTCAGCACACATCTCGCCTCTGGAGTGGTGGAAGAGTTACATGTTCCAGGATCAATTCTCTGAAAACCTATAGATAACAAAACTGTAGCACACCCCTCGCATCCTGAAGCCTACCACTACCCTTTCCCTGCAGCCAGCAGTAGCCAGTGACAACTTTCTGGCTGCATTGACTGGCTGGCTTGTACCCCTTCTATTAGTCAGAAGAGAGCTGTGCTCATAAGGAAGCACAGTTTAGATATGATAAGAAAAGATGTGGCTGGGCCATGTTTCTGTGCCAGACAGGAGGGTTCTGCTGCCTCACCTGGCCACATATGAACAAAAAGTCCTGCGTGCCTCTGAAGGAGCTCCAGGATGCTTCCTCTCAAAGGTGGCAAGTGTGGTAGCTCTCAGCAAACTTCTTGCCATTGGAAAATGTTCACAGCCAAAAGGGAAATGAGTTTGTCTGCCTAAGATACTCCTATAGTTAGAAACTGAATTGCTTTACCTGCTTCTCTCTCTCCATCCCTTACCCTTTGACATTAAAAGGAGGTTGTTGTTGTACTTTGAAGTACTCTGTGTGTATCACTTGTAACTTACCAACCAAGAGGAATCACAGTCCTGGGCTGTATCCCAAAGTCTTAGCCATTTTATTCCAGAGTTACAGAAACCAAAACCAAGGGAGATGTGTGTCTGTCTTTCTCCATCAGCCACCATTTCCACTTCCCCTCCCTTTAAGCCAGTTTATTAATCTAAACTATTCACAAGTGAATTGCTGTTGATGTCTTGGTGTCTTCTACTGGAAGTCCAAGTGATGGTACATATCCTTTTCAGGTAAATCAAACTGAGCAGTTTTCCAGGCCTGGGCATCCTGCTGTGCTCTGACCTGCTGAGCCATGGCTCTTGTCCATGCAGGGGCCTCAGTCATCTTGTTACTCAGGATATGAATATTCAGGAAATACCTCAGCATTCATAATTTGTACTGCTTACTTGATCATCTCACCCATTCAGGGCTTTTCTTCTCTCATCTGCTCTCCCAAATCCTTTAATGATTCCCATGTACATGGATCTCCTGTCCCTTCCAGCAAACATCCATATATCCACTTTATTTTTTTTTAGCAATAGGTTGAGCAACTTTCTGCCTTTTCATCAACCTTAGATCATATTTTTCCAAATAAAATTAGGCAGATGGCACCACTGTTCTTTTTAAATTTGTTTGTTCTGATTCCTGCCAAGAGTGAGATCTGGAGTGACACAGGTTAGGTGTAGGCTGGGTTCAAGAGCATCTGCACATCCCCTTGAGGATGGTGCAAAACTGGCAGGATAAACGTTAGCAGTGCAGTTTGTGTGTATGTCAGGTAATCCATCTTTTTTGTGAGCAGTGAGAAGGGGCCTGTTTAGGGACCTATGCTCTGGACTCTTTGTTATAAACATTTAATTACACTTATCAACTCTCCTTCACCAAAAGTAGAGCACGTGACAAGCTTGGGAAGAGGTGCCAAACCATTAGGACTCTCTAAACAAGTTCAGAGCTGAAATTTGATTTCAGAAAGTTCTGTTCAAACCTAACAACCTTAAAGAAAGGTCTTCTTTGGTTTGAGTACAGGGAAGCTATATGTATATGTGGCTCAAAGACCACAAAAACAAATCACTTGGCATGCACCTCTCATCCCTATCTTCTAACCCTAGAAGATTTTAGAACAGTCTGGATAATTGTAGTTTTCAGAGCTTTTAGAGAAGGACTCCTGAATATCACAAAAATTGCAGAAAATTGCATCATATAAGCAAAAAATAATGGCCTCTCTTATTTTCCAGTAAGTCTGAGTAAAACCCTCAAATTCCCTATCCCTGCTCCCTTGAATGTTAAGCAGTAGCTGGGTGAGCTGCATACTGGTCTGTGTGGAAGGACAGAAACTGAAAGAATAGCACTGCAAAGATGATTAACTGAACACTTGTTCTGAAAGCTTACCCATTATTTTAGAGAAGTGCAGGAGATGCTAATTTTAAAGTGCCAAGAGTTATGGGTGAGCAGCAGAGAAGCATGAAAATAAAGTAAGCCAACAGAATAGCATTTGATAAATAACAGATATAATGCATTGAAGAACAACTTGCAAAATATGTTTACTCTAAGCTTAGATCTTGTTAAGAAAGAGGTTATTTTGGTGATTTGTCATCTGATGAATTAGGAGTGCTCACTTGACTAGCACCCCCAGCCAAGTGGCTAGCAGGTGAGAGATGAGAGAGGCCTGCCTTCAATTACTGATTGACTCTGTATAGAAACAGTATTTTAAGTGTATGAAGTTTCATTTGGCTGCTGTGCACAGCCGTGCTGCGTCAGTTGTACAAACTGGGCCAGGATGGGTGTTTACACACGGGCAGGATTTCAGAGGTCATGCTTCCCGTTAGAACAAGGCCATTATCTCAGTTTCTGGTACAAGGCTAAAAATGGTCTAGTGGGTGTCAAATGTTAGGTCTCTGAGGTCAGGAAATGAAGCTGAGCAACAGCTGGAACAGGTTTGCTTATAGATGAGAGACCTCCAGGTTTTCCCTCCATCACATGTGTCAAAATGCCCTTACACAAAGCCTAAAAAATGGGTCCTTCTCTGAGGTGTTGCTTATTTTCAAACAATATTTTCTAATTTGATAGAGGTGCCGTCTGTCCTACCTGCTGAGTCTGCTGCTGAGAAGTGTACTTTGTTTCTACTGATTGCCAGCAGCTCTTTTGCAAACCACTGACTCCCAAACTCTAACCAGCTCCATGTGGCAAATCTGCAAAACCAGTGACTGTGAACAAGTTCTCCTGAGGCCACCACTCAGTCTGCAGCACCTCGTGACAGGTGGCCAGACAGAAGGACCTGGCTCTTGGTCATCAGTTTAGAGACCTGGCAGCAAGAAGAAAGAGTGATGGTCACAAACTTTGTTGCCTCAAAATTACAGTATCCCAGAACATCAATTTAATAGTCACTTTTCAAAACTGTGGCTTTGTTGCTTTTGGCCTCCCAAGCCTGGTGTTTTGGTTTTGGTTCTTTTTAAGGAATAGAGAGAAAATGCACCTGCACTGCCAAGCACTAGGAAGGTTCAAAATATGGTTGTGGAGGGCCTAGCTCATGTGCACCCATGCATAACCCCCAAATGTAAAAATTATGTACTGGACAGTGTGTGTGAAATACCAGACCTCCCTCCAGGGCTGTCACTGTGGTTCCAAGACTGTCAATGTCTTCAGAAACCACAGTCATCACAAATGCCCCATTAGTCAAGGGTTAGCTGGTCCCACAGCTGTCACTGTGAGTGCCTCTCCTGGGTTCCATCTACAAAGAATTCACTTGCCAACACCAGTCTTTCATGGAGAAGGGGACAGTGGGGTGGCAGGACCATCTGCTTAGTTTCAAAGGACCAAATCAGGGCCTGAAAGTAATTACAAGCTTGCTACAGGGAAGATGTAGCATAGGGCCATTTTGCAAACCCACTGAAGAGAGAGTGGACCAAGCTGTGCTTGTAGCTACACTGAAATTCACTGTAAAGAGCTTTATCTTCAGTGATGATACTTGGAGGTTACACTGTCTGAAAAAGGTAAATATAACTTCAATTTCTACAATATTCTGTGGTGACACTGAAGATATCATTTTCTGTTTGTGTATGTAAAGCTATACAAAACCTTCACAATAAAAATGAAATGTACAAGCTTTCATAGCAATGGAAATTAAAGCATGGATATTTAAAACTCTATGTCAAAATTCAGGTTCACAAAAGAGAAGCCAGACTTTTAATAATGTTGAGCCTAATAGTTAGTACTAAAGCTTAGTACTTTTACTTCCTTATGTACACAGCTCTGATTTTTATACCAAAAGACATTTTCTTGAATTTCAACCTAAATCTCAATGGTTTCAGGGGAATGTGCTTGCTCGGTAACATAATTTTAATCCTATATCTTATACCTTTTTGAAGCTATAGAAAACATAGAATAGTAACAGAGATCACCAGATACTGAAGTTTGACTTCTCTCATGGGTGTCCTTCTCACAAAATAAGTAAAGGAGGGGAAAAAAGAGATGAAAGCAAAATTTTAGTGAGAAATTGTTTTGCTAAAGATTTATGTCTTATTTCTTTGGGAAGGACCTCAACATTTCAAAAACCTAAACATTTTAATTTTTGACAAAACCCTCCACATATGTGTTTTAAAACCACTTGTTTAAAATGTCTAAAGAGAACTATTTCAGCCTTTCAGAATTTTCCATAGAAAATAATCTTTTTGCTTTCATCCACATTTGCCCATTTGCCTGATCTCTATAAATAACAAGAGAAGTACACTTTTACACTCTATGCTAGTACTCTGGTGCTGAAGTATTTCTGCTATTTCATATAAAATACACAATCTAGTTCTTTTACATAAATTTCTTGGAGTTTATTGCTTGTAAGCCTGAACTGAAGACAGTAGACACTATTTTGTTTTGAGTTGCTATATATTTTGACATTTGTCTAAGGGGATAATTCATGTAGCACTGCAGGACTGTTGTTTAAATTCCAGCAGGAAATATGTCTTGTTTTGAAAGAAAGGCTTGTTTAAAATCACAGATCTAGAATAAGAAGCCAAATAATAAGGCCAAAAAAGGGAACAAAAACAATTCTTACAAGACAGACCTCTAGGCTTAGAATTGCCTGATGTATGAGCTGTCAGAAATCCAAACTTCACCATGTGCAGATAAATGTTTTGTAAAATCCCAAAGTTAGGACTTTCTTGGCAGTATGTATTTCCTGAGCAGCTTTTTGAAAAAATTAATCCCTTACAATTGTAAAAAGCTTTCAAAATGTTGCTTTCCTGCAGCAGAAGTAGAAATGCCATGATTTTCAACATTTTGCTTGTGCTGGTAGGATCACTATTTTCTTGCCATTTCTAGAGCTATTAAAGGTGTGGATCCCTTTGGTTCAGCTGTGATACATGAAGTTCCTAAACATTTTTATGTGTGAAACTCATTGAGTATTTATCAGGTAGAATACAGCATCTGAAAACTTTGGTGGATAAGTTGCTAGAGAGGTGGATCCCAAGTGCTGGGTATTCTGTGTAGGAGCATAATGTGCATGATGAATGACCTACAGTAATGTGAGAAACAGTTATGAGTTTTAAGACTCTATGTCCAAATGCGCTCAAGATGCTTTTAGGTTTTGCTAATATCATTTATTTGTGTGGTAGGTTCACACCAAGTCAGGAAGGTAAGTATTAAGCATTTGGAATACTTTAAAACCAGTCCTGTATCTTAAATCACCTTCTGATTAGAGGATTTCTTTCACAGGATCTAGGACATTAATGAGGAATACCTTTGGTCTCATGGTGCTTTTTCTTGGGGAAGATCCTTATTGCAGTTTCCCAAGTAGGAAAGGGTTATGGAAAAGAGGGACTGGACTTAAAAGGCTTCAGGCCACCCCAAACCTGCACTTAGATGAAGTATAGCAAGGCCTGGTCTCTGAAGGTTGGCCCACACTGCCCTTCACCTGCCATAAATCTCACAGGATCATACCCAGTTGTATGCAAATGAGAGGTGTGGGTGGCTGGGACTGCAAAGAGAAGAAGAGAAGAGAGAAGGCTTAGCTGACATCTTCTTAACAGGAAGGGAGGAGGAGGGTGTCCCACAGCTCCAAGCTAGCTTAGCTTATACAAACGAGAAGGTTTGCAGCAGAAGTTATATGATGCCTCTCTGGCAAACAGAAGACAGACTTGCTAGCATGTCTTGTGGAATTCTGTAGTCTCTGAGATGCACATCTTTCCACTGGATTAAGAAGACCTGTGTATTTCAGCTCTCTCGTATGTACAAAGCTGCTTGTCAGGAAATGGAGGTGCAGCTGCAGGGAGTGCTGGTTAGCTCAGAGCACAGAGCATTAGCCCAGTGGCTTGCTAGCTTCATGCAACTTCTTTAATACACCATGGGCCTAGAAGTGATGCCGTGAGCAGTAACTTCATGGTTGTGTGGACAGCTATTCACTCTAATGCTAGGGAATGCTAGATCAAGTTCTGTTTTAAAAAGAAATAAACCTTTTGCATTAGCTCCTCCAGTGACATGACTGTTTCAGATCCTCTCTGCTCTGCTTGTTAGAAGCCTTATTTCCCATCTGAGATGTAGTTACGGCTCATTTATGCTCAGTTTGAATTGAACACCTAGGGGAAATCAGGATTCGTGGTGTATCCATTGCCTGAGATGGACTGCAATTGCACTGAGGGAGCTGCCAAAGAGGTCTGCTCAATGGACAAAGGTGTTTGGAGAAGGGTGGTGCCCTTGCAGTTGTGGGAGAATATTTTTCCATATTATCAAAACATAAGCCTGTAGCTCAGCTAGTCCCAGTGGATGGTGAGGGTAGGAAAGACTCTCGTCTTCTAAGCCAAATTTATAAAACTTCCAAACATCTTTTGCCTCTTAAGCTCAAGTAACAATAGCCTTCATTTTCTCAGCTTCAGCTCTGTTCACTGAAATGAGAAGTATTGGTTCCCAGGGGAAGAGCTGAAGCAAAGTAAAGCAAGCTGTGTGCAATTACTGCTTTCTGAAAAGCAGGAGGAGCTGGGCCAATACAAATGGTAAGGTTCAGTTCTTGATAAGAATTTTTCAGAGCAGCACTGAAGGGCAAACCCCACAGCCCTAATTCAGCTAAACCACTCCATGTCACATTCTCACCAAAAAAAGACTGAGCAATTTGTCTGTGAACTACAATTTCTTTCTCAATCCCTTTTCAAAAAAAAATAATAATTCTCAAACAGACAGTATTTTCTACTGCACCTCATCTTGCTGTAGCATTGCTGGTTGCCAGAGAAGGTTTCACTGAGGATAAATTGCATATAGGACGTCAGTGGTGTTTGAGGACCAAGCAAGACCCTCCACACACCCCAGGTTCTCCCTACACTTGCACCACTTGCAAGTGCTTCCAGGTTTGTGAATTTTGCATCTCTTCTACCATTCCTGCCCTAGTACCCTGCCCTGCATGTGAATATCCACTAAATTCTGTGAGGAGGCGGGGAGAATGCAGCAAAGGGGTTGTTAACCAAAATTAATTTATGTTTCTGCACACAATGGGTTCATACTCTTGTGATTTAGAATATGCTCTTTATGATTTTCCAGGGTGGCTCCTAATCTCCATGTCCTGCTATTTCTCTCTCTTTCCCCTGGGCAGCCAAGGAACCCTGCATCTCTTTCTAAGGGGCATCTGGGCCAAGGAACACTCTGTATGTTCTGAGCATTTAAGGAGGCTGCTAGGGCATGNTATACTTGTCCTTCTCACACTGCACATCCCTGCAGGCATTGTTTCAGGACTTCAGGCTGTCTGTGAGCTGGGACCCATCTGAGAAACTGCCTGTACTCAGCCTTCCACTGCAGTGGAGCTACCTGTTTTGGACATTTGCAAGGTGTCCTCTGCTCTGCTGCCCATCTTGCTTTGTTCTCAGAGGGGCTTTTAGCACTGGTGGGGCTTTCAGTTTTTTAAATCCTGCTGAAAGGTGTTCTTCCTCTCCCTTGCTTCTGAACTACTCTTCACCTATCCATACTGTTGATGAGGATGGGTTTTGTTCTGGAATGGATTTTAAGAAGAACAGAGGTGTTTTACTGTGCCTTGAGGCTCTGTGATTTTGATAATTGCTGCCCAACATCCTTGTACTTTTGAGGGGGAAAAAAACAGGCTCCTTCAAGTCCTTGAAGGATGGCTAGTTTTGAAGTTAAATTATACTGCTCTACAACTGTCAAAACACACGTGTTTACTGAGTATCTTAATGTGTTAGTGCAGTTTTTAAAAGGGGTCTTCTTCTAGTCAAGCTGCCAGGGATAATTTCAATATACATTTAGAGTCCTAAATGAAAATACTGCTGACGAATAGTGCCCCTCACAGAGCCTATGATGGAGAGCAAGTTAAACTGAGTAGCTAGACTAAACTTTGTATAGTTCAGAGGTTTCTATTTAGGACACTACATGCTTGTTTCTTGCTTAACGGTGGCATCTTTTTTTATATAAAAACAAAACAAAACAAACAACACTTGTTACCATAGTTATTAAGCTTTTGAAAATAGAAGAAGAAGAAAACTGAAAAGGCAGTAAGAGCTGCTTCACATGAGGCAAACACTGTCACAGCAGCCTCACTGCTTACTCTGTATTCAAAGCACAGCAAGCATCCACCAAAACCTTGCTGCAGCTTACTAGAGCAGCAGCTTACTAGAGGATGGAATATTTTACAAAAGGGACTTAAAGAAAAAGAGAAAAGAATACATGACCACTCAGTGGTTAGTGATAACTGCTCCCCTTAGCTCCATGCTGAGCTTCAAAGCAAATATCTAAGCCCTTCCAGCAAAAAGAAATGTGATTGCTGAACAAGTGCATGTGTGGGAGGCCACTCTGCCAGTTACAGCAGGTATCCTTACGTTGTATCATTTCATTGTGAGGCCAAGAGTTGTATGTTTGTTATTAAGAACTGCAGTAATTATGGATTTAGAAGTATTTGGTAATTTTTGTTAATAATGGCAATAATTACTTCATCTGTCTGATTCATTTCTAAACCTCTTCAGCAAAGGGGAGTGAGGGACATCTCAACTTTCTGGTCTGGGCTAAAACATTTCCTTGTATAAGGGAAGGTGCAGTCTCACAACTTCTGATGGAGAAGAAGCTGAACCTGGTTCTTTCACATGAAAGATTGTCAGACTGTTGAATTACTGCTTTACAAGGGCCTGGGAACATCACCCCCACTCCCACCATGTACTCTTTTCCCTCTAGCTATGCTTAGTTGGAGTGAACCATGAGACACAGGAATGTGAGGGTAATAGGTACAAGGTCTTGGTGGGACTTAAATGTGAGCAAGGTGTGAGTTGGTTGGTGACATCAGGCACTGGAGTGTGTCAGCTGAGGTGTATGTCACGGGTAAATGAGTTACCTCCTGTCAGCTGGGCTGGTGACTTATTACCTGTAAAATATAGGGTAAAATCCATGACCTTGTATCTACTTGCTTTGCCAAGGGGACTTGCCCACTGCCAACACAGAACAGCTGAGAATAAACATCACCAAGCATCTTTCCCTTCACACTTCCAATGAGTTATCCTGAACTTTCTCACTGACTGATACTGATATAAGATACTGAAATTAGACTTGCATGTAGCCTCATAAAAATTGACCTTTTGTACAGAGAAATTGCACTTCTCCCATGGCAAGGAATTCCTTTTTTGAATGGGGGAAACTGAACCTACAGAATACATTCGTGCTAAAGCCAGGGTAGTTATCTTTTTATTCCTCGTAGTTTAAAAAGAAATTTTATGTAACTCAGCAGATTCCTTTGCTCTGTACTTTAACTACTAAGGCCACAGCTTTCCCATGCTGCTCCCTGAGTTGCAGCAGTAAAGCTATTTGTGAGGCTGGGCCATGAACCATATTAAAAATTGATTTTTAAAAAGGGCAGGGGAGGGGTAGAGTAGCAAACCACCCAGCAAGACCCACTATTTTTTTGCCTCCTAGAGCTACAGAGAGAGTTGCGCACTCCTATACAAAGTGAATGTCCCATGGGCAGTAGAGCTGTTTCAATTCAGTGACTTTTTACAACCACGCCAGACTCACTTTGCATAGGGCACAAGAAAAAACCAGGCATTCAAGGAGTGAGGCAACGAAGAATTAGGGAAGAGGTCACAAAATCTGAAATAAATGTCATTGTGGGAAAATGATCAAAGCATGCACCCAGGGAAGATAGATATAGACCGCTTAAAACAGCTGTGCAATTCTTTAGGGACTGGAGTTTTCACTGGATCTATGTTGCAATTGTTCTCATGGTTCATGCTTTCTAACTCCATAGCTTGCTCTGACTTGTAGTGGTGTGAACTTGATGAACTGCTGCTTGGGTCATTCGACACTTATTTCAGTAATTTAAACTTGGGGGGTTTTTCTCCATCAATAAAATAAAACTGAAAAGAAACAGTCCAGGCTCTTCTACAATATAAATTTAATCCCATAGATCTAAAGATCAGAACTGAATAACAAACACAGAAAATATACTTGAAGAGATTAAAAGGATTAAATAAATAGCTTTCTATAGAAATAATTTTTTTAAACCTTGTGGAATGTGATAGAAAACTAAGGTGCAGCACTGTGTTTGTGACCATCAAAGGAGTGAGGTTCAAAGGGTTTGAGTGCATTCTGGAGGATTTTTTTAATGGGAAATTTGCAGGACACCTTCCTCTCAGTGCAGCAGTCCCTTCTGCTTTCTTCTTGCCAGCTGTTGAAGGAGTGACTCTCTTCCCCAAATCTCTGAATGTGTTTGATTTGGGTCCCTGCTCCAATTTCCCAGCTGTTACTTGAAGGCCATTTTGAGGTTTGGAGTACCTTCTCTGCCTCCCTTTTTGAGCCCACAGAAGCCTCTGAGAAAACTGGGGGATTTGTCTAACAGTCTGTCTAACAGTGCATTAGGGTTTAGTAGCTTTTTAAGCTGAAGGGTGAAAGCAGATGCATTCAATACAATATGGAAAGTCACCATTCTCTTTGCATTCAGTCATGGGACTAAGACACCGAGTGAAGTTCAGCAGATGAACAACTGTCCCTGTCTGAGGATCATAATCATTAACTCTCAGTAACTAGTCTGTGTGAAGTCATGGTTATAGCAGACTTGTCCCATCCAAAGACAGCTCTGCTGTGTCCCCCCTTGGAATGCATTTGATGGATTATTTCAGTTTCTGCTTTTGAAACTATCAGAAAAGTGAAAATACGATTATACCTCTCTGCCTGCTGTATCATCTAGCCATGTCCTTGCCCAAGCAGCACTAGAATCTTCAGTCAACACATGGAGCTTAGGTGTGTGCATCTCATGTGTCATCTCACATTTAAAGACTCGTGGTAACTCTTATAACTATTAGTAAACAGGAACCTTTTAGTGATTGTCACTGTATTAGTATGGAAGACTATTCTAAGCACTATTTGTGTTTTGTATCATATGAAAACTGGCCACCCAAATATCATAGTAGTAAGTGTTGTACCATTTCTTGCATAAAAACCTGAGTTTGAGACTCATGGGCCAGCATTCACTTTGGACCATTCATAAGTTTAATGAATTTAGATGTTTTCTAACGTAAAAAAAACCCCAAAACATCTGCTCACATCCTCATGGTATCTATCCAAACCATACTGAAATAATGTGTAAACTTTGTGTGAAGCCCATGGAGAGGGAGTGAGATCACCTGAAATTCAGCCCAGATTTGGTCAGGACCTGGCCCCAGTTTACTACGTTGGTTCAAAAACTCTGCAGATCTGGTTCTAATTGCAGCTGATGAACACTGTGTCCTATTATCCATATGTAAATTGTCACATGAAAGGGCATTTTTTCTCCTCCTTCCCTTCTTGAGCTCTGTGTCACCTTTTTTAAGCCTCCTTGGGATGCTATTGGTGAAAAAGAGGAAACTGTTGTACAGAAAAGCTGGAAGAAAAATTTTAATGTGTGAGGGTGATCTTAAAAACTGAGTAGGAAATTCAGGTGGTAAACTGGGATAAACAAGATATGACATGTATCACTCAAGCCTCTGGAAATAAATGTCAGGAAGATACATGTTCTTCTCCTGGCTCTGCCAGCTCAGACCTTTTGTTTGGAAGTTATGTCAGTCTAAACCGTTCCTTCTGTCGTAGCTGATCCCAGCTGGTTCTTCCCATATTATCCTTCCTCACCTCACATGCACACATTTGTTTTCTCAGTTGTAAACCAGTTGCAACTCAGAGAGGGGCTGGAATAAACTCTTTTAATTCTTTTGCAGTGTGGTTCATTTATGTGGTTCCTGATCCCAGCCCAGGCATGGTTAAGTTTAGAAATGTGACATTATGGAGCAAGACCAGGAACTCCCTTAGCTCGCACCAAATCCACAAGACAAGGGCTGTGGACTGCTCTGAATTGCCACCTGCCCATGAGCAGATTGTTTTATGTTTTGTCCCTACTCTGCTTCCCTAAAGCCAGAAGACCTTGCACGTGACCATCCATCTCTCAGAGATGTTTGGAGGATCAAAAAGCTAATACTGCTACAGGCCAAGGTTTCTGAAGCTGATACTAGACTGATAAAATTGAACTGAGCACCTAAAAGTTTCCAAAACAATGCTCTGAATTTTAGAAGTGTAGCATGTTTGATGGTGATTGTATTGAAATAAATAGATTTATGCTCACTTTATCAAGCCCCAACATGGTTGAAAAAACCACTGCATTTCCTGGTCATTTGAGCTTTCAGAGATGGCGTTTATTGCCATTATTTCCCCCCTATTTGATAAATCATTAAATGAATGAAAAAAAAGTAAAAGAAGTATCCCACATGATTTTTTAAAGAGACAAATATATGCCTCCTTAAAATGGGTTAGCATAATGTATTTAAAATTTCAGAGAAATATAAAGATTTTGGCATGTCATGCAAAGGGGTGGAATTACCGTTAACATTTTTCATACAACTCTAAAAAGCAGGCTTTGTTATATGCTGTCTACCGATGCTCAAAATATCCACCTTTAAAAGTGAATTTTCCCATCTCTAATGAGAATAGTGATCAGAATCTCCCCAGCACTCTCCTTGTTCCCATGCTCCTGCCTCTTACTGCATCCAAACCAAATAAGATATTAATGAGGATTAAATACAAGTCAAGTTAAAAACTCACTTGTTTCTTCTTCCAGCATTGTTGGATTAATTTGCAAGACCATTGTCTCTTTTTCATCTTTATTACACTGTTTATGAGCTGACAGAGCTGTGCTTGTACTTTTGAGCAAAGACCAAGAATGGAAAACATAATCCTCAAGGTACCTTAGAAACTTTAGATAGAAAACCTTTCATGTTTTTCATACAAACTGCACTATAAGAGTAATGATCAAATGTCTGGAAGTATTTGCTTTTGACAATGAGATAAAAATATTTTTCTTTCACATAATGGAAGAGTTAATTAATGTTTTACTTAGCAGAAAAAAAAAAATCTACCTGACTTACCAGTCAGCAGAACAAGACTTTTACAGTTGCAGATAAAGGCACATATGTTGCTCGCATCTTGCACTTCTGTCTGCTGCCTTTATCTTGGTGAAAGACATGTTCCAGACAAAAAATGTAGCCCAGAGTTTGGTCTTCCGGTCTGTAGAGTGGGGAAAGAGTCCAATGAGTTTTTGCTGAGAGGTGTGAGCTTGAATATAAGTACTGATTGGCCTTAAGTGTCTGATTGGTGTTTGTTTGTGTTATCACATTTGGAGCATTTCTGTAATAAATATGAACCTATCCTAAAGTAAAGCAATTTTATGAAGTGTAAAAATGACAGTCAAGAAACTGCTTCTAAGCAGTTCTGGAGTCATCTTAATGCAGGGCAATAATTTGTACTTTTGGAGTGCAAAAATTGGAACCTGAAAGAAAAGGAAGTCTTTGTAAAATGTCACATCTTTGAAAGGAGAAAGTATTTGCAAAGTGTTTCCTCTTTGAAATGGCTGTCCGTGGTCTTCACTCCACAACTCCTGGAGAGCAGGCAGAGCAGAGGAGCAGGAGACTGCCTACAGTGACCAGCAGAGAAGGAGCAGCTCCCTAGGGTGGGCTCCCCACAATGTGACATGACAGTACCCCGGAGCCCACTCCCTTAGTGGGGATCTTACTAGCTTAAAAAAAAAAAAAAA
>VZRO01005473.1:67880-215117 GCA_013397915.1 Daphoenositta chrysoptera
AGAGAGGGAGAAAATACCGTGCCTGGACAGCTCATAATACCAATAAAGTTTGTATGATTTTTTTTGCAACTAATATTTTACAGATTTTGTCAAAAAAAACCCCTAATCTTTGTCATCCCCATGGTTCTAAGAATAATTTGGTGATTTAACTCCTTAGAAATAAGCTTTCTTTTTCATCTGCTCATTTCCTCAGACTTGCTTTATGAGGGGGGCTTGTCAAAAATATTCCAAGAAGAGAAGCAACACGGGACAAAGGACTAAGTTTTCGGAATGTAGTGATGTATTTCTTTGGAAATCCTTGAAGCAGATGAAATGATAGACAGAAATGTTTCACTGTAGCTTCAGAGAGAACTTTCAGAATTTGTCATTTCTGAGCAGCTGGAGCCTTGGCACGAGCTCCCATGTTATGTTTTTTCCTTTAATTCTTCCACGGTTCTCCCCCAAATTATTTCATTGTTAACATTAAAATGAAAATAGGCAAATCTACTACACACTTAGAAAAATATAAAGCCTTCTCCTTGCCCTATGCAAACCTCTAAACCTCTATTCACATGCATAAAACTAAACTAATTTGCTTCAACTAAGAATGTAGCCTTTAATCCGTTCTTCAACTACTGAATGTTATAATCAAGAGTTATTGCTTAGGTTTCAGATGGGCTTAAGTGTGAATGTACCATAAATCTTTCCTCTCTCTCTCTTTTTTTTTTTTTTTTTCCCTCATCCAACCAGCAGTCCCTACTCTTCCAAGCTTTAAATTCACCTTGTCTTCACAGAAGCTAATTTTCCATCTGAGAGGCATGGTCCATATTCTCTTCCTAAATATTTTCCATGTCTTTTGGTCATCTTGTCTAAGTAAAAATAGCATGAAATAGTGTAGTCATGCAACCTGCCTGAGGATAGATTAGTTTCAAGGATTTCTTGCACATGCTGTGTACTGCACTTGAGAGTCTTTTATGCCAAGGGAAGGTCTGATCTTCTTTTCAATATTTCACTCTTTATACCTGTGTGTTCCCCATGCTGGCTGAGGTTTCAGTAGAAAACTACAACTTTGAAGGTGACAAGAAGCCTGAAACAATGCTGTTCCCCTAAGTCAGGATTATTTTGTGGGACAGAGTCTAGGCAACATATATTAATACAGCTGATGCACTGCAATTAAAGAGAAAAAGCATAAAACCATGCTCACCATTGCTCATTATTAATGATCATGTCTGTGTCAGTGGTTTTTTTGCACCTCTGCCTGGTAGCTTTTGAAGTTGAACATGCTTAATGGGCTTATTTGAGGGAGGAAAGATGACAATAAGATATTGGAGAAAGCAGATCCATGAAAAAATAATGATGATGGAAAACACGGTGAGTAGAAGGTAAGTAATTCATAAGAGAAAGGGATTAGAGACCTTTCCTTGACTTTCTCATTTTCCCTCCTGAGAGTGGGAGAGTACATCTTTCAAAACTTTAGTGCACCATTTTTTTTCCATTTCAAGGACAAAATGGACCATTGCAGTAAATCAGTCTGATTTTCTTTGTAACATTAGCCACAAAACTTTTCCAAATTAAGCTTTGATCAAAACCATGTGTGGAGGAGAGGACAAAAAGGAGCCATGCCATGAAAACTCAGCTGTTCCTTCTAGGTGAAATGTGCATGTAGCCCATCCAATTGTTTGAATTTGATGCAATTCAGAACCCTGGCAAGGTGGTTGCCACTCCATCAGGATGGTGGCCACATGCTGAGGCAGTGAAACAGGAGGTGGTAAGGTAAGGGATGGTTTTGCTTTATATAAGTGTCTGCTGTTTTTAATAGGTCTTTTACCTTGAGCTTCCATTGTCTGTATTTTTAAATCAGGCAAAATGGATCTTTCAATAGAGGTAGTCTGACAGATCTTATGTTCTAGGATCAAGAGGAATTATTCCACAAAATTTCAGAACTTTTTCATTGCTTTTCCCCCAAGAAAGAGGAGAATTTTGCAAGTTTTATAAAAATAAGGTTGACAGTTCTCTGGTTTTTCTTCCATGTTTCCATTTTCTTTCAGTGAATTATTCTGTACAATGTCCTCTATTAAAAAAAAAAAGGTACTGAGACTCAGAGACCTGATTCTAAGTAACTGTATGAAACCTGATAGTTCCCAAAGCTTGTTAAAAACTCACTAAAATTTGATTTTACAAAGTCAGGAGCATACTGGCAACTCACTTTCAAAGATTTGACTTTTCAGCATTCATAGAAAATCTTCCGGAATCTTTCTTTGTGCTTCCTTTGGTGTCCTGAAGAGTAAAGTAAAGACAGGTTTCACTGCTCGGAAAGCATTGTGAACTGTTGAATTTACAGCATATTTTGAGATAGCAATGTGCAAATAAATTTTAAGTGAGGAGAAAAATATGAGCTATCAGAGTAGATGAAGTATACATTTTTTGTTGCAGGAATAAACTGTATCTTAGAGCCTAGCAACTCTATTGAGTCCTCTTATTTTATCTATCTGAAAAAACCCAAAGCAATGCCATAAAAGTTTAGCAGTAAATCATTCTGATATAATGAGCCCCTCTGAATTTCAGGAGAATTTGGCCTGCCAGGTGAAGCTCTCCTGTTGGCACTCATCAGCCTGTCCAGTTCTGTGTCTCCCATTTGAGTCTGAACAGTATTTGCCCTACCCTTGTTGCAGTTCTCTTAAGGTTCATTAGGTGGTTGGCTGGGAAGTACACAAAAATTGCAGTCACAAACTTGAAGTATCACTTTGTAGAAATAAAATCCCCACAGAAGCTGCAGTTTCTGCAGGGACTCTGACAGCTCATGCAGGATGAGAAAATGCAGTGTGGAGGTGTGCGCTGCCAGCAGATCATGCAAATTAAATATTCAGTCCCTCTTATTTCACTTGTGTCAGTGATTTCCTCAGCCAGGCTTCAGTGGTTTTAAAAGTGCAAACCTGCTGCTTTCTTCATCACTGGCGGGGCCACTGGGACCTGCACTCAGCGTGCTCCAGGAGAGTCAGCAGCTGCTTAAATCAGAGAAGGCATGTGGCTGATTGAATCACCTGTCACATTGATTTATGGACCTCCAAGGTCATTTCTTCGCGGCTTGTAAGTGATTTTCTTCGGATGAAAAATATAAAAGAAGAAATTGTAGATGAACTCTTTATTAAGAGAAAGGTAAAAATAATGAATAAAGACAGATTATTTATTTTTAAATATAGTTCCAGTGGAGGAAAAAACCCTTTTCCCATAATGACATTCCTACCTAAAAAAAAAAAAAAAAAAAAAAAAAGAAAAAAAAAGTCTTAGTCACCATGGATATCATCTTTACAAGGTACTGATCTATCTAGTGGTTTTTATTTGGTGGCTAAGTACATTGCCACTCCTCTTCAAACTGAATTTAGGTAGGTGCTCTGCAAGCTCCTGCCAGAGGTTAAAGAAAACCTGCTTACAATGCACTGTAGGTGCCTGAGCTTCTTGTTCTAGTTTTGCTGTTGCCATTCACCCAGCTAGCATCCAGCTCTTCATTTCATGCTCACTTTCAGAGCATAACTTGTGGAGTAAAATGCTGTACAAGAAAGAGGAATCTGTTCTGTAAGAATACAGCAGGCATACCTGAGGTACTACTTCAAGGGTTCTAATGCACTTTAGTGAGGAATTATTTCTTTGTCTGGAAGAATTTATCGTTTTAATCTTTCAGCTGAAAAAAAGGAAAGATGAAAAGTTAAGTAAAACATATTTTCATTTATCATCATTACACTCAAATGAGTATGTCTGAAGAACTGGAGAAGGTTGGTTGTTTTCTTTTTCCTGGCATGCTAGAAGTCATGTGAAAGAGCAAAACTTAGCCTATTTGTTTTATTCTTTATAAAGACTTTTCCTCGTGCCTTTCATTCCTTTCACCTATCACTCCTGAGTAGGAATGTTGTTGATTGCATGGATAACACTGAGAGCAAAGCTCGACAAAGGCTCACAAGTGCAGAGTTTCACCCTTGGTCTCCAGGTATCACATGCATCAAATATCACTTCTATTTTCAAGAAAGCAAAGAGCTTTTAAAGACTGAGACTCCTGGTCACTGACTAATGTGGAAATCAGGGAAATGCCAAAGTTCTTGCCCATCAGAAATTCCCAAAATAACCAGAAATTCCCCATAGGAGACTCAGAGCTAAAACAAGTTAAAGCTCCAACTATGCAGAAAATATTTCAGAAATTCAAAGTGTAGTTTGCAGAACCACATAAATCCATTTTTTCTGATTTTTCATCTTGTTAATGAATCAAAGTATTTTCTTGACACACACCAGGAAATTTTGTTCCACAGACCTGTGCAATTTCTGCTTTAGCAGCTGAGCTTTCTTTCAGTTCTGGCAAAGGTACTGAGGGGATCCACAGGGAAGAACTGCAGAAATACAGAATTTTTAGAACTGCTTACAGCTCTGCCACAAAACCCTGACAGCTTAAATTTAAAGTAAAGGATGGATTAACTGTATGGGTACTCATCATTAATATAGATCTATTTCTTTATCATTTTGCAGTGATAAGCCAAACTGATGATAAAAAAAGAAAATGCACCCTTTCAAAGGAGCTGATTGAGAAGCCTTAGTGATTGCTCTGCATGACAGCCCCTGGGAACACAAAATCAGGCAAGGTGGATGAACTGATTTTAATACATAACAATTTTTACTTTTAGAGACCACTCAAATCAGTATTTCCCTTCTTTACTTTCCAGAAGTGTTCATCATAACTTTTCCATTATTCTATGTCCTTTTGAAACTCTAGATTCCAGACAGGACAAGAAGCAGAAGTGCAGTAATGCTGTGAAAGAAATGGTTGTTCCAGCAATTCTGGCTTCTCAGGAAGGAAATAAGTAGTATTATATTTTCCATATAAAAGAATAAACATATGCTTCCAGTTGCAGTGACCTTTCAGATTAAGCAAACAAGACAAGAGCAGAAAGCACTATCTTTGTGAGAGGGTGGATGGCATTGACCCGATTGCTGCTGTCTGAAACACTGCTAAATAATTTATGCTTGTGCAAAGTGGGTGTACAGCACTACCAGATTGCAGGGGCACATTCACTTTCATTGCACAGGAGTTCAAATGTCAGCATAAGGCACCAAACTGAGGAGGGGGAAAAAGGGAAAGGAGCAGAGAAAAAAGGATAGACAGACTGTTTTCTTTTTTCTTTTTTTTCTTTTTTTTTTTTTTTCTGCANTAATGGCAGTCAGTGCACCAAATAGTAGCTGTCTCCTGGATTTCTGTGCAAGTAGGGAGTCAGGAAAAACAACTTTGTGTTGCTTCCTACACTCCCTGTAGTAGTGATAACCTCATAACAGGCAGTTGCCTTGGAAATTTCACAGCCCATTTGCCACAAACCCGAGAGAGCTGCATAGTTTGAACAGACCCAGACATCCAAGCACTTATCTCAAGCAAGGTTGCACGTCAGACTTGAGTTACGTTTTCAAGACTTGTTTCCTTTTATCCCTGCCGTGTGTTGCAAGTGACTTCCAATAGGGAGGGAAGGCCCCTCTCTCTTATCTGCCCCGGGGAGGAGCCCTCAAGGCCCTGCTGTGGTGGGAGGGCCACAGCTGGAGCTGCCGTGAGGAACATCTGCCTCCAAAGAGGAGCCCTGCTCAGGGGCACACGCTGCTCCGATATGGGCAGGTCCATACCCTGGTCCATACCAGGGCTGCCTGGTTCTTTGGCAACTGCTCGGCCAGACCTGATGCCTCAAAGCTGGAGAGGCTATGGTATTTTATCACAGGAGGAAATACCACTATACAAGAAGATGATATGTCAAAGGGATGAGACTTGTGCTCAGCATTCAGTAGATTGTCAGTTTTATCTGTTCTTTTCCAAAATGAGCATGTCTTTAGAGGGGGAGAATCGGCAAAATTTTTCCTCTTTTCTTCAACAAAAAATATTTTTCTCAAAGTTTGAGTCATTTCTTGAGCAAAATCCAAACATGAAATAACTACAATTTGCTTTTGTTTAAAATAATAATAATAATAATAATAATAATAATAATAATGTAATGCATCATATATTTATATCGAAATATATTTTCTGGTTGTTACAATTATTTTTGGCTTTTCTCCCAGAGGAGTTTTGCTTTATTGACAGTAGCCAGGGATGGCTGTTCAGCAGTCTGTGGTAACCCCTGTAGTGCTGCAGGTCTCCTTGTGGATTGACAGACATTTTACATTGATAAGAAGTTACCATTTTCTTCATCCTGCAGATGAAATGCAGACAGAGGCCCAAGAAGGGTAATTTTTTGTTGGTTTTTTTGCTGCTTTTTTCATGGGGTTGCTCAAGGAGTTGGTGCAGGGCTGAGATTGATGATCGTGCAAACCATGCCCAGGAGCTCAGTTCCTCCCAAATGTCTGTTGTTTTTCAGCCATGGGTGAAAGCAGAGGAGATTTGCTGCCTCTCTGAGTAAAATTCTGCAGAGCCATCCTTCTGCAGCAGCCTGTGTTAGGGAGAGAAAGGCATTGGTTTAAGATGTTTAAGGTATCAGCATAGAAATCTTGCTTACTGGTTACTACTTTGTCGTTCATATGAGCCTGTAACAGATATAATCTGTCTGTGGTATTTGCCATTTTGAAGTACAGCTTTTAACCAGTGACCTTAGTGGAGAGCAGTACTCTCTTTCTCTGTGTGGTGGAGTTTGAGAGAGGGTGGCTCTGGTTTTTGTCCTGGGAGAGCAGGAATGTCTGCAGCAGACACAAGCATTTTGGAGCAAGCGTCTAAAGCCCTTGTGCATGACAAGTATTATGTAAATCAAAGGTGGTGAAGATGTGACAAGGCAGGAAGCAATAAACTCTGGAAATAAGCAGGTCCACTTGTATAAAAAGTTTGTGTTAGGTTTACTGTAGGATTTATGTTGCAGTGTAAAAGACCGGGCATAAAATCCCTTGACAAGCAGTTCTCCAGAGAAGTGGTTTCAGTCTGTGTTTGCCAGAGCCCTCATAGCCCATGAGGTGCTTCTGAGGAGATTAATTACAGGTAAATAAGAAAGCAAGTTGTTGTCAATAAAGTGAAATTTCACTCATCATAAGGCTAAAACAATACGTTAGGAGGCTGCAAATCAATTTAGTTGAAAATTGTTAAGCCAGTGTATTCCATGCTACTATAAGTGTTTAGGAGAGTAGCAGGTGGCGGGGAAGGTTGAGTTTTTTCAGAGCTAGACCATGGCATTTTTTTCTCATCTAAAGTAAATGTAATGAGCCAGTAGCTCATAAAGCCCAAGTACAGAATCTTGCTCCTGGAATTGCTGAGCTGGAGATGAAATAGGCTGGTGTGAAACAGAAAGGTTACCAGGATTTGGGACACCCAGATTTTTTTTAGCACCATGTAACATCAGACAAGTCACTTTTGCTTTGATTTCTTCCCTATAAACCAGAACTGATATATGGAGATATTGTGGAGCACAGGTCACCTCAAAGCACACTTCTTACATCCTCGAGCTCAGGAAACCGATCAAGCATTTATCCCGTGGACAGTGTGAGGAACTCATAGCTCTCTCTCTAAATATTCCTTGTTAGAGTATTAACAGTGACTGACAACTCTTCATAATCCACGTTGTCATTCTGGAATCTGACTATCTTAGCTGAGGCTAAGATAGAGAACCAAATCAGATGCAGTGAATTAGTGTTTTGTCAAAGCCACATCTGACATGAAGTTTACAACTTCAGCTTCCTATTTCACAACTATTTTCCTGCAACACCGTGGAGAGACAATGGCAGCCTTGAGAATTAGTACTTCCATAGTGGAGCTGTAATTTCTATTTCTATAGCCACATAACTTCGCTGGTTTTGAAACAAAATAAAGCCCTGCTACCGTGTTAAGTGTACTTCCTCCTGATCAGAAGGTGAATACTCATTTATGTCTGAGAAGAAGAATCTGAAGAAAATTCATTTAGCTTTGATTGGAAGTAACAGTAACGTGCATTTGAACTACCACGCATGGATTTCTTTTTAATTGTTATTCCTTCTCTTTAATTATTTTTATTACATTTCTTTGCTTTTTCATGCAGTTCCGCCATTAAATGCTCAGACATAATTAATGGAATTTATACCGCAGTGTACACCGCCACAATTCCTGGTGGAGCAGTAGACAGCTCATGAGCTCATGAGCTCGTGAGTTTTCTACAGTAGCTGCAGGAGCTGTAGGTCTTTTCCCATGAAATGCTACTTCAACTAATTTGGAGTACCTAATTAGGGGTGGGATAGGCAGACTGGAAGGCACTGTTCTGTCCTTGCCAGTCAGATCAGCTGAGCCAGAACTAATTTCTAAATAAATCATTAATTTTGTATAGCAAGAGAGAAGAAAAGCTGAGTTGCAGGTGTCCCTGCATTGCTTGTTTTCTTCCAGGATTTCTTTGCAGTGAGAAGGAAGTCCACGTGAAATATGAGATAGTTGCTTTCTATGGATAAAAAAATATATAATTTGGATGTCAGTGGATGTTCTATGCATAGGAAGTAAAATACATGTATGTGAGGGTTAAATAAGTCATTATTACCCTGTACACTGTAAGGAACCTATGTAGGAAGGAGTGTCAGGTAGTGCTCAATATAGTGGTTTGCCAGAAAAATGTAAGTGAATGATGGAGTCAATTACAAATTCTTTGATGGCACTGGCAGCAGGAAAGTCTGACCTGAGAAATACAATGCAGCCTTTAAGCTGCAGCCAAAGATCTAATTAATAACAAATCCCATTGCTGCAACCGCAATCTACCCTCCTGGACCATGCAGCTTTGTAAGAAGTAACCTGGTGTCACAAAAAGCCAATATGTGGTTTCTTCCACACTAACATCCATCTCAGTCACAGAGCCAACCATCACACCAACTAGGCACCTATGATTCTCCTCAGCACAGGGGTAAAGCAGAAATCTTCCTGAGGCCCCTTCCTAGCTGTTTTGCCACGATTTCCTCTGTCTATATGGCTTCTGAAGTGAGAAAGATGGTTTTGCATAAGTAATTGCCCTGAATTCTCCTTTAGAAGTTATGTACAGGACTGGAACTTGGCACCGGATATTGTCACCCATATCTACTGCATATGCGTGTGCTTGCCAAAGTCTAGGTAGTGCTTTGGTCATCTGCAGACTTGACTGCGCATTTTTATCCCTGAAGTAGGAAGTCCATGTCCTAATGTGACGTTTAACACCTGATTTAGGGAAAACAGAGGGTTTCTTTGAGGAGGTAGTAGACACGAGTTGTTTTTTTAGTCAGTGACTGACATAAAATGCTCCTACCGTTATAGTCTCACCTATTGCAATTGTTTTCCATGGTCTTGGATGTGGCATTTCTTGTAGTCTATTGACATTTCGTAGTTTTGATCCTGAAAAATGGACAATAATGGTGTAGAAAGCCTACTAATAATAAATCCAACATGGTCTGCACTTTATAACCACATTCAAGAACAATTTAGCCAACTTCAGAATAAATTCTGATAGATGCCGTGTCAAAAGGGTCCTCATCACTCCTAGCCTGATCTTAATACTGTCACTTAATAGTGCTGACCCGTTCGACCCCGGGTTTCCCATGGCGGAGTCTCAGACGTCTCGTTCCATAAAGCCATTTATCCAGGGCGCAGTAACACAGGAACAGCCCGAGCTGGTGCCTACGAGGGACGCCGGGCTTTAATCCCCTCGCAATCTGCCCGCTCAGGAGCCTCGCTCTTCTCCGCGTCTCTCAGTGCCCGTTCATTCACCCGCTGTGCCACCGCTCCTTGTGCCCTTTGTTATGCAAAGGGAGCAGTTCGTGGCCTCTGGTCTCTCTGGGCTCCCACCCAGAGCTCAATCTGCATCTCACACTGCAGCTTGCAAGCCGGGCTGCCTGCACCAGGTGTGTTCCTCAACACCAGCTCTGCTGCAGGGTCTTAGACTTGGCCAGAGGGTGTGGGACTGGAGTAAAATCCAAATGTTGCAGCATAAGATATTGCTGCTGCCAGGTTTTTCCAGGCTGGGCACCCCCAGCAAGGGCTTCAGCCGCTGATGTGTCAGACAGGGCTTCAGGAGACACATATCAATGTGCCTTGCCCAAGGTAATAGAGCTGCTCAGTGACTGAGTGAGAAGATGCTGTTGCTTTGAGAGCATGTGTGGTTTCTGTTGCCACAGGGATTTCTGCATAGTGACCCATCACCTTGCAGGGACAAAAGCCTTGTGTGGTGCTCAGCACTCTGGGGTCCTAACTCCCACTGGGCCCTCAGAAGCTTTGGTGAATATTAATAATTAAAGACACTTATGATATTTTTCCCCATGCATCATTCCCCTCCTTCTTTGGCTGCTGTAGGCAGAACCTCAGCCTTTCCACCTCTAGCTCCCATATGACAGGACTCTAAAAGTTCAGAAGGTTCCTTCCAGCTGTGAGTAAGGATGAGACTGGGCTAAACATGCTTTTCCATGCAGCCAAAAGTTTGTAGGGAGAGTTTTCCAAAGGAAGCATGTCTGTTTATAAGGATCTGGAGTACACTTCAGTTTCAAGACAGTAATTCCAGACTTCCTGGTCAGGTTGTTGTGATATCCAGGGCCTGCTGAAGTCTTTTGGTAACCAACTGATCTACTCTGAGAGGTTGGGATTTAACCCTGGAGACATTTGTGATGATTTCTCCAACTGTGTTTCTAGGAGAGAAGAGTGACTGTGATATGGGGAGCCTATTGCAATTCCTTTGGCAGCAAAGGGAAAAGGATGGATTTGGTTTCTACAGACCTCTGGCAAAGTACTGCCCTGGGCTGTTGCCCAGAAAACTGGCTATTTTTGAATAATAAGTCGTACTTTTGGAGCAGAGATTCATAATTATATGAGACCCTGGCTGTTTTTCTCCCACTGCCTCCCTTATCCCACGCACACGGCATGTTGATGTCAAGCCCACCAGCTCCATTGAGGTGGAGCCAGGACTGGGCTGCATGGAGGGAGCCCTCCCCGAATGCCTGTTAACCCTGTGGTGTGAGGCTGCTCTCCTCTGCTCACTGCACCCTCGGTGAGGTGCTTCAGCTCCTCGGTCCCCACTGCTGTCATTGCCAGGCACTTTTATTCACTGCCTGCACCCCTAAGTCGTTTTCTAGTTGCCTGTATTGTGAAGCGGGTGTCCCATAGTCCCAGGGACCCACAGATGATCTTTGATCCATCTGGAAGACCAGAGTCTTGCTACTTGTTCCTTGGTCTGGGTTTTCTGTGCCTCCAGGCCATAAACCTTGAAACCTCACAGCAGCAGGACTCCAGCATTTTCAGGAACAGCTGGCTGTTTCACACATTATTTTGCCAACTGTAATTTGCTCAGTTTTATGGTGTGGCTCCAAGACCATTCAGACTCCACTGGTGTCTCCTCATACTCTCCCTTCCCTCTGCCAGTGGTCCCACCCTTCTTGGTTGCCCCTGCCCTGCAGCTTTCGGGAGCAGGATATCCTTGCTCACACCACCTTCTGCTATTTTTCAGGTGGCTTCCTCCCAGATATTCTCTTTTTATTTCTTGGCTGCTCTTCCCTCCCCTGCACTTCATCTCTGTGTGCTGGAGAGTCCTCTGCATGCAGAGGAGCTTCTACAATCTGGGTCCAAACTGTGTCAGTGAACACACTGAGGCAATTTTCCCATGTAATAAATACACCTCACGTGATGCTTAAATCAGATTAGAATCATGCCCAAGGTGTGTTTTTAATAAACAGGAGAAGAAAATCCTATCCCATCCTTCCACCTTCCCCTCTGGTTATAAAGTATTTCTTTTAAGTTTGTCTTTCAAGACAGCTTGAAAATGGTCTTTTGGCCTGCTGATTCCCTTTCATCAAGGTGCAAGAAAACCACTCTGGTCCTTTCAATCCTGGTGAGCCTCAGTGTGCATATGCAGTTGTACATAATGAATTTTTTGTTGTTTTGGGTTTTGGTTTTTTTTAATTTAATCTGACTTCAACATCCTACAGTTAAATTCAGCCACAATTCAAAGCAAGGAAGATTCTTGTTTAATTTCTTAGTTTAACTCTGCTGTGGGAATAGTACACAATTTTCTGCTACTATTAGCTGCTTGATATCCCTGAAAGTGTAAAAGAGGTATGTGGTACAGTAAAGATAACAATAAGTGTCTAAAAGACCTCCAGCTGAGAATTTTCATCAGATATCTATCTGTTTTGCCTTATTTTCTTTCTTACATGTTAAAACTCATCTGTTGTAAACTGCCTTAATTCTATCTGGCTCATGGCAAGGATTAAAGGAAATATTCTCCTTTATTTCTTACCTACGCAGAGGAGGAGTTTCAAAGCCTCGGCCACGCTGGGCATCCCTGTGTGTCAGGTCCTCCTGAGGGACTTGGAGGGGAAGGCAGAGAGAGGAGCACAGGGAGAGCAGGGCAGGGGTAACTCAGTGACTGGGCTGGCAGAGGAGCAGCAGGAGCACTGAGCCACAGCCCCACATCCTCTGCCTCACAGCCAAAAGCACCTTCCTCCCCATCTCTGTGACATGAATGCAGGTTCTGTTCTGATCCCTCAGTTAGCAAGGTGGAACAGCAGTCCAGCCTCATAGGGAATGTGATGTGCAGTACTTAAACGATTCCTATTTGCTATATTCCTTTTATTCTTATTTTATGGAGTACTTCTAGTTTCAAGGTGCAGCTGACAAAGCAGAGGGCGACATTGCTGAGAAGGAAGCATTTGCTACAGGAGCAAAGCCCATGCTTGCTACAGCCTCAGGTTAAACCTTTTGGGTTGGTGTGCTGGCCGATGGAGGGCCACTTTGGAATGTGATGCTGATGGCCCTAGACTGGAGGAAGATGGGACGCTTCAGGAAGCACCACTCTGCCAGCATGAGGATTTGGACAGGAGGCAGCAGATCTTTCACCTTCCTGACCTAGTCCTGAAAGGCAAGGCAGGGCTGGGACTCTGTCCTCTCTCCAGGGGAGTTTTGTTGGTGGTAACAAACCCGGGCACGTGGGACATGCATGCCAGCCCCCTAAGGACAGCCCAGCTGACTCCTGTGAAGAGCAGGAAGAGTGGGAAGTTTGTTGTGCCATCCCATCTCCTTCCTTTATCCACTCGCAGTACTTGTCTTGCAAAAGGGGCCACAGGGCTCTTGACCATTCTATTTCTTCATTATTTGTGTGTGTAGCTCAAAAAGAATGTGTGGTTTGTGGAGTCTGATGCTCAGGGGAGGAGGATTTGGAAGAAAATAGGAGCTTAAAAGAGACTTTTCCATTAGCCTGAGGATGACTGAGGGCACCCTGTGAAGAGGTCCCGTGGTGACATTGACACCTCTGTGCCCACGTATCACTGTAACTCTGGACAGCAGAGAACCTCCACAGCTCCTTCCCCTCCTCTCCCCAGGCTGTTCTCTCACTCCCATGCACCAGCCCTGGCTGCCAGAGACCCTCTTTAACCCCACAGCCCCTTCGCTCTGGTGGGCTGCCCAGGCAGGCTTTCCTCTGCTAAGCTGGGGGAAGAAGGGAGCGCCTTTGGAGTCCCTTTCAAGTTGCCGTGAAGTAAGGTTTAGGTGGGATACATGCAGTAGTACAATGCAGGCAAGGAAAACACTGAATGAGCTCAGGGGAAAGCCCACGCACGATGGGAGGGCAGAAGGAAAGGGAGAAGGGGTGAGTTTGGGACAGATGCTCAAGCTAAGGATTTCATGGCTATTTTTATTCTTAAATTCCTATACTTAAAAATGACTCAGTTGTTCTTCCTCATATGATATAATGGGCCCCATGAGAAATTTCCTAGGTTTAAAAAACCTTATGCTTGCATAACATCACTCCTTCAATATGTGCTTCTCCCCAGTGAGCATCTAGGGGAGCAGAAAGGTTAAATGCCGTAATTGCCAAAGGACTTGCCTTGATCCAGGAGCCCAAAGAAAACAGACTTTCCTGTGTAAAGTCCCGCTGAAGTGCTGCTCAAGACGATATGGAAAAGCAGAGCCCGAGTCCATGTTTTACAGTGCTGGAAGCAGGGGTTGGCTGGTGTGGGGAGCAGGGCGTGCTTTGACACACGCCAGACACTCTCACGCTGGAGGAGGGCCTCATCCATAGAAATCTTCGGGGATCTAATGCACTGGAGTGCACAGCCACCTGTGGGACTAGGTTGGGTTGTATGTGGCACAGTATCCTATGCCATGATCCTGGATGCCATGAGAAGCCTTGTCTTGAGCTCCCTGTCTGGACCACCAAATATATTTTTTCACTGAAATACCATCAAATAGGGACTACCTGTCTGCACATAGCAGTGACAACGATCTGTTTCTTTCTTCTGTGGATGGAAACGAGGCCATTCCCTGTAGTAAATGAAACGGGAATTACAAAGTAACTGCAGGCCTAAGCAGGAATGTTTTGTTCAAGAGAAAAGAAAAAGAAAAAAAAAAGAAAACCAAAAAGCACTAAAAGGGATAGTCAGGGCTGGCAAAATTGCAGTGTGGGAAGAATGGGAGACAGAATTCAAAGAGCTTTTGGTTCATTAGCAGGCAAACATGCTGTGACAGCTCATTGTGAAACAAATTCTTTTCTCCATATGAAAATGCAGGTGTTTATTTAAAACAAAGGCTGAGGCTGAAATTACTTTCTGTGGCTGGCTGCCTGGGTGTATGTGGCGTCCTCGGTAATCAGTGCTCTACCTGTTCACTCAGGAGCAGGTAAATCTAATGCCAAATAAATAAATAAATAAATGTGTGATCACTCTGTGTTTGTGCAGTGTGTGGCATAATGGGGACTTGGGGCTTGTAGGAACTACTGCAGCATAAATAATAACAGGAGGATGTGTATCTTGCTGTGAGCAAGCCTGGTTGATTTTAATTTAAGATTTTTTATGGGTGGCTCATACTTTTTTATATATATAATTTTGAGAATATTTTATTCCCCAGCTCAAACTGTGCATCTTTTCATTGCTTTTGTCTGCAAAGAGTTGATGTATTTCCAGTATTCAGTTACTCCCAAAATGATGTGTATTATTTCTAGGCATGATTTTAACCAAATTCCATTATGAAGATACCAAGCTGCTGCTTCATAACCTGGAACCATGGAAGATGCAACCCAGGCTCTAGTTACTGTCTAAAGAAACATAAAGATCAGTTTCTGCAGCATTGTAGGAACTGAATGGGAATGCAGAAGGCACGATAGACATGAAGATTTGTTTTATGTGCCTAAGCCTACAAATAGCACAGGTTGGTTGGTTTACAAACAGCTCAAGAACAAAATTAATTGGAATCTGGTTTCTTTTTTGAAACTGGAAGAGTATCTGGGGATTATCTTGATTTTATAGTGTTGAGAAGAGAAATATGAAGATGGAATTCATTTTTATTTACTTGGAGGGCATCAGCATATTTCATTCTGTTTTTTTCCATTTCTATTGGTCTCACAGGAATTTATTTTAATTTATGTATTACTATTTTATAATGGTTTATATGTCAAATCTCTTCGAAATTGATAGCCTTGGCTATAAAAATTAATTCTGGAGTGTTCATTTTGCAAAATATTTTCATCCTATTGCCCCATTTCAAAATGGAAAAGAGTCAAAATATCAGTATTTTCTGGGAAGTAAAACTGTGCCCTTTCTGACATCTTATGTCCCGTGCCCATTATGCAAAGCCCTTGGAAATATTTTGAAGTTCAAATCAGGTTATTGGGGATTTATGCATGTGTTTAATTACGTTGTTGCAGAGACATAAATAGAAATGAATAGCTTCACACTGTGCCAAAAATGCTACCGTGGCCCCTGTTCAAGCCTATATATTATTATTGTAAGTATAATTTACAGAATTATTGCAACTGTCCATTAATTATTTTCTTGGCACTAAGAGTAGCCCCATAAAGATTGGTACTTTCTCAAATGTTATTCAGTGCTACATACATAAACATACGTACATGTGCATATTTTTTTATATATACAAATATGTACATATCTGCAAATACATTTAACTGGTGAATTTGAAGGCATTTTCTTGAACAGGCTTACAGTTGTTATATCATGTTCATAAGTGTCTTTTTATTGTAGACTTAGGATCCACTGAATGGATATATTTACATCCAAATGAAAGTCGATAGTATGACTTTAACTACAGGATGCATACTTATAAATTGGTGGGTTTAATCCTTAGAAAAATCTGTAACATATGTTCACTAAAAATTCATGATCGTGTTTCAGCATTAAAAAGAGTTGAGACCTGCCATGAGGAAAAGTGTGATGTCTGAAAAGCTACAATCTGATCTAATTGATTAGATTTCCCATTGCAAGTATTGTAATAAAAATAATATCCTGGGAAAAAAAAAAAAGAATTATGATAGTCACCAGAAGTATTTTTAAAACTGCATACTGGAAATGAGGCAAAGATTCAATTTTGATTTATAAGAACTTGTGAATCTGTGAACAGGAAAAGTAAATGTTATGACAAAATTAACTTTGCATAAATAGATGTAGCCGATTTTGTGGAGGTCATTCAGCAAGAAAATGCATTTGTTATTGCTTTGGTAGGAAAGGAGAATGTCCTGTTTACAAACATGTCTACTGAATTAGATATTTTCACACTGTTTGAGTTTGCTGCATTAATTTATAAGGATCCAAACTTGAAGCTGACGATAGGGCTTTCCTATGTTTTTTTGAAAATGGCCAGACTGCAGGGGATAACCCATAAAATACTGCCTCTGAGAAAAACATTAAAGACACTGGGAGAAATTTATGTGATGGCTACAACCAAAATTTTCAGTCCTACTGAGTCCTGACAGACTGCCATGGACCATAGCCTGACAGAAGACCTCCTGCTAAAGGGCCTTCTGAACTGGTGCAGTGACATAGCTAAAGAACCAAAACAAAACAAGGCAATACTTTAAATACATCTCTGTGTTACAGCTCCAGCTGCACTAGGTCACCATGCGGAGCTGTGCAAAACACCGAAAGTGATTTTAAACCTTTGTAGCTTCAATTTAGAGCCATGAAATAGAAATAATGACTGCATCAAAATGAATAGCTCTATTGGTTTAATGGGGGACATAATTTACAGAATCGTTATTGTCATGCTCTACTTAATTAAAAAAAAAAAAAATTGAGGCTCTTCTTTTGGCCACCCCTGTTGAACCAGTGAGTAAATCATGCCCAGTCTCCAGGAAAGTACTCATATATGCTCATTGAGGTTAATGGGGATTCTCAAAAGTTCAAAGTTATGGTAAAGATATACATGTACTTTCAAGTGTATTACTGACCTCAGGCCATAGTAATAAAGGAAACAGAATGTCAGGATAACCACAACAAAATTAATTGAAATCTTATACGTGTATCTGAGGGGTCATGTCAGGTGGCCTAAATCTCCCCACCAATCCCCCAGCCTAATGTTTCTGGCTATTGCCTGACTGTTGGCCTCCAGGACCAAATATTGAGATTACTGCTGGCCAGCTCCTGCAGACATGTAACACAAGATTGGCCAAGCCACTAGTGCTAGAGTTTGGAAAGGTTGCCCCATTTTTTTCCTTCTTCACGCTCTGTTTTAAATACTTCAAGGTTTTTTGTTCATTATTTAGAATTTTCTTTTAAGGAAGACACAAGTTTTTGGATTGAACCAGGAGGATTTAGTGTCTCCTTCTTACACTGCTCATTTCTGCATTGCAGCACTGAAATGTGAGATCTCAAGTGCTGACCACCGTAAATATGTTGAAGTGTCTCAGTGATGACAGGAGGAAGATACTTCTACATGACACTAATGGGCCTAAAAATGAACTTTCTTCTTATACCCTTGACCGATTTGATCAGGCATAGTCCCCTCTGACTTGAACAAGAACCAGCTGATAGTTCATCCTAGTGTGCTGACAAAACTGCTTCCAGTTCTGGAGGAAACTAGGACATTTAATACTGAGAGTGCCACACACCACGCAGGGGCTTGCAGGATAATTTCTTATTTTAATTCAACTTGTCTGGATTCTGATGAGAATCTAACTTCTATTTCATTTTCTGCAATCAAGCTGGAAGCTCTGCTGGCTTCACAGTGTTCAAAAACATTACTCTCTCAGGGTGGTTGCAAGCAGGTTCCAGACCCCCCTTTCCTAAGGCAGAGCTGTTGGATGAGGGAGCCTCGGAGCCAGGAGCACTCAGGTGTTGGGAGCTCCAGCAGCAGGGTGGTGGGAGCCAGGAGCACTCAGGTGTTGGGAGCTCCAGCAGCAGGGTGGTGGGAGCCAGGAGCACTCAGGTGTTGGGAGCTCTGCAGCTGGAGCAGCTCTGGCAGCAGGATGGGGATGTGGCTGCAGACCAGGTGCACGTGCGAGCTGCAATGAGACCGAGGGATTCCAGGACCCGAAGACCACTGGCCTCAAGCAAACTCTCGCAAAACCATGTATGGCCTAAAGTCTTGGATTTGGTAAAAACTCAGTGAGAACAAAGTGTTTGTTTAAAAGCAGTGGTTTTTTTCAAGGGAAATTTTGTTTCCTTGTAAGCCATCCAACCTGTGCCACCAAAAAAAGTCTGTTTATGTCTTGATTTATTACAAATTCTTGGAACACACATCAAAAGTCTTCATGGATGGAGCTACCGTTTACTTTGAGGAGAATCTGTGTTGTATAACTGATTATATAATGAAATGTAATTACTTCTCCCAAAGTATACACAACAAAATCTCAGCATTTTTTGCCTATCAGTAGATCTTGGTTATTAGAGTTTATATATTAACTTTCATCCTTGCCAAGCACAATGTGACCAGGCCAAATGTTTTCAGACCTAGCCCTATTTGAGGAATATACAATGTATAATCTATAATAGCACAATTCCAAGTCTGTGCTCTGCATAGTAAAAATCAGGCAACAGGAGCATGGGAATTTTTTTTTTCTTCTCTGATGTTTCTCTGCGTGAATCCAAACATATATAGATTCTTTTCAGCTGGAAAGAACTGTAAGAAGCAGTATGCAGTAGCAGTAATGTCAAGACTGGAAAACATTTCAGTCTCTCTTCCCACCACACCACTCCTCTTCCCTATCATATGGAAAAGTTAGATGTATGACACAGAATCTTTGTGGTTCTGCTTTGAAAAATGTATTAGTAACAATAGCTCCATCTTTGTCAACAGTATTTACTCTCTGACCTATTAGGTTCATGCTTGGATTGCTCTGATAATAAATATCTATTTCTCTTTTGCAGGCTTGTCTGTTCAGGAAGGGACTAGAGGTCTGGGCTACAAAATGTGACCCTTTGGGTGATTTGCATCACCTGGGGAAGGAGCAATGTTCCAGAGCAGGACCACGTCATTTTCTCAAGCTTCTGCTTGGATTGACAGGCCCAGGTCTATCCAGTGCTTTTCCTCTTGTGTGCCAAGTGCTTGCAGATACTGCCACGTTCAAACTGTAAACGCTGTCACAGGAGAGGCAGCTCATCCTACTGGGGTAAGAATTGGGCTCTTGGGACCACAGACAAGTGGCTTGGCTTATCTTTTTAAGGAATAACTTAAAATTCAGCTTCCTAATCTGGTCTGAGCCGGCACTGTTGAAAGCCAACTTTGGAAATGCAGGAGGTTGCTGCCTGCATATTATTTCATTGGCCTGAAAGAAACATCTGACTAAATGTGTGGTGAGAGTTCAGCTTCTTTAAATGACACCCTTTGAATCAGTCTGTGCAAACTTAGCCCAAAGTTTGTTTGAAGGTAACTGGTATGTCATGCAAAGCGAGTATGCTGGAATGCAATAACACAGGCTGAAGCCAGCAAGGCATGTTCATATTTGGAAGGCTGCAAAAACCAGACAGAGAGCAGACGCACCCAGAGAGATTTCATTATAGAGCTGGTGAACAAGGAGTGAACAATACCACGTTGCTCATACAGCCACTCAGGGCTTTCACTGATATTCATTATTCACTCCTGTCACTCAGCAGGAAGATGCTGTCTTCGATAGAGGCAATGCCCCAAAGTGAACGTGAACTTCTGATGGCTCCCAGGTTGTTTATCAACTTCCCCATGTCCTCCCATTTTTTAATACAGCACACCACTAGATTTTCACTTTCACATCATATGTACAAGTGAAAACAAATGTCTAACATAAAGATAGAGTTCATCTAAAGCATAGCAACGTAAGGTTGAAGAGCAACAATGTATTTTTCTAGCAATGCAGGTGTTAAGGACAAAGCTCCAATCCTAATCCAGGCCTCATGGAGAAGCAGAGGTGTTCAGACCACCCAAATTTAGCCACCCAATTTGGCTGGTTAAGCTAGCCAGCTGGGCTCTCCAGTTTCCCCCTGGAGTCAATGGAAAAATAGGGGGAGTGAGACACTTCCAGGAGCAATTCAGTAAGCCTGTATCAGGCTTCTGTTCTGAATTGCCTCTAGGAGAGCTTCTCTATTAAGGAAATTCAAGGAGGCAAGACAGGTAACTAAACCAGCTAGGCTGGGTGCCTAAATTCAGTGCTTTAGAAATCCTTCTTGTGCTGTAGAAAACAATGTCCACACCTTTACATCTGTACACTGTATCCTGTGAAGCTACAAAAAAAAAGTCAATTTACCCTGCTTGGCTCTAGTTGCTGTGTGTGTGCTCCCCATCTTTCCAGAATTCTTTGTCCCTCTTTCCTTGGACCCCAAGAGACCCACATGTAATCTGTTTAGCAGCCTGGAGGTATCATTTGCACACAGTTTAAGTGCTGTCTAGTAGTAAAGGAAATTGGGTTTTTTTCTGTTCTTTGTCTTTATGTCTTTCTACAGAATGATATTGTGGTATTTCATAATAAAAATATTTATAGCCATAATTGTCTGGCACCATGGAGCAGTTTGGAAATCTCCCCATCAGACAGGAGTCTGCTGGAAAGACAGTGAGTTGATAGAACCTAAATGGTCTATCCGAAATGGTTGAAACAGGTCAATTTTTTTTGTGTTTTAAAGGAAACCAGGCACAGCAAGTAGTTGCCTGGCTCATCAGCAGGTCAGCCAGCAGACAGACAGAAGTCCTGAAAGATTTCTTCTGTTTTGCCAGAACCACCAGGATGCCAGCTTATCACTCTGACACTGAACAAAGCAGCTCCTCAGGATTTATCACGAAGTGAAAAATCTTACTCTAATCAGTTCCGAGCTACCTAAAGCTGGGTGGTTTTGCTTTTTTTCCTTTTCCCCCTTGTCCTCCTTCTGAACTACAAGGAAAACCAGTTCATCTGAGGATCTGTTGTTATGGTTTGTTTTGTTTTTCCTCCCCCTTGTTCTCAAGTGCCTCAATTATTTCCGATCTGCATGTTTATTGTTTGGAAGCAAAGTTACTTTCCTGCTCTTTCACCCGATATTTCCTTTCAGAAGGTCTATCTTTCTGGCACTTTGAGAATGTGATTTCAGCTCCAGCCTTGCCAACAGATGAGCTGCAGGCAGCTGCTGCTAACTCCACTGATTCCAGTACATACTCAGACACAGCAAGGAAGGGACAAATCAAGCGTATCTTTTAAATATCTTTTTATACTTCAAAAATAATTTTATAAGGCTGAATCAGGTAAGCAAAAAGGACATGACAGGGACAGGATGGCAGAGCAGCTGAAGTAGTTGGCTCTGGAACCAAAGAACCAAGACACTGCAGGCACATCCCACTGGAAAGTGTCACGGTTTCATCCAGTGTGGGCAATCAGAGTCAGCCTGGTGTGACAACAACATCCCTCGCCTGTCTGCTTCTTGCTGTGAAGTTGGTGTGCCTTGGCCACAGTAGTATAACAGAGTCATAGGGCTCAAGCAGGGTTTTGTCCTGGACCAGTGTGACTCTGCTGACAACCAAGGCAAGCCATTATGTATTGAGTTACAGCTTCCCGTGTAGCCTTGAAAAAGGAAAGCTGTTCAGAATGCCTGTATTTTTCTTGAAATCTCTACAAAATGCGTCACTTGGACTTTAAGAGCTCTCCAGAGATGAAAGCAGGAGAAGTGGTGCCATGCTGAGGGCCAAAATATACAAAAGTCCATATTAGATATCATTTCAGTGGAACATAATCAGTGTTGCTTATCTGAAGGAAGGCAAACTACGTGCCTACCCTTCTGCCAGGGAGCCCATCTCTCTGGTTGTTGTAAATTATGAGAACCAGCTTTATTAGGAGAATCCCAAGTGTGTTTTGGGGGGTCAAATGGCAAACACCCTGGCCCTGTTTTGCCTCTCATCCTGGGCTTGCTCATCTCATAATGAAACGATGTAAACGCATGCAGGAAAAGTGTTGACAGCTGTGTATCTGTTATGCCTAGCTCGACATGCAACCTTATTATCTGTGAGTCATTATTTTTTGATTGTTTTCTCTCTGCCAGGAATTCAAGGCAAGAAAATCCATTTCAATCTGAATAAAATGACAGGCTACCCCAATTTAGTGGAGATCTCATCAGTTCAGCCAGGCAGGCAGTGTTAGAAAATTATACAGGGACAGGTGCCCATAATAGATCAGCTTAGGCTTCTCTGCCTTCAATGCATTTATAATGATGATGGTGATATTACGTATGTGCAGAGCACTTTTCAATCAAAAGTCTCCCACACTTTGCAAACTATATACAACACATAATATTATATCTGTGCAACATGAAATACTTGCATTTTTTTTATAGCAACTTTGTTCTAGAAGCCTCAGAAACACTAATGGATTGTTGTTTAAACAGGATACCTTCCAAAAAAAAATCCTCTCTTATGCAAGACAAATTCATTGCAATCACATGCTTTCAGAGTTGTGAACCAAGTGTATTCCAGCCTCCACCCTAGAAAGCACTTCAGCACACACTAAACTTGGCAAACATGTACCACCCAGATGAGTGCATTGCATTACCTGAAGATAAGTGTGTGCTTAAAGGCTGTCCTGACTAAGACACTAGGAAGCTGTTTCTTAAAGATTCAAAAAGTGAAGAGGGAGGAGAGGCAGGCATTCTGTTCATTGGTTCTCAAATTTAAACCTATTGGCTGCTGCTGTAATTAAAGAAAAAATCAACAAATCTTTGCAAGCTAATCCAAGCTTGCTGTGCTGGCTTGAAAAACACTTTCATCCTGAAAAGAAATATTCTGAATGCATTAAGGCTTTTGTGTGTCACCCTGCTTGTGCGATGTGAAATGGGGAGCATGTGCAGAGGCAGGGCTTGCGGCAGGTAGCTTGGTTTAAAATCTTCTGTTGTTATCCTGCCATTTCCCCACCATTTCTTTTTTGGCACAATCTGATACATTCCAAAATCAGATTGATGTTGAGCCCTGAAGGTAAATCGTCTCAGGTAGGAATGAGTCAGCAGAAGGGAATTTTAGCAGCCCCATCATCCTCCGCAGCTTTGCATAGGTTACAAACAGGAGCGGTCAGGTCTCCTGAAGGAGCGGTATTATCCCGCCGTAAGGGAGCACCGGCAGCAGGGCACCAGGCTCCTCGGGACAGGGTGCTGCTGCCTTGTCCTCGCTGCAGGGGCAGGGGTGCCTCTGCTCGGTGAAAATACAGCCTAATTTACCACGGACGTGGTAAGAGAGGAGATGTTCTCAGCCTTTGCGCCCCACACTCGCGGCGTGACTGCAGCGCATGCAGCCACACCGGAGCCCTCCGAGGTGTCAGAGGCAGCGGGGACGGTGAGAGCCCGGTGGCGAAGGCATCTGCCCTCTCCCGCTGCTGCACCAGTGCGCTTGCTGCTCCCACTGGTGTGCAAACCCATCAGCACTGGCATGTGGCACCACAGCCTCTGAAGGTCTCTGTTAAGTGATGGAGCTGCTGAGGAGGTGCCAAAGAAGGGAATTTAGTGCCTGGTTATTTGAGCATTTACGTGTTTGCTCAAGTCTTGTAAACAGGAATAAGAGGATTTCATACCCATTTTTGAAGGACAAACCAGGCCCCAGATCTTTCCACCTCTTGGAGCAGGAGAGAGGCATATGTCACTGAATTGAAACTGCAAGAAGCTTTCAGTAAGCAGCATGCAATCCTAGCCTGGGGCTTGGCTGGAAGCTTGGCCTGAAGCCTCCACTCGCACCACAGCTGTTGTGATCCTGGAGGATGCTCCTTGGCAAGGTGCTCACATTGTTTGATAGCCGTCATGCACTGGAAGACCAACTCAGCCAACTTATTAGAGCTACTTTTAATGAGGCATTCCCCTCTTTAGTGTCCCACATTCCCATGTGAAACCCAGCCTGTGGCCAGCCTCTCCCCTTGCTGTCTAGTCTTCAGGTATGCCTCCTTCTGAAAAAAACTTTGACCCTGTTGTTTAACATTTCTGAGCACAGGAATGGATGTAACTTCACAGCTGCACATTTTTCATAGGTTTGGACTTACAGCAAGTAGTTTTATTTGGACAGAAATACAAAAGTAATTGGAGTTTGGCTGAGGATAGACACAGTCTAAAGCGACTTGGATTTTCTTATAGCACAAAGCTACCCAAGATAAACAGATCTAAAAAAAGCCCACAAGGAACACAGATATTTTCTCTCTCATGGCTTCTTCAACACTGAACTTCTAATTAAACAACAAAGGTGCACTGATCAGCTTGTGTCACCCACTAGACACAGCCGATAACTCAGACGCACCCAAACACCAATACACACACAGATGTAGGAGGCTAAATTTGGAATAGTCTGAGTACAGTTTTTTAGAGTGCTTCACCAGTGCACGTCAAATAAACACTGTTGCCAGGATATGAGTCAGGCATCGTTTTTAGCAGGCAAGCTGGACTGATCAAATGTCTGAAAAAATCAAACTTGTATAGAATTATTTTATGAAACCCCATAGGATTAAAACATTAGAGGAAATAATTGGCAAACAGTGAAATCATGAGCAGCATTTCCAACAAAATTTGGCAATTTTCATGGCTAAACACATGGTGATATTAAAGGCATTGGTTTTACAGGAATGTTTAGAGAAAAATTAAAAGGAGGGGAAAATGAAAAAAGAATCACATAGCCTGTACGGGAAACTAGAACATAATGTACAATTTTTCACGTACATGTGCAAAGTGTTAAATGATGTGTGAGAGGCCCTTAGGTGTTCATGACGGGCAAGCACTCTCAGAAGCATGAGGCATCCAAATACCATTAAAAAATGGGGCTTGTGGCAGGACTGAGTGTGCTCCACCTTGCAGGTGTCATGGCCAAGGAGGATGGGCCTGTACCTTTACACTGGGAACTGGCCTTCCTTCTTCCACCCCTTTTGGGGTGGGGATCTGGTCTTCCTTCTACTCCTGCTTCATATTTTTCAGAAACAAGAAATGGAGTAATATACGTAAAAGAGAGCTGTAAGTCTCACTAAAGGTGTCTAACATTAACCCTCACATGCTGATAAATGTACATACAGAACCATTTACAGCAGTCTGGGACTCGAGCCTTGCAGGCATCATCTAGGCAATGGAAAAGCTAACCCTGAAGTTACTGACCAGCTACAGAAATGCATGTGTCAAGGTGCATATATGCTGATATATAGGAAATGTGCACTGACTGGTCATAGATTGACTACTGAATTTGGTTTGGCATTAATATAAATCTAACAAGATGACTTAGAAAAAAAAAAAATTAAAAACTTAAGGATGCATCTCTTTGGTGAATACATTTCTCCAGGATATAGTTTAAATTTGTTGTTCTATCTACCTTTTTATTCCCATTGCTGATCCCAGACAAACTCACAGTATTAAATTAATGTCTTTTTAAAGTTCTGTTCTAAAGAATGAGGACTGTAAAAAGTTGTTTTTTCTTGGGGCTTATACCAGCACAAAACATGAGATCATGCTGATTTCATGAGTATTGTTGTATTAAATTATGAGCATCACATCCTCGCAGCCAACAAAATATCCCAAAATATCTGAGAACTTGTTCTGGAGAGAATTCTTCAGAGCTTGATGACTTGTACAGATATTCAAAATCTTTCATTGCTATTTTTCCTTTTCTCTTTCACAAGCATTCACCGTTCTCTGGAAGAAGTACATAGCAGGATGGGGAAAAAACAGTAAATCCTTTCCATGACGGACTTGAGCCTTGTCTTCAGCTCAGGGAATTTTAATCTTGCTTGTTATATTATCTACAACTAGATCAACATCTGCAAGTGCCAAAGTGGTTCTGGAGAAGTAGATTTACCTGAGAAGTCAGGTGAGGCTTCAAACACTGTTGTACACATTGCAAAGGCATGGGGTAACCCTGCCTGTGGAGAAGTTCTTGCCTTGATTCCTGCACAGCAAACAGCACTTGTTAAGAGGGCTCCAGAGCCTACAGATCCCCACGTGCCTCCTCTAGTGTTTGCAGCAGCAGGATTGTCTGCTGAACTGCTATGCCATCTGGAGAACTTGTGGTATGTACATGGTATCCCTTCCCTGAGAGTTAGCATGCTTTGCTCTCAGGACAAAGGAAGATTTAATAGTAATCTTTGGGCTTTATATTTAATAGTAAACATGGATGGTATCTTTTGCGTTATTTAAATCTTTCATTTATCACTTTGCAGTACATGCAAATTGCATTTTATCTTGACTCCTGCTTTCTGGGGCACTGCAGAATGTTTCCACAAAAGCTATGCAGCCCTGAGCCACCTGCCAGATTCCCATGTATTATAATATTTTCAGCCAGCTGCTGTGGTAGCTGTTCATGCCAAGGGCAAGAATTCCCCTGCTCTGGTTTTAGCTTTCACGCAGTCCAGAGCCTGCTTTCACCCAGTGCCGAACTGTGAGTGTGCAGTCTGAATCAGTGAGAGCCAAAATAAAAGGTCAAACCTCACAGAGCCCGTAACCAGTTGGTGGAGCCCAGGTATTGTGTCCTGGTTCCAGTGTCAATGCAATGCATCCCCTTCCCCCCCTTCCTATGCACTATCCCAATCCTTTCCTGGGGGCATTCTCGGCAGAATAGCATATGTATAGGCACAGTGATCCCAGAGGAGATATTTGGCAGCAAATACTGACTGCTGGGAGCTGGTGTTGTACCTCTGGCTGGGCCACTCTTAACCCCAGTTCTGCCAGGGACATGCTGCTGAGTGTGAGTCAGAATTTTTTACTATTTTAAGTTCTAATAATATTGTGTTTTGTTTTGTTTTGTTTTGTTTTGTTTTGTTTTGTTTTGTTTTGTTTTGGTGGGGTTTTTTTGTTTGTTTGGGGGGTTTAATTTTTTTTAATTATTTTTCAAATTTACAATTGGATGCCAAGTAGGCTTTTCTTAATGTTCTTTTCCAGTGCTTGGCATTTCTGAATAGTTTGCAGTTTTCTGGTGGACACATCACTTCCTCATCAGAGTATTCAGAGTTATTTGGGAGTGTTCAGAAAACAGGAGCCCCCTTCCAAGTGACCATTTGTTCTGGGTGCCCAGTGCAAAACATATGCTGGGTATGGGGTTTTGATTCTTTGGAAATTCCTGACATTCTCCTCTGGAAGTCAGATGTCTCAGATGGGACATCCAAGATCATTGGCTGCTTTTCTGGAAAAAAAGTCAGTTGACAGTGGTCCAGGAATATATTTAATCATACTCTTGTCCTCAATACAGGCGAAATACCATCACTGCCTAAGGAGCTTGTTTTTGCAGACTGCTGATGCAAAGGAAGATCACAATCTGTGACTCTGTAGGCACTGTAAGAAAGCATTGTAAACATACACACAGAGAAGTTTCCTTCTCAAAGCTAGTTTGTATCTCAGCAAAGTCATCTTTTGTGCTGAGCTAACATAGCTCGGTGATTATTTCCCTCTGGATTCTGATCTCGGGAAAGGTACAACAGTCCAGAAAAAGAGAAATCCAAGTGGAAGAGGTGGATGAACTACTCTGTGGCAGGAAAAAACACTCTGATGAAAATATGCTGTGAAAAAAACTCTGAAATTGTGATCAGGAGGTGAAAAACCTTAACTCTTACTGAAGGAGAGATGGGAAAAAAAGATATGCTCAGCCATGGAAAAGGTGCAAGGGGAGAAGAAAACTTCTGGGAATAAAATTCATACTGCCACTTGTAGCTGGTAGTTGGAGAGGCTCTGGTGTTGTAGAGCTGGGCTCCCAGCAACAGAGCTGGGAGCTGCGAAGAAGAAATGGCAGAGATGTAAGGCATTCTGGGAGATTTTTACATACAATTTCTTTAGTATCTCTGAATTTTGCAGGGCGTGGAAGATCTGAATGTGTAGGATTCCTGTACATTAAGTTGTGAAGAAAATATAGCACACCTTATAGTTACTGAAAAAAAAAATTCTGACTGCAGGATTAGAAGATTCATCGTAATAATGCTTCGGTCTTTGATATCGTATGTTGAGATATTAATGGCTAACCCCTGATGTTTATAGATTTTATAATGAATTACAAGCACATTCCCTCAGACAGCCTTATCTTTTGAGCAGAGTCCCTTGCTGCTCTTCAATTGAAGAGAGCAGACAGAGAGATATGGCCTACAACTTCACTTGGTTTCTAGACCTGCAGAACAAGGACATGACTGGTTAATGCTCAGCAGCACCGGGCCAGTCTTATATACCCCAGAGGGACAAGGGGAGTCATGGGATAAAGTTGATCCAGGGGATCAGCTCTCATTTATCTGTTGATTTTTTCAAAGCCTGAATGGCCAAGAGCTGGACAACTTCTGCCTGTTGAGGGCCTTCTCAGGTGGCATAGACTGGGGTTTTGGCATGACAGGAAAATTTTAAATTTGTTGGGACTGTGGTGAGCAACAGATTTGATGAGTGTGTCTAGTCACAGCAAAACTACACAAAAGGGAGAGATGCTTCTGAAGTAGAAGGGTTAAAGGTCCATCCCTTTTTAAAGTGGTAGCTGAAATGGGCAACTTCCCACTTGCTCTTTTGTATTGTTTTGGTGCTGATTGACTCAGAAATTGACCTGGGTCCTCTGCTGCTGGGCAGAGGAAATATTGGGGAAGTGACTGTAACAGCTGAACAGGTAATTTCTCTCCTTCCTGCTTTTCAGGCCTTTTCATCTCAGTAGATCTCCCTCAGCATTCTCCAGCCTGAGCTCTTTGCCACTTCTGCAGCAGCTCTGGAGACATCCTTTCTGTGAAAGCAGTGCAGAGCTAAGGAAGATTGGCCACTTGGACTGTAAATACAAACGGTGTCTTCCTTTCTTGGGGGTATGTTAATCCAAACAACCCATTAAAGACGTGAGCCAGTTCTCACATATTTAATTTTGTGCCTGATTTGGGGTTCGTTTGGGGTTTTTTTTGCTCTGCAAGTCTGAACAACTGGTCCTGCTCATTCTCACCTAATTTCCTGTTCATGCTGGTCCTGACTTTTTCCTGAGAAGCATGTCTCCCGTGTGAAGTAAGTGGTATTTTGAAGGGAATTCTTCAGAAGCACAAGGGCAAAAATAGTATGATCATTTGTCCTGATACGCAAAAAGAAGCTCCAATGGTACCTCTGAAGAAATTCTGCACGGTTGACTACTTCTTCCATGTGGTATTTCCTTGTGTCCTTCCCTTCATATCTCCCCCAACACAGCTATGTTTCATTAAATGAATACGAAAGAACTGTGTTCTTCTTGTACAGACAAAAAAGCAGTGCATGTCCTAATGATTGTATGCCACAAGTGTGATACTTGAATAGAACAGAATAGAGTATTATCTGTATTACACAGGAGCAAAAACCAGGATTCCTTTGAAAGTAAGTACATTTTTCCATCAATTTCCACATATTTTGGATCAAACCAAAAAGATGTCTCTCTGCTGATGTCATGGCTCATGGTTCATAACAAACTCATGGCAAACTGGACTGGATTCTCTGGAGAAAAAATGTGCTTAGTCACACAGTAACTGAAAGGTAAGACACCTGCTTTCATCTTGCCAACCTCCAAACACAGAGTGTTTGTGTAGAGTGGTGCACAAATATACAGAACTGCATTTTAACAGCAGATCTGGGATCCTGTGGCACTCCTACTCGCCTTGAGTAGGATTTCACTCCATCAAGAGTCTTGCTAGTTTTGACAGAGCTTTTGGGGTAAGGAACTAAAGGACACGAGTAAAGCTAAAACACAGATTCTTCACCTGTGTTTTGAATGTGTGTGGAAGCACAAAATGAACCTCATGGAACAAATAATTAGCACAGGATGATTTAAGTTGGAACAGACCTCTGGAGGTTATCTAGTCCAAGAAAAAAAAAAAAAAGAAGCAGCCTGGGTAGCATTTCGTTGTACAGTTTTAACTCTGACTTGATTGTAATTTCACACCTCCTGGAAAAACTCAGGTACCCAGTTATTGGGATATACCATGCAAACTATTAAATGAAGGCACGTCAAACCAATTAATTAGAACTTATTCCCACCTGTGTTTGATTATAATCTTAGGTTGGGAACACAACAAAAGAAAAGCAGTTTCTATCTTGATGAACTACACCAAAATATGTGGTGTATTCTTCTACACCAGAAAGTACGTTGAGAGCTTCAGGCCTCTAAGAAATTCCAGGTAAAATAATAATATCATAATTGCAAAAATTAGTAGTTATTCTGTTATTTAATCCCATGCGTGATAACAAGTAACATGGAAAGCACATCACATTTGGAAACAGACAGACCTTTCAGCTGGTCTTCTCTAAGTTTCAGTGAGGATGAGAGAAGCCTTCTGTTGCACTCCTTAGCAAGTATAATTAGAAGGCTGTTCTTTGTTACAGTGCTGCAAACCAGGGCTGGCAGTAGAGTTGTACATCTGAAAGGTGTTTGACCACTGTTTCTTCTCAGACTTTCTTGAAAACACCAAACTATTAAAAGGGCAAGTGCAGCCCCACATCTCTGACTTCTGTGTGAGTACTAACTTTTCTTGCCCACTGCCAGAATTTATTCCTGTGCAGCACAAACATTCCTGGGCAGGAAGGTTCATGTCTGCCCAGCCTGTGGTTATTCTGATTTGTATGTGAAGTACTAAAGGGACTAACTGGTTTGATGGATGAGAGGTGTCAAAGTTAGACCAGATGTCCTGCTTGGTCTCTGCCTCTGTCTGTGAATACAAGCAAAAATGTGCTGGAATGTTTTTCCCTTTTGAGTTTCTCTCAGGGATTCCATTACAGACTGTTACTTTGCAGAACCTGTAATAAGGGAGAGGCAGTTAAAATAAATCGTTGGGATTTAAAGCTGGCAGCTATAGTTTGCCTATACAAAGGGCTGTATGAGAACTAGGCTTTCTTCTTGGGCTCAGTGACTTCAGCTGAGGACACTGCTCTTGCAGCCTTCCTCCCACCCCAGACTCCTTCTGACAATCCAGCTTTAGTTCGCTCAGCAGTGATGTCTTTGATCAGGTCATAGTTTTTTATCATAGATCTGTCTGTCTCATATGGACAGTGCAAGGCAGTCAAAGAGTATGTAAAGAAGTTTATAACTAGCTGTCCAACTTACAATGCTGATTAACTAATTTGCATCTTTTTAAGGCAGAATGAGCCTTCCTGAAATACAGCATTGGGCAGTCCTGCCTCAAGAGCTTAGCAGAGCTGTGGTGGTAGCAAGCATGAAGCCACAACCTCAAAGATGAGAGGACAGGTTCTCTGGGTAGCATACACTTTCTGCAAGAGTTTCACTACAATTTCATACAAAATAATCCATGTTTCATGGGCTTTCCTGCACATCCCAAGCAGTGGCTGTGAACTGGCCATTAAAAAGATACCACCTTAGTGTAACAAACACCAATCCACCAGGTTCTGTTTATGTGAGAGCAGGCATCATGCTGGGACAGAAGAATTAATTGAGCTCTTTACAATTCCCTTTGATCTGCACCAGAAATACCCGATACAATATCTCTGACCTGATTATATTTTAAAGCTTAGCTCCTTGAGCATTTGGTCTCTTCACTGTCCTCCCAAAAGGCAAATGAAAGCTCAGTACATTTTGGGGCTTTGCTTGTATCAGCTTCTTTATTATAAAATCCCTTAACTATTACTTGGCCACATTGGTGGTGCTTACTGTACCTGAAAGATGGTGTTTTCACTTGAAGAGAATGTAATTTGTGATAAGTCCATCCATCACTTTGTCACTTACCCAAAAGACACAATTAAATATCTATTAAAGCTTTGGTTCTCTGGAACACTCATCTTCCACAGATCATTTCATCAAAAGGCTCAAATAACTAATTGCTTGTAAGGAGGATGAGCCAAAGCTTCTGGTAGGTATATATGCATGTGTATGAAAATGAACTGTATGGGATTATCAGGCTTTCACAGACAGAATTTTAAGGCTTTTCTTTTGCAAAGGGTTAAACATATAATTAGGTTCATGTGTGTTTGCATGGTCTTAGTTGTTCCAATAAATAAAAAAGAAAAAGAAAGTCTCAAGGGAATATTTTTCAGACAGGTCTAATAATTTTTTTTAAATTACTGACTTTTCATCTCTTAAAGGTTTGCAAGCAGGTGTATTCAAAACAGTTAGTTTCTGCTTTGAGAAACTATGTACAGATTTTAGTAAAATATTTCAGAAACCTGTATATCTGAGGAGAAAAAACCTCAACAAGTAAAAAAGCTATATTCAGTTAAACTTTACAGAAATTAAAGAATGATCCATAAAACATTATTTACCTTTGTTCAAATTCATGTATTTAGGAGAACATCGTCAGAGTTTCTTGCATAAGTAACAGAAAGATCTAAAATGTGTTGTTATCCATGCCACCAAGCAGAAATTCCTTCAGTACTTTTGCTACTTTATAAATGTAGTTTACTGGTTAGAGTCCAAAGGAAACAAGTGGCCCTAATGATACTTGCTTTTCTTAAAAACAAAAAAACAAAAAAAAAAACCAAAAAAATTATTTTTAGAAAACATACATGTATGTACCCATGTCATGGACATGTTCCCTTTCCCAGTGTTTGTTTACAAAGGACATGCTCTGTGCATGTAAACACACATATAGGCAGCAGTGCACAAAAGCGGGAAGCAAACACAGGACAAGGATCTTTCTGAGGGGCCAACTGTTTGAGCTACAGCCTTTTGGGAACCTGTGCAACACCTGACTGATCTGTTTTTGCAATGGAAGTTCTGCCCCAGTGCCTGAATGTGAGATTAACGTCTACTTTGCATAGATATCTTGATTATGATCACAAAAACAATGCAACGTATTTCCATGTGTGAGTATATGCATAACAATGCAATTCAGAACACATACACTGCAATCTTTGAGTACAGCTATTGCCACGTGACTGGGAGTTGATATACCTCTCACAGGAATGCACCAGGCATCACAACATATATTTTCCGAGCGCTGCACTCAGTGACAAAAAAATTAGGGAAGAACTGGTCTTGGTCCCACTGTGGTCATCACTAAAGAAATGGTTCTCCTCATTTAGAACAGGAAGATTGCCAGTATCCCCTTTGACTTGTTGCTATTTGAAGGTGTTGCACTCAACGTAGGGCATGAGGAATGTAGAAAAGAAGGGAAAGTTGGGAAATAATTCCTTTAAATTATTTTTAGAAAACATGGGGCTGAATGGCCAACTTTGATGTCTTTTCATAGGAGAGGAATTTCTGAAGTTGCAGGAAGTGCATCTGCCCACTGAGAGGAGGGAGAGTCAGAACTGATGGAGGGTTGTACCACCTCCCTGCAACTTTGCATGTCTTCTTTCCAAAGGGAAACTCTTGTACCTCTGCCTGTTTAAGGGCAAGCCTGCAGGTGCAGATGTAGAGACACACACACTCTGAGTCAGCAGAGCATTCAGTGCCCTCCTGACTGCAAGCTGTCATTTTGTGTGTTCAGAGTGAATGAACTAATGTGAGGACTGCGTTGTGCTCCTCCAGAGCATGTAGTCCATCTGAGGGCATTTGTTTCATGCCCTGATAAAGTCATGGGGACATGTTAAAATAGTCAAGGGTACAAGACGAGATGGGATGGTTTGGGCTGAAAGGAATCCAAATTAGTGCAGCCTAACACATACCAGCTTGTGGGNTACGAAATGGGATGGTTTGGGAGCACAGTGCAGAGTGAAAGGAATCCAAATTAGTGCGGCCTAACACATACCAGCTTGTGGGGGATACCCCTACCCCAAACCTTGGGGACAGCTGATTGCAGTAGAACAAAACAGAGCCATACTAAGGACCTACTGCTCAGGTTTGCTCCTGGGACTTCTTACACTTGTTTCTTAGGAAACATATCTATAGCATTCACTTCAGGGCTTGTCTAAGCCTCTCTGTCTTAGATATATCATTGTCTGCACCTCAATCTGGAGACAACCTTCTGCCAGCCAGATGTAAAGCATTTGAGACACAGCATTGTCTGTTCTTTTTCTGACCCTCCAAGAGGATGTGCTAGGCTTGTGTGCGGGGTCTCCTTGTTCAGGCTACTCTTGGGTCTGGTGTTCTCAGTTTTTCTAGAACTGAGAAGTTCTCAGAATAAGTTAAAGACTTATTTTGAGAGCTTTTTCTTTATACATGGAAGAATAACATCCTTTAAAGCATCTCATGGTGGGCTAAAGCAGGGGTAGAACTTATCTCTTACATTCTCTTCAGGTCTTACCATAAGTCAGGCAAATTTTAAAATTACTTCAAGGCTACTTAAACACCTATTTTATGAGAGTCTTGAGTTGTTCAGCTTTGTAGACTCATCAGGACCTGTCAAATCCAAACTCTGACACTGCAAGGCATTCAGAGCCCAGTCCAACTTGATCTTGAATGTTTCCAGGCATGGGACATCTACAACCTCTCAGTCAACCTGTACAAGTATTTCATCAAACTCATCACAATTTTTTTTCCTTGTATCTAGTCTGAATCTATATGGTCTTTAGTTTACAGCCATTACATCTTGTCTTATCACAACAAGCCCTATTACTAAAAATCTGTCCTCATCTTTCTTCTAAGCCTCTTTTAAATATTGAAAGGCCACAATAGGTCTTCATGGAGCCTTCACTTCTCCAGGCTGAACAGGCCCAACTCTCTCAGGCTGTTTTTGTAGGAGAGGTTCTCCAGCCCTCTGATCATTTTTGTGGTCTCCTCTGGACTCACTCCAACAGGTCCATGTCTTTCCTGTGCTTATGACCTTGGATGCAGCACTCTGGGTGGGGTCTCAAGAGACCAGAGCAGAATGAAAGCATCACCTCCCTTGACCTGCTGGCCACACTTCTGTTGCTGCAGATCAGTACAATGTTGGTTTTCTGGGCTACAAAGGCACGTTATCAGTTGTTCTCTTCCGAACTGGAGAGCTGTCAGTCTCACTGCTGATCCTGGCAACTGAGGTGACATTTATCTTTTGCCTTCCCTTTCTCTTTTCCCTAGAGTCACAAATCCTCCTTTTTTCCCTAAAAGCTCCATATACCTTCCCTCCCTGATGTTCCAGCAGCCACTAGCAGCCAGCCTGCAGTCCTGCTCTCCAGAGCTATCCTTGAAGTCTCTTTGACTCAGGTGTGGTGCAGCGGTCCCCTGGCACAGGTGTCCCATACAGACATGTCCAGTCTGCCGACCCATCTGCTCCCATTAAGGCCAGCCAGTCTCCCTGCTGCAATATGGTTTAGCTGCAGGATGCTCTGACTCCCTGCCTAATGTGTCTGGTAACTGGCACAAGCCATCTGACACCCCAAACTACCAAGATCACTTGCTGCTAATCTGTCTCAGAAAAGCCTGAATTTCACTCCCCTTACACAAACCCTACACTGTATTCTAGTCAGCCTGTTCTGGGGGATTTTGTATTTTTTTTTTTGCATTCAAGTTCAAGGAAAGGAAAGAGGCAAGGTTGTTCTCTGAAAAGGCTGACAGCCAGTCTCACGGGCATAGTCCGAAACTACTTTGTACACCAGCAGTTCTATTAGTTACACATTTAATGAATGCACAAAGGTTACATGGTTTCAGATTTCCTAACCATAACCCTTTCTGGGAACACAAAGTCAAATTTTAGTCTTTGGCGGGTCACTAAACCTCCACAGAAGTCAATGCATTTGGAAATGGGACCAGCATTTGACCTACCTCCTACAATTGCTTTTTATTAAGAAAGTAACTTGTCAGGTATTATGTTCATGTGAATTTCTGTATTTAAATACACGTCTAAAAAGCAGAAGAATACAAAAGTAACTTCAGGGGAAAGATACTCTTTCTATGCTCCTGCAAATCTGAAGAAACACTGGACATGTGCCCAGCAATAACTTCAGACTCTTTAAGCAAATTGGGTCTTTACAATGTTAGTCAAGCTTCCCTAATGAATGATGATTTGCTTACGTATTACTTGGCAGTGAGCTAAGAAGGCCTCATTAAACAAAATGCATATTAATATTGTCCTAAGTAATGGTTTTTACAGTCCACTGTCATTATGCTGAATTGGCTCTGCAGAGAAAACTTGAGGAAATACATGTTCAACAAAGTACAGTATAATGTGTGCATCTTTGTGCAACATGTGCATGGCAGATACCTGAAGGGAGAGTCTGTCAGTTTGGTCATATGCCCTCACATAAGAATAGGAAAGTTCTCAAATCTCTAGGGCTCCTATACTGCCATTTATTTTCCAGCAGCAGTACATATCTGTGTGGACCCTGGCACTATGTGTTTGTAAATTTGAGTGTGTTTGTGTGTGTGTGTGTGTGTGTCAAAAATAATAAAGGGAGTGAAAAAGTGTTAATCTCCAAAGACCCTCAGCTTTAGAAGGGGAAAATAACTGGTAGTGAGGTTTTGAGTGACTGTTGGGATCTATCATGTACCACCCTTCAGGACACGTATTTCCAGTTATTTCTGATCACCCTGTTTGGTAGCTTTCATGTTTTTTCATGCTTTGCCTAAAGGGAAAAGATTATTCAACTATTAGGTCATCTTGTACAACTGCCTTTCTTTCTCAAGAGTCCTCTTTTTCCAGAAAGGTATTCCAACTGAGATTGTAGCAGAGATTCCTAAGGGATGAGATACTGTTGATAAGATTATAGCCAAAGCCAGCATGACCTGACACTGTATCACACCATAACAAGAAAATAAGGTAAATTTCTTCTGCAGTGTTTTTTATGTGGCATCTTTTTAGAAATTTCCTAATAGATACAAGGGGAAAGTTTTTTCTCTGCCTTTCCAGTGTTTGCATTCACACAAATATTTTTGTACCATTAGCTATAGTGGCAACAAAGCTCCAACACAGAGGCTAATTCTGGGGGAAAATAATTAAGTCCATTTAAATGTATGGACTTTATATCAAAGTTTTGAGTTAGAAAACCCCTTTATCATCAAGTGAACATGACATTGCCAAAAGGTTAATTCCTGCTCTGGCTTTTAACCTCACAGCAACACCACTTTGCCCTATGATAGCTTTAATGTTCAAACACTAAGAAGAATCTTGCGGTGATGCTTCAGGGTGTGGGAGGTATTCAGTAGGTGCCATTCCTTACTCTGTGTTGATATGGTATCAAAGTACAATATGTAAACTCATTTGCATGAGCATTTTCTTGCCCTCTTATTGACTTTGGAGATTGGATAACCACAACTACTGGGTATGTTGTGGTTGGGCACCCATGGTTTAGGAGGCAATATGCAATCAAATTTGGTTTATTTCTTTGCTTGTTGCTCCACCCTGATTGTGGTATCTGTCATGGAATAAGCTGGTTCTGTGTGTTTTGCAGTTCCTGGGACTATTATCTGTCTCCCTGGGGTGGGCATGAGCCCTGGACAGGTCCTGACACTAATATGTCCACGCATTCTTCCCCCAATTCTCCCATGCCTCACATCTACACACTGCTTCCCACTGCGAGACAATCTGGGTGCGTAGGCTGGCTTGTCTTCAAGCTGAAGAGCTGATCAATTAGTAGGTACTCTTTGCAATAAACCTGCTTTGGTGACCTAGAAACCAAAAAGCATTTCATTTATCAGCCACAGATTTGCCTTTGTCCTGCAGGTGGTTCCCAGTGCTGGGTGGTGATCCATCATCTGTGAATCATTCTTTCCCAGCTGGTGTCACTGTCTGTGCCTCCACCCATTGTGTTGTTAGTGGCTTTTCCTGGGTGCAGGTACCCACTGTGATTACTCCCTCATGTACTGTTAGTCTTGGACCAGAGAAGGTTTGGTGGAAGCTTCTTCTGTGGGGCTGGAAGGACAGACAGACACACACAGGGAAGAAACTGAGTGAACAGCTAAAGTTGTTTTCCTGATACCTGACTATGAGTAAAATTTCAAGTTCTTTTCAGTGCCCTTAGGGCACTAATAGTCCTTAATAGTCCAGATCAGACTCACCTGGGCCTCTCCCACACCCTCTGCCAGTGGACCCAGAAGCCCAATTTAGGTGCAGTTCTGAGCCTTTGGTTCTTGTCTGACCTATATTGTGGGTATGCTTGCACTCAGTGCTGTCTGTGACTGTTCCCCTGGTTGGACCTCTAGCTCTGCCTCCTGCTCCTTGTGACTGGACTCTGAAATGTCCTCTGGACCTGATCCTTTAGCTTGCCCTGTAAGGGATTGATACTGAACCGTATTATTCTTGCCCTGTGGGGTGGCACCTTAGGTGGTGGTGGCATTGCTTGTGCTGGGATCACCTTTGGCCTCTGGCTTATCCTCTCTCATGAAGCAACCTTTCTCTTGCTGACCTCTGACATGCTCAGAGACGTTGACAGAAATACTCATTTGAAATTTGGGTAAGCGATTATTTGGTGTGCTGTTTGGTTATCTAGTTTTCCGGTCTCTTGTTCAGAAAAACCACAAGTTATGCTTATCATAAAACAATATTTAGTCTCCACTCATCCCTTGTACAATATGTACGAGCCTCTGGAAGTCAAAGCAAACACTGATGAAGATGATGGATCACCAAGATGGGAGGTGTCGCCAAGGTGAAGGGAGCAGCTGTCACTGGGCTTGTTCAGCTTAGAGAAGGCTGAGTCGAGACCTCGTTGGAGTCTGTGACTTTCTCAAGGGGACAGTGGAGAGGGAGGTGCTGATCTTCTCCCTCTGGTGACCAGCGAGAGGACATGCGGAGATGGAAGGAAGCTGCATCAGGGGAAGTTCAGATTGAACACTAGGAAAAGGTTCTTCCCTGAGAAGATGGTTGTGTGCTGGAGAAGACTCCCCAGGGAATTGGTTATGGCACCAAGCCTGCCAGATTTCAAATAGTGTCTGCAGGATGCTGTCATATATTTTAGCGTTAGATAGTCCTATGAAGGGAATTGGGCTGAATGATCCTTATGGGTCCCTTCCAGGTTGAGATATCTTATGATTTACAAAGCCCAGAACACTTCCTACTGGCTTCATGAAGGCATTGTTATTATAGGAACAAGGCATTCCCACAAGGAAAATGAGCAGTGTGGAAGGCTCCATTTGCTGATCCAATTCTAATCATCATTTTAGAAAGAGAGAGCAATTTGCAGCCCGTTGGGGATGAGAAAGTAATGCTGCTTTGTGAGTTGGCAGGACTTGCATGCTCTTTTCCCAGCTTTGTCTGCCTGCTGATGGATCAGCTGTGCTGCTGAACAGCCAATGTGGCCTCTGACCACGGGTGGGGCAGCCCAGCAGCACAAAAGAAGGTGTGCTGTTGCAAGCTGATTAGAGAGTTGGAAAAATGATGTTTCACTGGCTTACACACAGGGCCTCTGTAAGCTTGGTAATGTAGTCAATCCCCTGGACTGCAGAAAGAGTTGAGCACCCCAGGTGAGCTATTTGTAGATTTAAGCTATTGATAGCTATCATCAGCTAAGGCAGACAGGGTCAAGGAGCTCTGCTCTCTCCTCCTCTACCTCTATAGCTTGCAAGGTGCTGTAATTGTCAGTCATTTCACAGATACCAAATTACTGAGCACCTTAAATAAAGAGGAAAGAAAAGGGCATGTACCCTCAGAGGTTAACTTACAAAGCATGATGGCCCTTGTGCCTACAGAAGGGCTCAACATCTTCAGGGATGCAGGGAACTTTTCTTGAGTGTTCAGTAGACTTCAGTGATGTAAAAGTTGAGTTAGGGGTCCCCTGAATGAGGAGCATGGGGGTGGCCATGTCTCAAGAGGCAACCTAAACCTTAACCCATATCTAGGTGGTGCCCCACTCATCCAAGAGCTGTGGAGGTGGTGGAGTCTGGTTTCCTGTGGTTTTGTCTTGCAGTGGTGTTATCTGCAATCTCATTAGATGCAAAATCCTGTTGCTTTCCCAGGACTACAGTTCTGGACATTTCACTCTTGGCACTCATCTAGGGCATCAATGCTGTTGCCTTTTCAGTGGGGGAGTTGATGGGGGTTTTCTCCTGACTGTCTGCTGGCCTATTTTCCTTGCTGGAGGAATTAAAAATATCTGAAGTTGCCATGTGTTTGTTACATTGGACTGGGTGGCCATCAGGATCGAAGGTTACTGGGAGGAGATGGAATCAAATTGGGCATACACACACAGAGCACAATCACAGTAACCTCATTGCCTTAGGAAACCAAGCTACAAGTAGCATGAGGTGTAGTAGGATTATATAAAAAATGGTATTTTCCTCACATAGCAAGGGAGTCACTAAAGTTTGGACACCCAGTGCTTTATTGACATCTGAAAATGGACATACACAGAAAGAGAAAATTATAAGCAGAACAAAAGGAGACAAAAGAAAACCCCCTTGAAAATATACACAGGTCACTAAGATATTTGTGAAGTGTGAGTGTGCTTGTAATACAACATACACATATAGATGCACTGAGCAGTGGGCATAATTTAAGGTGTATTTCTTTTAAAAATTAGAATTATTTTTATTCTCCTTGCAGAAATATATCACAATATATTCAAGACTGATGGTGGAATTCCATTTTTATACATACCTAGTGGAGCACTGTCCTGGCTGTAGAGGACAAGAAGTTGCTCTGCAGTGTTTTCTTTCAAAAGAAAAGAAATCCGTTTAAAACACAAGCATCAAGCCATGGTCAGGTTTTTGTTTTGTTTGTCCCAAACTGCCCGTTGCAGATGATTATAAGCTACATTTGTCTCTGCTCCTTGTTTCATGTGGAACAAGATACTTTGGCTGCTCCTCTAACCTCTACATGGTGATAATGGTCACAACACAGTTACAGAATTCCCCCCTGCTACAGAGATGCTGTGTGGATGGTAGATTAAGGTGAGATGCTGCTCCCAATGCTCAAGTTTTGCTTCATAAGGCTATTTTTGGGTAAGTTGCTCATCCAGAGAGAATTCCTCCCCAGTGTTCAATATGCTCCAATGATGTAGGAATTAGGTGTCAGGTAAAATCTGCAATCCTGTCTGATGTAACTATAAATTACTGAGGTTAGGTTGTAGACAGCAAGAATCAGCTACTTAAATTCATTGTGACATGTACAATACTTGGTAGGTAGTAAAACAATTACTCATAACAGCAAAGATGGCTGTGTTTAGTCCTGAATTACATCTATGGAGCTATTTCTTTCCTTTAAAGTCTAAGTGCTGAAAGCACTAAGTACTTGTGCACAGTTCAGTTCAGTTTAGACACTTCTGAAAGCAGCTATAAATATATTTACCTCTCCAAATTTGAGTAAGCCTCTGGTAAGTGCGAAATATTGTCAAGTCTGTTTTGCATTCTCTCAGTGTTTTGATGTCTGGCTTCAGCTTTGTACTACCACAGAGTTGGCAAGGCACAGACAAAGCATTTTTCCCAGCTCACAACCATATCATAAACTCCACAGGCTTATAAAGCAGTGTTTATTCTGGTGGCTTTCCCTAATGCTGCAAGTATAAATATGCCTAACAGAGAAAAGAAATACTTTTAGTACAAATAACTGCTAATAGAAAAAGTTTTACCATACTGTGGTATAAAATTGTCAAGGGCTAAATGGCCACAGATTGCAATTTTTCTTGTAGGAAAGCTGCTTTGAACTATGCATGGCAATCTGACTCCATGCTTGGGAATGCTTGAACTGAGCAATGATCAAGTAATATTCCCCAGGGAAGCTTTCTTGGCATGGCCTGTACTCCAAACCTGAGTTTTGGACTGCAGGCCACTCCAGAGAATTAGAGAAAGAAAGAGCAAAGGGCCATCTATGAAACGTTCCTGGGGGTTTTCCTTCAACTTAATTGAACTCTGTGGAGGAGGTGAAAAACTCTCTCTGTGGAAGATGTCAGGGAGCATCCCCAGATCCCAGGGATGAGGCACCATAGTACCTTTCCCTCCTTCCTTTTCTCTCTGTGTCTGCCCAGGTACATCTGGTAGTACTGTCACACTATCCTACTGTCTGGTATTGCAAGCCACAGACATTCAAAACTCTGTCACTCAGAAATAGCATGATAGGTTTTAGTAATCAGGTCATCTTAATAACTGTGATTTTGCTTCTTTGCATTCTGGTGTTGCATCTACAGATCACCACCTTTTATGGGGTTTTTTTATTTCAGGGGAAAAGGGATTTACTTCTTTCTCATCTATTTATTTGCCAATCATTTCAATACCAATTTTTAAAGTTTTCATGCAGCACCAATGAGCATGACATTTTCCTTAAAAAATGTAGATTGGAATTCTCTGTTAAACCAAGGCCGAGGATTTAAGAAAGATACAAAATACCATGTGTTCACACTAAAACAACTGTTGTCCAAACTATTATTTGTAAACATGTAGTAAGTAAAATACGACCAGTCCAATGATTAGCAAAAGCACAACCTCAACATCATGCGTCAGAGTCAGACATGCTTCACAGAAGGATGCCAGACAGCAGGATAGAAAACAAACCTTTCCTTTAACAGGTGATGCCCTCAGAGAAGAGCTTCATGATCCTGGAGTATTAAACACCCCTCAAAAACTTAGAGGTTACAAGAAAGGTAAGGAAATAATGCTCTAGAGGTCAAAACTCCTCAAAGGAAATTTGGCATAGCCAACCTAAAAAAAGATTGATTAGGAGCTGGATTCTCTCTTCATATGCTACAGACTGCCTTTAGTCAAGATGTAATTTGTACACTCTGAGAGTCACTTATCTCAGTTGAACTGTAGTTTTGAATTGAATGTGGAAGTTTTAGAGGTTTGTACTATTTGAATTAATATTTTTGAATAGCCATGCAACTGACAGGTGCTTCTGCAGTCCTCAATCCTGACATGGAGAAGAAGAACTCTCTTGGGTCTCACAGGCTGTGGTTCAGCCCCCAGAACACCTCAGCACCTCATTTGGCTGCTGTCCTTTCTCAAGTTGGACTTGCTGAAAAGGCCATGATAGGCAAGCATCTCTGCTGTCCTGGAACTGTACAGCTCAGAGCAAGACCACCAGCTCTCAACAAATGTGCCTGCCTCACCACAACCCTTTCAGCAAGAAGCCAGGGAAGGACTAAATTTCCTCGATGAGGTGAGCAAGGCTATTGGCGAGTCCTGTGCAAGAGTCATAAGCATTCTTTATTCCTAAATCATATGCCTTGGGTCCTTGGAAGCAAATTATTGGTCTGTGCTGGTATGTAACCACCTTTTAATCAAGTGGCTGAGACTTCTATTTGGTTATCTAAAAATTCTGGCCTGGTAATGAACTCTAATGATTCACTTTTCAGGTAAAAGTCTTAAGTAGCATCCTTAAAAGTTCCCAAAACTCTTGTGAGGTAAGCAATAGTATTTGTCTCTACAGATGGATACATTTTGCTCTGGGAAGGCAAGAGGCCAATTCCATGTAGGCAACTAGAACCTCTTGGCACCCATAAACTTCGGCAAACATGAGCTACAATATTTTCTCCACAGTGGGAATGTGGGGTGACTGGTGCTCTGTTGCCCAAATGTTTTGCCTGTTAGCCTTATTCTTTAGCCACTAGGCTCTTCTGCCTGGAGTGTCTGAGTGCTGTGGTCAAGGTGTGCTGCAGGCTACGTCAAGTTTGTGAGACATAGGCTCTGACTCAAGGCAGCCTGGCTTTTGTTTGTTTTCGTCCTTAGATGGCTTTTTTTCCCCTCGTCTCTGGCTATATCTAGGCAGTGAACAGAGTAAAATGGAGAACTCCTAATAAAAGTCACATTGGACTGAAAGAAAATACCAGCTTTAGTCCTGTTTTCCTGTGTCTCTTCATTTTCCAGCATCTATAAAACCAAAGTATTAAAATACATCAGATGTTGGTCAAGCATTTCTACAGACTTAAAACTACGCTTCCATAACCATCTATTGCTTCTGGAGTGAGAAACTGGGGAATGGTTAAGTTTTCTTGAGTTTCATAAAGGCAGTAAGCCCCACGTGAGCTGTGTTAAGAGCAAGTCCTCTGTCAAGATGTTTAGTGGGGAAAGCCTCTGTACACTGAGGGTCGCTGCAGTCATCCCATCTCTTGAAGTTTGTGGTCTTAGCATTGGGTCTGAGGTAATTAGAGAATGTTTGCTTTTGGATTTGGCAAGCATGTTTGCTAAGTCCATTTTACTTGACTTCTTGCAAGAGAGTGTGTGTGCACTGTCTCCTTATGCTCTTTGTACCACGGTCACCATCTGATTTCTTCTAATAGTGCATCAAGCAACTTAACCGGTTATCACATTTGTACACAGGAATATTTGAGGGGAGTTTTATTTCTCCAGACACAAACGCTAATCTATTCATTAAATGCATTTACAAAAAAAAAAAAAAAACCCAAACCAACCCAAAAAAACCAAAAGAACAGGAAATTATTTTGTGCCAACGTGAGTATAAGAACTGTTGGTGGATTTGAGTACTTATTTTCCTTAAAATCATGACCATTTATAGAAAAATATAGAAAAAGCCAATAATATCTACAGAGCATGTTTAATATCTCTAAAGCAGACTCTCAGAGGATTCTCTTTTCCTTATCTTTTTCTGTGTGCTGCATGCTCTTCAGGCACTGTCCTCGTATGTACAGGCTGAGTCATCCATTCAGGGAATAGAAATCATGTTCCTGCGCTGAGTCATGCTGGCCAAATACAGAGTATCAAGCACAAAAAATGAAGAGGAGCCTTTGCCTCAAAGAGCTTTTGGAAGTGGAATGTGTCTTAACTATTACAAATATTTGTTGAGTAATTCTGACAAATTTATAAAATTCATTACTATCCTGAGAGTAGGAAAATAAGCAGTTCCAAGAACAGATGAACTAAAGAAATCTAATTTCCTATGAATATGTTTCATTAAAGAAATATGTAGAAATCCTGTATTAATACATTATTTAGGTCTATTTATTATTCTTGTCTTTGGTTTGAAGAGGATGAGAAGTTCAGTGGAAATCTCTTTCACTACAAAACATTTATCTCTCTCTGAGAGGACTGTCTAGTATCCAATAAGACTGTTTCATCTCACAAGCCAGGTTAAAAGGAACTTTTGTTTTTGGGAACTAGCAGTCACCAAACTAGAGGCAGTGCCTGAAGGGTTAGTAGTAGCAGGGAAGGAGGTGCTGCTGGGGCAGAAACTTAGGAAGATCCCATAACGTCGAATGTGTTGAAAGACAAAGCAATAAAGCAAGTCAAGGGTGATAAAGTTATTTGCCTGCATATGAAATACTTTAAGTCTCCTATAAGCACACCTAGGATTGCATTGTCTGATAAAGCAGCAGTTTTATTCAGGGTCAAATGCAACCTGGGAGCTTGCAGAGTGGCTTCCTGTTTGACTACACACAATGAGACATTAGATTCATTTGTTTGGTTATGGAACAGCCAAGAGCATGCTGAGGTGCTGGAGTTCAGGCATTGATCATTGTTTGGGTGCTTTTGCTTTTGGTTTGATTGTACAGAACTGCTATAAACAGCTTCTGAATGACTTCTGAACTTGAGCCCTGTTTATGAGGTAGGATGGGTCCAAAGTATCACATACTCATTCTGTTCACTAACAGTGCTGTTCACATGTGACTGAACTTGTATCTGGGCAAGATCTTAGATTAAGGAGAGCAATGTGTGTGTAATAAGCTTCTTCCTTCTGGGAAGGAGTGAATTTCAGCTTCTGATTTTAACCAGAACACTGTGGATGCAGTAATTTCACTGGTGCAGCTCTGCCTGTGCTGACGGGCTTGGCAAGGACACTTTGAAACACCCTGCTCCAGACTGGACAGGAACCCTGCACGAAGTTTGTAGGAAAGGCTCTATTCACAGACAGCAAAAGCACCACTAGAGCTTTTTCTTTTAAGGAACAACAGTTTCACTTCACAAGTCTGTAGCTGATCTAGCAAACAATACGTGAAACAAGACTCAGTTGTGAACCACATGTGAGCTGCTGTATGACTTGAAGCTGACAGTCAGTGAAGGAGCTATTGCTTGGCTTAACCTCTCAGCAGAGCGAGCTGCAGTGCTGTGTACCAAAAATATGATATACCTGTGAGATTTGTTTCTGATAAAATAATATTAATAACCTGATATCCTGTGGATAGTTTGAAAATTACAAAGTGTGGGCCCATTTAGAATGAACTATTTCTGATTGCTTCAAAATTGCACTTAAAATTGGGGAAATAGAAATTCTCGGCAACTGATTTTCCTTTTCTTCCCTTGCTCCTCCCAAGGCTTTTCCTTTCCGCATTTCCAAACACAGCAATTTTAAACTACGCAGGAGAGGCCAGGCCATTCGCCACTGTGGGAAGCGTTGAACAAGAGACACTTCTGAGACTTGACCACCAACTGCAACACATTTAATCTAGCAAGGCTCCTGCTAAATACACACGGGCTTTAAATGAAATAGCAGCTATGATAAATAAGTAAATAAAAATCCCAGCTCTCTAGAAAGTGGGAACTGTTCTCCCCTTTCCTTACTTGTGACTATAAACTCTGCCCTCCGAGGCCAGAGAAGAGCTAGCAGAGCTGCCTGCCCAGCAGCATCCCAGCAGCTGCCAGCTACCCCAAATGGCTCAGCATGTCTGGGAACATCCAGGCTAGCCAGCCTCATGCAAAAGGGCTCTCTGGCTGCCTGCGCAGACCTGCACTGCTATTTGAGTGTGTGCTCTGCAAATGCCAGCAGAACCACCCAGACTCCAGTCATTAGCCTAAGGTCATCAGTACATTTCTCTGCATGGGAGTGTCTGCATTTTATGTATCACTATGGCTTGTCTGGGTGTGTGTATATTTGTTTGTGTGCTTGCTCTGTAATGATCCAACCTATCTGCATGTATATTTAAGAACATTTTTTAAAAAGAGGGTAGATATCATTACCTAAAGGAAAGCGAAGTGCAGGGTCAGAGGTTATGTCCTTTGCTGAAGGATACAGAGCAGAGACATGCACTTGGACACCAGGTTTCTGACACAAAGCCTGCAGTCTCTACTAAGCCATGTTACTTTTTTTGCCTCTTCTGTGTAGGAAGCATTCTGAATTGTAGATTATCTAACATGCCTTCCTGCTGTTGTGCTTCAGAAAGCCCTGTGGCAAAGGAGACAAAATTCTATTTCTTTACCTTAGAACATTTACTACTTCTGGTGTTACTGACAGCAAGACTTAAGCTCAGCAACAATTTCCATTGACTTAAGCCTGAACAGCAACAAACTGCTAACAAGAGCACTCAGTGCATCCTTTAGCAAATGTCTGACAGTGACCAGCCAAGTCCAGCTGCATTCATTTCCAGTGACCAAAGCAGGTGGTCAGGGACCCAATTATGGCCTCAAACACTAAATCTGAGTCCTGCAGATTACCTGATCCAATAATTAGTCCAGCCCTTTGCTTTGCCGCAGGTTTGTTCACAATGATCACTCTTTCTTGAAATTATTAGTCTTGTTTATTGTGGCAGAATTTTCTGAAGAGCAGGTTGTTTGGCATCTTTCAGGTTTGGAATATTTTTCCTTCAGAATAGTTTTTTCCCCAGAATTTTTCCCTAAAACAAAAATGTAGGAAAAAATCACTTCTGGAAGTGACACATTTTGTCTATAAGATGTTTTCTTTAGCCACATTATTCAAAGAAGTCTAGAAATAAAACTTATTCTTAACCAATAAATTAAATCATTTCAGCTTCAAAATGTCTGAACAGACAGGAAATATTTTTTTTTTATTTTTTAACCAAACACAATTTCTGGAATCAGCATACATCAGTATGGCCTATTTTGTGATTCTCACAAACTAAAATTTACATGACAAATGTGCCCACCTTCAAAGTAGACTATAAACTCAGAGAGCCAATTGAATAAATCACTTTGTAAGAGACAAATACTTTCCTTTGGTCTTTTTTTAGACTGCAACCCCTTAGGGCAGGGATAGTCTTTATTTTATACCATCTATCAGGCCAACCAACTGCTGAAACTTAAGAAGTAATAGTTTCCACCAGACTTGATTCACATCATAAAAATCAGCTCATGCCCTCTTGTTGACACCTCTGTGTAGGACAGGAACTAAGCAGATATTCAGAATGGATGCTGTTTAATTTCAAGTGGAATTAGTGAGATAATATGGTGTAGACTGCAGAATTTGCTCATTAAAATAACACATTTGGGTTTTTTTATTCATTTCTCAACTCTTAACCACATTCTCACATCTCATTGTAGATTGTGGATTGCAAGCCATATATGAAACTAAAACAGTCAAAGAACCTATGTGTATTTTTGTGATAAATGACATGAGTTAATTTCAACACTTACCTGCGTTGTTGCCGTGTAGTCATTGAACACCATTCTGTTACAGCAAAAACAACGAAAAGAGGTTTTTTCCCTCTTTTTATATTTTATGTGACAAGAACAGACAAGCTTGAAACAAATTCCATACCAACTCCATTCCTTCTCCTTCCCTTTCTGCTTCCCCTGCAAAATCAGTTAAAAACATGATTCACGAGGCTATAACTTGATTAATTTGATTTCTTATAGTGATACTAGCAGACAGGCAGAGCAGAAAATGTGCTTTCTGTATTGCCATATGCTCTGGTTTTTCACAGCAAGGCAAAAGATCAAATAATGTCATCTCTCTGGCATTGTAAATTATTCTGAGAAATCTACTGCTAGAGATTAAGGAAGGTCAAGCCACAAATGTTCATGGTCCTGAGTATCCTCATCTTTTGTGAGACTTCTCTAGAATCTGTGAAAGCCATAAGTGTACCCATGGAGGCTGGTCTCTTTTCTTAGTCCAAAAATTGCATTGCCTCTGCACATGGATGGACTTATGGACAGGTTCAATAAGTTCTTAGAGGACCACATTCCTTAGATAACTTGTTAGCATCTTGTTCCTGCAATTTGTTGAAACAAGATCAAGAGCTTGTCCCTTTGCCCTGTAAATCAGCAGCTTGAATGTAGACTGAGGTGTTGAACATGCTTTCCTTATTTTGCTCTTTGTTATGCAGTGTTTTCCTAATGCCATGCACATATGGTACAAAGCAGAGATTTACATATGCAGTATTGCTACCACAGTGCTCCACACTAGAGGCAGGATTCCAAAGCCTTTACTCATGATGAGCAGGTCCCTCCTCCATGAGTAATGCCTTGGAGATCAGGGAAGCTCCTAGTGAAATGAAGTGTTACTTAACACATGGTCAAGCTTTAGAGCCTTTCCCTGTAGTATTAGGGACAAATATTGTCTCTTCCCCTCCTGTACCTCTGGGTCGATGTGATCCCACACAGATCCTGGGTAGGTTTGTGTCATGTGGGAATAAAGTCAACAGCCAGAAACACATGGGCAGCAGCCTGGTATCAGAGCCAAATCAGGGGAACTCGACCCAAATTTACACCCACATCTATGGATATCTCAGAGATCTGTCAGTCCTTACACATCCAACACTCCACAAGTATTTTTAGTAGCTGGACAGAATATGTGTCCTATTCCATGAGCTCAGGGAGAGAGCAGCTCCTGACTTGACACTGAGGAAAAGCCTTCTCTGCTGTTTAAAAATAGCTCCAGTGGTGGTGGATAAAGGCTGTTCTCTCCCCAGGGGAAGAAGAGGTGTTCAGTACATGTAAATGCCTTAAAAGCTGGAGAACAGTGCCTAAAGACTTCCATTTCTGCTTGCTTAATTAAGGGGAGAGAGGCTGTACTGTGTCAAACTAAAATAAATGCTTCCATAACACCTCTTTCCCCATCCCAAACAATCCCAATTGCTGCTGTGGTGTTATACCTTCCCTGAGTCAACGATTGTGTTTGTGTCCCAGTATTTAACAACCCTCAATGAACTTAAACTCTTTTATAAATCACTCACATACATCACCACATCCCATGGCGATGTCCTTCCCAGCAAAGCTGGGCACTGAGGGGAAAAGCACAGCTTTGGTAAAATAAGGTTCTTGCAGAGTGTGGGCTATGGGGCCTGCGGGAGATGGACAGTGACCTCTGCTCTTCTAGGCCAAGTGTCAGCAGAACAAGTTTCTCAATGCCCTGGCTCTGTCTCCAGCAAAACTGGTGCCTGTTAGCAATGCCATTGCTATTTGGGTGGGAGGTATTTATATGTGTTAGGCCCAGACTTTATAGAGAAACTGCAGTATTTAATTCTTAACTAAAGAAAAATCTCTGTACTGTGTTGACTATGAAGTCTAATCTGCCAGCTTTGAGCAGAGTGAATTGGTGAAACATTGGAATAGAGCTTGCAGAACTTGTTATACTTGTTCTGTGAATAACACGAGGCTTTCTATTTCCCATACTCTTGTTCTGACGAATTTTACAGGCACTAAAGTAAACAAATGCCTTTCCTAGAGAAATTATGCTATTTAAAATAATCGGGCTGGATTTTTGTTTTAAAATGGAAAGAAAGCAAATACATCATTCCACTCTGATTACCAACAGCTGTGAATTTTTTGTGTGCTTTGGACCTACCTCGAGGCACATACACAACCACTATGCAGCAAACCCCACCTGAGCCCATTGCCCTCTTTCACACTGGGCTCCAAGTCTGAGTGGGCTCCACATCAAAGGCAAAAGTGAGGGTTGAAGAATCTATACTGGTTCAAGCCATGGAGTTTGCTGCTTATGGCCTCTGCTCCCCCTCACTGCTCCATACATACAAACAAGTGGCCTCCCCAAGGTTTTACCCTTGTTTTTATCCCTTCTGGAAAATGAAGTGTCAGATGTTCATATTAATGTAGAGGTTAACCAGCCTGTGGTAAGATGTCCTGGCTGGACTGGCTTGATTTATACAGCTTTTTTCACCACACCAGTAATTAAAGAGTGAACAGAGCAGCAATGCCAATGCTGTATCTTGGACATCTTTCTATTTCAGGGAAGAAGCCTCACTTAAGAAGTGAGAGTGCAGCTGGTCCCTGAAACAGAAAACACTCCCTTACAGATAACAAACCAAAATCATTGTGGAAGGTCAAGATTTCAAGAATATTTAGCATTCCTGAAGCCCTCCTGACGCCTTGAAAGGCTACCTAGAAACAGAGACTAGACAGGAATAAGGGACTAAAGGTAGGTATTTATTCAAAAGGCCTTCAAAGGTGCACCCTGGGAAGCAAAGGGCTCCAAGGTGGACCCCAGGATTGACCCCAGGATGGACCCCAAGATGGACGATGAGTCACGAGTTTCCCACACCTTTATAGGTTTGATCCTTTTGCATATCAGCATAAATTTGCCAATTAAAGCTTTAGAATTTCCCCCAGCTTGCCCCCCGCTTCAGAGGCTTTGGGCCTGGACAGTCTGGGTGTCCTTGAAGAGTGAGCCCAGGGAGGCTTTGTTATGTCTATCTTAGCCTGAGAGGACAGCAGCTAACAGGCTACAAGGCATCTCAGAGTAACACATTAGGCAATACAGGAATCGAAAAATATGAGTTAAAACCTAAGGCATCATTCCCTGGATATGAAGCACCATGCAGTTATTAAGTCGTTACTCTTAAAAACTGTTTAGGTATTTGTGCTACTTGTTATCCCCATTTTCCGTAGGGAAGGTTAGTCTTACACAGACCTGCAGGTTTTGAAGCTCTGGCTCCTACTTCAGCATCTAATTTTTCAGGCCACACATAGAAATGTACCTCCTTTGGGACAGACTTTTTTTCCTTTTTGCACTAGTAAGCTGCATAGGTCTCCCTGGAAGGCAGTGACAGGCTCCCACTTGTGATTTTGAGACTTTTTTATTGTACTTCTTATTTCCTCTTACTTCCTTCTCTATACTCAGATAAGACCGGTGTTCACTTACAGTCAATCTTCTGGCTCTTGAGAAACTGCACAAGAAACACAACATCCTTGTTTTCCTTTCCTGAGGAAAGTCCTTGTGAGCCGGCAGCCGACTCTCCAAGGAAGCCCTCTGACTTCTGTGTGGGCTTGCTCAAGTAGACCTGGCTTCTGTTGCACTTTATGTTAGCTTCAGGGTAAGATGCAGAGATAAAAGCAAAGGTCAGGAGGAGATCTGTGAATGACAAACATCAGAATCATGGAGCACATGTGCCTCTGCCATGAGCCGTAACAACTCTGGTAACCTTGGACCACACCGATGTCCTGATACAGTCCCTTTAAACTTACAAAATAAAAAGCCTGGAGAGAGCTGTTCAGATACACTGCAGTGTGCTCCAATTCAAATAAGGTCATGGAATTGCACTCTCTAAACCTGTCATTATTCCTGAGGCACTAGAAAGGACATCAAGGACGCATTTCAACTGTTTCAAGTCACACAATCACAGCTTCTTGCCAGCTCCTGATTTTTTATTTTGGAAGAAAGATTCATTCCATCTATTGATCCCCATCCCCGTTAACTAATTTTAACTGAATTCCATGGAAGAGTGAGGACCTCCCAAGCTTTGTGAAACCAGGTAAAGAGGAGATGCTGCAGCCTCAGCAGCTATCTGTTGTATCATCATCAGCCCATGTGGCCAATTACCATGGATACATCTCCATACCAGCTGTCTCTAATCCAGCTGGTGTTCGAGGGCACAGGAGGGTACTGCAGATGACAGGCAACAAAGGGAGAAAGCAAAATCATTTGTAGAAAAACAGTCTGCAGTAGTTCCACTGCTGGGAGGTCCAGGCATTTGTTGCCTGCTCCATATAGAAGAAGCGTTTCTATATTCTGCAGCCATATAGAAAACAGGCAAGATTTTAAACAGCTTATGCATTTGCAGACTTATTAATTCCCACAAGACCCTTGTCTCAAATTAATAGATTGGGCAAGGCACATAATGAAAAAGCAGTCAGGCAAATAAGCCAGAAAAGCCAAAGTATTGGTTTGCATGAGCAAGTGCTGGCTGGATAAGCAAGGGCTAAGCAATGTAGCATGAACACATGAAGGAAGAACATTACTGAAGTTTAAATTGATAAAACCTTGAGGAAGCTTGACTCATTGGTGATAAATTTCTATCTTCAGAGGAAATTAGGCTTAAAGGAAAAGGAGCTGGTTTAAAATATATTTAAAGTATCAAATTGCATGTATTTATGCCGAAGTCACTTTCCCACTCCCACAGACTGGGAATAGAAATTGTGGTCCACGCTTGCCTCTTTGAAAACTGCAGCATCAGTTGTTTTACAGTCAAATAAGCAGTGAGGTCAGGAAGGAAGCAGGTCTGGAAAAGTTAATGCTTTTGCACTGGGTCTCATTTTTAAAATGAATTGGGTCTCTAGTTCTGCAGAAGTGGCTGGGAAAGGAAGTAAGGCATGAAATCAAATGACGAGGAGCTTGTAGTTTGGGGAGCTGCTTATGAAGATGGGATGATGGAGAATGTGAAGTAACCTATCCAATCTGGCCCATTTCAGAAAAAAAAATTTGGCAGGAGACAGGTCTCATTATCCTCATATATCCCTGGGCTCTTTTATGGTATGCTTTCTATTACACCAGGATATTGTGTTCTTACCAGCAGTGCAGGATATCACACACTGGTAGCTGGGGGTCTGACGGAGGCAAGAGTGTGCACACGGAATTGATTAGAGGTTCACATCCTCTTGCTGTCAAGTCACATGAGGATTTTAAGGACTGACTCTGAGTTTGGAGAAGAGGAAGCTACGGAGACAGCTGTATCTTAATTACCTCTGGAAGGTTTACTGAAATGCTCAAAGAATTGCTCATCTGTCTGAACAGAAAGGGAGCACTGCCATCAAAGCTGTTGGGAGCTCAAGAAGTAAATACCAAAGAGCTGAGATCAAACAGATATCCTGAGGTGTGTTGGGGACCACACTATGAATAGGAAGGAAGAAAAAGCTCAGAGCATTCAGGTGGCCCCTCACAATCCCTTCTTGTAGCCATATTTTGACAGCACCTAAAATGTGATATCAGCTCTTGATTATCTGGTTTGTGAACTAACTAACTTTGTCCTAATTGAGTAGCAGCACCTGATTTCTGTGGATGCAGTGGCCAGCCCTGGTTGCCACCCTGCCTGCCTGCTGGTGTGTACCACTAGAATGGCTCCCTGAAGGGCTGCCTGGCTGTTTTTAGCTTATTGTCTTCATTACAGGTCCTATGTATCTTTTGTGTTACCCATGGGTTTACTTCACCTTGTTTATCTCGGAGTATCGCTGGGTAATGGGAAGTGCTTGGCACTCTCATCCCATTGCCATTTTCATATTGAGTGGTTTTGTAGGTAACCCGTGAAAGACTGGGTCTGTTTATGTTCTGGGTTTGGGGTCAGCCCCGTTTGGAAACCTCAAAGACTGAAGTTCTAGGTCCTGTCTTGCCTTCTAAAGATTAAAACTCCTACTTCTGTAGGAACTAAAATATTCTATTGTTTATCTTTTTCTAGAAACCGCAGATTTTGGGCAAGCATTTGTAAAAGCATTTTGGTATGGATCAGGAGTGCATTTCTGAGGCTGATCCTCCTCATGCCATGGCCTTTTTGTGCATAACCTGTGTTTCTTCCAAAAGGAGCTAAGCTGAAAGATGTGCTCCAGGGGCATATGTAGCATACCCCAATGAGGGGTGGACATTCAGTCCACAGGATCACAAGAGGCAGTCTGAACTAAAATGCCCAAAAACACACGCAGTGATGATGACAGGGCCTAACCCAATCCTCCAACACCAAGTGACTTACCCAAATCTCAGGCTTCAATATTGTACCTTGCTATGTTGGCCAAACTGCATTAAAGCCTTCCTCAGAGGCATTTACGTTGGCTCCTCCTCATCAGAAAAGAAAGATGTCATTGCTGGAAAGTCAGGCACTTTGTGACATCTCTGATTTCCAGAACCTGCTCTTCTGCTCAGTCATTTGTTGACGGTCTCCAACATGCTACAGAAAACTTTTACCTGAGAAAGATTTTGAAAGTTAAAGGTATGATAAAGCAAAAAAGTCAGCTGGTTACCTATCCATGTCCTACAGGATTTGTTTCAGTGCATTTGCAGTATCTCTGGGATTTAGGTTACATTAATCATATTGAATTGACCAGCCTTTGCCACGTCTTTATTATTTAGCTATGCAGTGCTGAATAAAATGTGATAGAATTTTTTCTAAAGCACTATGACTTATTTTGCTTTAAATAAAAATTATAATCTACTCTGTGGTTAAAACCCTTGGGGGACAAAGTGTCAAAGCACATGACAGAAAAATGCTTTTCCTCTTCTCTTCAGTGCCAGCTTTGTTATTGGGCTTAGTTTTCCTGTGGAAAAAAATGGAAGGTAATGATTTCAGTGGCATATCTCTGGGATCACAGAGAAGGAAGAAGCAAGGAAGTGTCTATAAACATTAGGGTACTTACTAACAGGGCTGTGAGAAAAGAACTGATGATCATCTCTGCTTTTTTTTGCTAGAAAGGAAAATTTACCAACTCAGATACTTTAGTTTTTGAATCTGTGTGCACTGAGAGTAAGGAACAGAACTGCTGACTTCAAAATATTGGGAAATAGCTATGACCATGTTCAGGCTGGTCAATTGTGCAGGGAGTGTTCCCTGCACATTGTGCTAGATCAGCTGCACCATTCATTTATACAAACAGTCCCAGGCTAGACTGGCTAGTAGTCTTCCACATACAGTTCGAGAGGCAGCAGAAGGCACAGAGTACTCCTGATGGGTAGTTTGGATGCAACCACATCAGTCTGAAGGCTGAGAGACTTTATAATTTTGATGGATACAATCTACTCCATGACAATTCATTTCATACTGGAGAACAGCCCTGTACAGTTACTTGTACAGTCAGCCTCTGTGCATCTTTGTTTTAATTTGAGTAACATACAGGAATTAACGTAGAAAAGTCAGTTAAGGTAGAGACACCTCCATAGCCCAAAACAAGGAGTGGAAGGCTGACTTATTTTACGTTTGCTAGCCTATATAGGGACTGGTTGCTGTAGTTTTTCAGAAGAATCACAGTGTTGCAACGTCTTATCCTGTCTTAATGTGTCCGCTTGGGATGCAAACGGCGGGAGACGGCTGAATCTGAAGAAACCCCCATCAGCCACACCCTTGATGCAACTCACATTCTTTGTGGGTTTAATCAGGGCTACCAGCTTTCCTCACTCTCTCTGTGCCAGAGATTTCTCAGCAATACAAACACCTAAAGAGACAGTATTTTGAGCAACCACTTGCAGTATTTTCACGTGGTATTTAACTTGGTGTGGGAGCTGGGAAGGGAAGGGAAGGGAAGGGAAGGGAAGGGAAGGGAAGGGAAGGGAAGGTGCAGGATAAACCAACCAACCTCAACCAACCATCACACCTGAGCTTGGCTTCATGGCACTTCTACTCTTCCTGAGGCAAAGTTCATGGCATGGGCTTGTGCCTTGTTGTCCCCATCTCTTTGTCACTCTGGACATACATGGGCTTTGACAGGCTATGCAGTGGGTCAGGAATTAGATGAGCAAGGGCATAAAGTGCAGAACAGCTAGTGAGAGTAAGGCAATTAGCAGTATTAGTGTTCATAATGCGACACCTAGCATTACTACTCACCCATCCTGAAAAACTACAGAGTGTGATCTGATAACGTCAACATGCACCAGCACAGGCTGGGGGCTGACCTGCTGGAAAGTAGGTTTGTGGAGAAGGCCCTCTGGATCCTTGTGGACAACAAGCTGCCCATGAACCATGTCTATGAGAGGGGACCATATGAATGTATGTACATATCTGAAGGGAGGGTGTCAAGAGGATGGATCCAGGCTCTTCTCAGTGATGGCCAAACAGTAGGACAAGAGGCAGTGGGAGGGAACAGATGTACAAGAAGTTCCATCTGAATATGAAGAAGAACTTCTTTACTGTGCAGATGACCACGCAGATTTCCCAGAAGACATTGCCCAGAGAGGTTGTTGGAGTCTCCCTCACTAGAAATATTCAAGAACCATCTGGATGCAATTCTGTGTCATTTGCTCTAGGATGACCCTGCTTGGGCAGAGAGGTTGGACCAGATGACCCACTGTGGTCCCTTTCAACCTGATCCATTCTGCAATTCTGTGCTAGCTCTGCTGCTACTGACATCTCATTATTGACAGCACGCTCAAACTGTATTTGCTGCAATCATACAGGGTTGTATGATTTCTGGTTGAATGAAGGAATATATGTACCTTAGTAATACCAGTGTAAGTCATCTCAACAAAGTACAGAAATAAGGCAGGAGCTAGTTTTTTATGTAGGAAGCTTGTACTGTTTAGTAACAAAGACTTTTTACATAATGTAGCTCATTCCGTCACAGTATCAGTCCTTATGTCCTTACCCTCACAGACTGTAAAATTACTGAGGTAAGAACAAAGCAAGAAATGCCTAGTTTTGGGACTTGTTAAAGTTTGTGGAAAAACCACAGTAGTCTCTGCATGTAGTTATAAAAACCAAAATGACACTTTTAAGCAGGAAGTGTGTTCTACCCTTTGAAATCATCTCCTAGAAGGCAATGGAGGTGCCACATTCCCCAGGAGTTCAGCAGAGATTTTGCGAGAGGGGAAAGAATAATTACATGGTAAGTAAATCTGAATACTTTTGTCAATAAAGTGTACTTATTCCTATGACACCCTGATAACCTTGTTCAGTTTATCTTATCAATTGCAGTGTTTATCTGCAGTACTGAATTTGCTGTACCTTTTTTTTTCTCTTGTAATTACTTTAGATATCAATCAAAATGGGCAAAATAAATTTTTTTCCTGCTTTATACAGGACAAAAACTGGGGGTCGTTTCAAAGAGAAGCCATACTTCAGAAAAGAGATGGCTCACATGTAATGGGTGCAATAAATCTTGGGGTGCTAAAAACCACTACAGCCACAAAGGTTTTATTTTTACACTTATTTTTTGTTGCCTGCTTTCATTAGTGTATAACCTGTTGCTGTGAATAGCTAACAGAGTTTAAATAATTTAAAAAGTCTGTTCCCGATTTAAGAGGAGTTCCCTGAAAAATGTCACAGTGATCTTGGTGACTGAGATGATAGTTAAAACATGGATATAAAAAAAAAATTAAAGAGCATGTAGGAACCCTCCTGAGATACCACCATGGTCATGTGCTGAAATACTGACTGTGCAATTTATTATAATTAAGGTTTAATTTCAACAGCCGTGTGTTTGTTAGTATTGTCCTTTCTAAGTGCTGTTATACAAACAAACAAACAAACAAATAAACAAACTGCTGGATTCTGCACTTGGGATAGGGCAACCCTGGATGTACAGACAGACTGGGGAACAAGAGGCTGGAGAGCAGCACCACAGAAAGGGACCTGGGGGTCCTGGTTGACAGAAAGTTGAACATGAGCCAGCAGTGCCCGCACAGCCAGGAGGGCCACCCGTGTCCTGGGGACATCAGGCACAGCATCAGCAGCCAGGCAAGGGAGGGGATTGTCCCACTCTGCTCTGCACTGGGGCAGCCTCACCTCGAGCCCTGTGTGCGGTTTGGGTGCCGCAGTATAAGAAAGATACAAAGCTATTAGAGAACGTCCAAAGTGGGGCAACCGAGATGGTGAAGGGGCTGGAGGGGAAGCTGAATGAGGAGTGGCTGAGGTCACCCTGTCTGTTCAGCCTGGAGGAGACTGAGGGGAGTCCTCATTGCAGTCTACAACTGCCTCGTGAGGGGAGGAGGAAGGGCAGACTCCGGTGACCAGTGACAGGACCTGAGGGAATGGCCTGAAGCTGCGTCAGGGGAGGTTTGCATCGGATATTAGAAAAAGGTTCTTCCCCAGAGGGTGGTGGCTGGGCACTGGAACAGGCTGCCCAGGGAAGTCTTCACAGCACCAACCCTGACAGAGTTCAAGGAGCATCTGGACAACGCTCTCAGGCACATGGTGTGACTCTTGGGGTGTCCTGTGCAAAGCAAGGAGTTAAGACTCAATGATCCTGATGAGTCCCCTCCAACTCAGCATATTCTGTAATTCTGTAAACAGTGTTAAGAAAAGAGAGGAACATAATCTGAGTGTGTAAAAATGCATCCATTTTCATCAGGGACACTCTCTAGAAGCAGCATGATCCAAGGTTTAAATGGAATGTTTAGAATAAACAGCTCTTGAGAGATAACCCTAGCTCTGCCACTAACACTCTGCCCAAGGCAAATTATTTTACATCTATAAAATGGAAATGATAGCTACTAACCTGCTTTACAGGAGATTTGCAAAGATAAATTAGTTAATGTTTGTGCAATATTTTCAACATGCAAAGTGCCATAAAGCTCCATGAATTATTATCTCAGCCTTTCCTTTAAAACCTGAGTGAGGAGTCATAGAATACAAACTACAATGCAAAATACAGTCAACAATCTTAAACACCATGCAAAATCCGAGCAAACCGGATTGTAAAACCCCGCTAATTCATCTTTATTTAATTTCTTCTCTTCCAGTGAAAGGCCTTCCCTTTAAAATCACTTTCACAACACGCAGAGAAGAGCTGCATTGCCATTGAGGAATGGTTGCTGATGAATTTTTTTTGAGGGGCAAATGACCCACTCTTGGTGGATAATGAAAAGCAAGACTTTTTTTTTCATGTAAGGAAATGATCCAGCAGCAGGGATTTTTTTACTCTTGAGAGGATTTTGAAATTCTATTCTGTTTAGAGGGAATGTGGAAGAGATAGGAGAATTAATCCTGCTATTTCCACTGATAGGGAAATCAGCTATTCATCCTCTTAGAGCTACTCCTCTCCATGTGTGGCAGTGGTGCAGGCAAGTGGTGGTGAGCAACTGCGGTCAAATTCTGCAATCCAGAAGTATCTTCATGTGAAAGAACTACCAGATCACATGATCTTCACTTCATAGGTCAACATGTTTATGCTTAACATACAGAAGTCAAGATCTATAGATAGATATATAGATATATATACACACATACTATAAAACAAGCAAATCAAAAGAAAGATGAAGACAGATGTTGCATTTAGTATTTTCACTACAAACTATCAATTTAAAAATTGGTGACCAAAAAGGTTGGCCTTTGTTCTATGACCTTTGATCCATGTACACATGCAGCCAGTAATAAAAGTTTTGCAACATGAATATTGCATGCCCTTGCTAAAATTCATGTTAGCTTCAAAGAAGTTATACCAAAGGCAGTCACGGGGTATGTGACCAGCTGTTTAGGGAAAATGTCATGTTTGAATTCAAACCATTTCAGAAATTGCTCAGTTGTGTAAAAAAGGCCTGAAATTCCTGCCTGTGCTAAGTTTCTCAAACTTCAGTCTTAGAGCTCCTTTACGTGTCTCATGACCTTGGCAAGCAGAGCACAATGCCACAAAAGTAACACATTTGTGCTCACAAAGGTGGGAGGACAGAATTTATGGCAGCTTGCTGTGCAGCCCCTTCAGCAGTACTGCACTGCCAGCAGCAGATGAGAGTCTCTTGTAGTGGATATCTGCAGTGTGGGAAAAAAATTTAAAGGGGAATTTGCCTAGTCTCCCCTTGCTCACCATGTCGGCAATAAAGGAAGAGCTTAGCTGGAATCGAATACTTGAGTTTATGTGCATTTATGTAAGGGCAGTACTTGATGGGGGGCTGAAGCAAGTATGAAATGTTCCTTCTCAGTATAGCATGTAGAATCACAAAAATTCTGCAAAGCAAGTATATTTTTCTCTAGCATGTTAGGACAGGATTTGGACCAGTTTCTCCACTGAATTCATATGCAAAAGATTTTTTTTTCCTTTTTTTTTTTCTATGTTTAGTTTGGTTTTCATTTGTCACTTTGAATCCTTTCTTCTTCTAGATTTTAGAAACTCTACTGCCTTCTACATTGGTAGCTTGACACCCAATGTGTATGTCTAGGGGCACATTTTTATTTAGTATTTACATACTGAACTGATTTGAAGTTCATTTCTTGGTTGTCTTTATTGCATTTCCTTTATCATAATGCAAGCTGTAATCATTAGTGTGTGCTGAGGATGCTTTGCAAACCTTCCCTCCCTAGAAGCTGATCTCTTTTCCCTAGGTCTCTCTCACTTTTAAAGATCTATTTGTCTAAATAAATGAAAATGAACCATATACACACAGTGTTTATGAAGTTGCACTGTGTGACAATCTTTGAAGCAAATTTGTACTAATATTGTATTGTAAGCTCAGGTTCTGCCCTCAGTTACAGCCATGAAACCAATCATATGGATAGAGTTCCTTAGATGTTATTAATGTCTGAGGTTACTTCAAACGACATCTTTCACGTTATTTACAAAATATAATTGAACAGAACGTCAGCTACAGCATATGAAAGCTGTCTTGTAATGCAACTCGTCCTAATAAACGATTACAGGCCTGTAGGATGATACATGGTTAAAGACATGTGGTCAGGCATTGGGCTTTGAGCTAGGATGTGTAAATGGGATGGTAGTTTTCTTTGCCAAGTTAGGACAGTGACTACTTAAACTATCAGGAAAAAAAGATTCTACAGAGGAAATTGACTGGTAGGAGAAGGGCAATGCATCTCTCAGAAGAACATGCATAACAGAGGAAAGTCAGGGTATACTCAGTGGCTATTTGCAATCTATTGTGTTCCAATACCCTGTGATAGTCGCAGGCATTCAGCATGGAATTTCCCAAAACTCAAGTAATTATCGACTTTAGTTCTGGAGTTCCCACTTAATCACAGTAGTTTTAAGTCTTCATATCCTATTGACTGTGTAACCCGAGCCTTCACAAGAGCTTTATGAAGAAATCAGCACTAGAGTTCAGCAAGTTTGAGTGTTGAATCACGATTTACTCGGAGAAACCCCAGCCCAGACAACGGGCACTTCTATGTCCTATTTACATACCTGAGTGACAAGACAGTGCTTCCTCCCACTTTCCGGAGAAACAGCCTGTTAAAAAACCATAAGAATATTTAAATGAATACTGAATAGCCTGGGTTTTCCTCTTGGGGGAATAGGAGCACCATACAGGTACTCTTTTGCTTAATGTCTGTTGGTGTACCTGGAGCACCTCAGGAACACTTGTGTTATTTTGTGTTTATTAAGTAACTTGCTAGGCGGAGCAGGGAGCACTTTCTCACTGCTGGTGGCAGGGGAACAGAAGCGGTACGGGAGGACACGGACCCTGTCATCCGTGTGCTAAACATGCGTAAAATCTGCTCTGTTTCATTCCACACACACTTGGCCGTACAAGTACCGGGAGTAAAATGACAGAAGGAGAGCAGGATTTTCCGCAGCGGCCGAGTGAGCTCCGCTGATTTCGGGCGGCAGAAACGAGGCCGGAGCGCCGGAGAGGCGCCCCTGGGGAATGGACTGAAGCTCCGCAGCGGCCGCGCTGCTCCCCAGTAAAACGCCGCGGGTGTCCCTTGCCCGCACTCCTCTCCCTGGCGCTGCGACGGGACAGCTCTCCCTGAGGAACGGGACGGGACAGCGCTTCTTCTGGAAACGCCCCCGGGACACCCGCACCGCTGTCAACCTCTGCCTCCCCACCACTCCCGGGCGGGGACACACGGGAAGGCAGAAGCTGCGTTAGGGCCACGCCGCTTTTTTGCGAGCAGCGGCGCAAATGCACGCTCATGCCTTTGGCAGCTGCCGGGCAGAAGCTGCCAGGAAGTAAAAAATCCACATACACACACACCCCCTTCCCAGCAAGAAGGAACAGCTAAACTAGCTCATCACCACTCCCTCCTCCTCTCATCCTATATTCCGGGACAGGTGGGGGACCCGCCCCTTCTCCACCTGGGTGGGGAAGGCGCTGCCGGTTTCTCCTCCCCTCTCCTCCTTGCTCCCTCCCCATCCTCCTCCTCCTTGGCGTCCCCAGAGGGAGCCCCTGCGCTCCGCGACCGAGTGGAGAGTGCAGCCGGGCGCACCCCGTCCCACAGCCGGCTCCAGCCGCTCCGCAAGCCCCTGCGCACCCGCCGCCGCCTGCAGCAACAGGAGCAGAGCTGGGGGAAGGAGGAGGAGGAGGAGGAAGGCAGCAGCCCGCCCGCAGCGGGGCACGCACGTGTGCGCGCAGACCTCGACGGCCGCCCTCCAGCATGCTGCTCGGAGCCGCGCAGGGCAGAGCGCCGGGGAGGAGCTGATCGCTGCCGCGGGAGGAGAGCGGGGCAGAGCAGGAGCGGCTCCGCGGAACCATCCGTGCGCCCGTCCCGTCCGATCCCCCAGCCACTCCGCCGAGCGAGCGGCGGTCCCGCAGCATGGGCGGCCGCAGCCCCCTCGCTGCTGCAGGGCCCCGCGGCGCCGCTGTCCTGGTGCTGCTGCTGGGGCGCCTCGCTCTCTGCCTCGCCGTGGAGGGAAAAAAAGGTAGGGGGGCGCGGGGGGCCAGGGCGCGGGGGTCCCGCCGCCCTTTGCCGGCTGCGTCCCGGGGGACCAGGGAGCCGGGGCTGCGGGCGGCTGCGTGCCGCGGCCTCCCGTGGGGAGCGGCGGAGGGAAAGTCCCAACTACTTATTTCCCTAAGAAAAAAAAACAAACTAAAACAAAAAACCCACCCCAATAACAGAGAGAGAGGAGAGACGGGGAGAAAACCAAACCTATAGCAGCGATCACGCAGCCCTGACTTCCTGATTCTTGGCTTATTTTCTTTTGTGGGGGTGGAGGAAATAAAAGGGAATAAGGCTTGGCACATCTCATCGGTTGTGCTTCTCTGCTTTAGTATTTCTTTTTTCTTCTTCCCCCCTTCCCACGTTGTCCAGTCTCTCCCCGGAGCGCGCACCCCGGCTCCCCTGCACCGCGGCGGCGGGGAAAAGCCGCGGGGTCCCGAGCAAGCACCGCTCCGGTAACCCGCCGTCGCTCTGACCCGGACACCTCCGCTTGTCCTCTTCCAAGATAGTCATAGTAATAATAGAAAGAAGGATGCACCTGGGAAGGGGCGACTGAAAAGGGAGGAAGCTTAATGTGGGTTCTGGTTCCCCAGTTATCAGAAAGAGGAGCGATTTATCCCTGCCCGACCCGGCGCGAAGGAGCCGCCGTCCCGTCCCGTCCCGTCCCGTCCCGGGGCTGCCGGCGCTGCCCGCCCGTCCCGGCGGTGCGTGGGAACAGCACGGCGGGGCTGGCTGTGGGCCGGGGCGTGGGGCTGCCGCCGGTGCTTGCGTTTTCCTTCTTTATTGGAGAAACTGTCTCAGAGGGTGAGGAGACGTTTCTGGCCGGTCAGACCCGTCGCTTTTTCTCTGTGTGTGGTGTTCTCTTTTGTGAGTTTGGAGAGCAGGCCCCGGCTGCTGTTACAGCCGGAGTGCAGTCCTCTTTATCTTGGAAATCTGCCAGCCAGAGGAAAAAATGCAGATTTGGGTGGTTTGGTTTTTCTTTTTTTCCTTTCATTCTTTTTAAAGAAAAAGAGGGAGAAGAGAACTATTACTTCTAGAAGAGCTGACTGCACGGCTTAGAGCAATTGAATTAGTCTTTCGTGACTGTGGACTGTAAAGCTGCCCTGAAAGTGAGGAACACCCCATCCAAAAGAACTAGTTGCACAACCTTTAAAAAGCGGAAAGATTCTCTTGTTCCAGAAATCAAGTTCATACCTGTTGTTGATGTAACATGGGCAGTTTTTCTTTCCCGGTTTTCTTTTTATTCATTTATTTTTCCTCACCCTTTGAAGCTGATGAGAAGTAAAGTGCCTCCCATCTGCTCTGCCTGTGTTAAAAGTCTTTTGAGATGCAGTCTCAGGTGCACATGCCCTGCAGAATATGTAAAAAGTGAGAAGAAATACTTTGTTGTATAATGTTTAATTCTGTGTCTCACAAGCTCAGGAGGTTGCCAGTTTTTTGAGTATTACTAAATAATCAACAGCTACGTGATAAGTCCAATAGAGGTTAATCTCAGGACATTGTATCAGCAAGTAACTGTTTCTCTGGTCAGAGCTGGAGGCTCAGTGGGAGAGGTGGAGGCAGAAGGATTTCTTCAGAAAGCATTAATCAAGTGATTGGACTTCATTAGTTTCTCCCCACACTTGAAGATAAGTAAGAAAATTACTCAGAAACACTAAATGAAGCAGCATCTCAGAGTTGTGAGATACTGATTTGAAGCAACAGGTCCAACAGGTAGTAGAGGACCAGTGTATGTTGGGGGCTGCCTCCTTGGTCAAATGATAGGACCTAGCATCAGAATTCAGAGTAATGATGAAAGTAAATGTGCTGTCATCAACACATGCCACACTTCTGAGTTTTAAGACAAAGTTTTGTGGATTTTTACAAGTTCAAATTGCATATGAAATGACACTTTTTAAAATTTCAATCTGATTTATTCTATTACCAAAAGGAGATGTCTCAAAAAAAGAAAAGGTTCCTGGGCAACTGTTAGAAAAACATCAGAATCAGCCTATAAAATCTGATCAACATAATGTTTGAAAGGAAATTTAAATACAATTGTGTCTTTTCCCAAAATTATAGAATTAATTTTCTTGAATATGTATGAGAGAAAACTGGTTTTGTTATAACATTGTAGTCATTAAGATACAAAAAAAAGGCCTAACTGAGCATATTCCAGAACAAAACAGCATTGCTCAAAATTGACGTACACTCATCACAGGGATCAATGCCTGCCTCTATCTACCTGCACTGATGTTGACCCACATTAACCACAGTGGAACTAATCTGGATTTCCACTAATGTACCCTGGGTGGCCTGCTTGGTGGTACCTGAGATAAATACCTGTGATAGCTGGCATGCCACTTATGCTGGACGCATTTGACCCCTGTCTTTTTTGTGTGCCAGTGCTCAGCGACAGTGCTACGGTTCAGCAAATTGCTTTTTGTTGCTGTATATTGGTTTAATATCTCCAGTTTTGATCTGTAGCTGCAGCCGTTGTGGGATGGGAGTGTGCTGCTCCGTGTCGGGAGTGTGCACGCAGGCAGGCTGGGCAGCTCGGGAGCTGCCGGAGTGGACTGGGGTAGCTCTCTGTACCGGGAGTCTTACATAAAGGACCAAGTTCTTTAGGGATATTGAAGTATTCATGTCCATGTGAAGTGAAAAACCTTGTCTAATATCCTGTGCAGTGTTTACGTGAGGGCTGTGTGTGTACTTACATTGAGTATTGCTGCCCTTTACCTTGTCTGGTAGTCTCTGCACTGTGTATTATTCTGTGCTTACTTGTGACAGATGTGTACAAGCAGACGAATCTTTGTGGATTGTGCAGAGCTTGATCCAGTTACATGCAAGCATCCAATGCCTTTTTAGATGCACTCCAGTGTAACCTGGCCACTGCTCTGTGGAGCAGAGATCTGGCAGGAGGAGCCTGTGAGTTGTGCTTGCTGTGGGGGCCTCTCAGGAGCAGGGGGCTGCCCACACATCCACAGCTTGGCTGAGGAGTCAGCAGTGCTCTCCATCTACCTGGTACCGGGTGAAGGATGTCTCATACTCCTGTTACAATCCCGGGAGAGCTGGTACACTGTTCTCTCATTCCTGTGTTTGTATTACCACTGACACAAGTGGAATTTTCTATGTGGACAGGAGCTAGTTATGTTTGTGTAGGTATTTATTATGTAAGGTCTTGTCTGTGCAACCAGTTATTATTTTTTATTCTCCTTGGTAAATGACCAAACATTTTTGGATTTGGGAACTAAAATAAATCTCTGCAGTCTTGATGGTAAATACAGTTGGAGAAATGGAAACTTAGATACTGATATGGCCCAATTTGGTGAGATAATAGAAAAAAATAAATAATGTTGAGTGTAGAGCTGCTCTTACTCCAATGCCTCAGTGTGTGACTGCTTAAGAACAAAATCCAAATCCCATCATTAAGAGCAGTGAAGGAAAAGTAAAATGCTAGCAGTCATCTCCTTAATTCAGTCAGTCTGCAAAATACAGTGACTATGTGCAAAATTTTACCAGAGAGATTGGCCTCTCAGCAAAGCGTGTGTGTATGGTGAGCAAACTAGATGCTGAAGTGCTAGTAAATACAAATGTGCTATTTCTTGCATCAAGAGTATATTAAGAGATTTGCAGATAAATAGGAAATCAAGATCAATGCCCTGGAGACTTTACAATCAGAGTAGTCCGTTGTAATTTATTTGTTAATTTATAAAGAGAGACTTTTGGGGAGTGTCACACAATGCCATTATGGTCCTCAGGGCTGATTTTTGCATTTAGGTATCCATGTATCATTGGAATCACTGGGATATGCTAGCTTTAGCAGCAAGATAGCTGACTAGCCAAACCAGTTCCTTCAGAAGGTGTCCTTATCTTCCTTGAGCACAAACTGCCTTTGCTTAATAGCTCTTCAGAAACAAGCCTAGTGGAAGGTTTACTTCATTTTAGGGAGGATGACAGTACCTTCATGGAATGGTTTTGCATAGAAACTGTTGATGTTGCTACAAACTCCTGTTTTAGTCCAGGTTTCAGTAGTACGTGTGCATTAGAGAGTACAGTCACACTGTGTATGTGAGTGGTTTATCCCAGACAGAGCTGATACTCAAAATTGGTGTCAGTATGTTTTGTTATAAGCACCGACATTTACGGGTATGAGAACTTGTGTTAAATCTCACGTTAGACTTGGATCTGTATTGCAAAAGGGTTTGTGTAACACAAATTTGACTTGTAGAACTTTATTTGAGGGAGCCAGAACTGGCTGTACTCACAAAAGCATCTTCTGGCTGCTCTATATTAGGAACACTTCCTGGGGTGACCTGGCTGACAAACCTTTATAAATCTAGTCTAGTCAAAACGGGAGTGAGGTTTAATTCTGTAAGAAGATTACTTGCTAGGTAGAATAATTGTCATTTTGGAAACGTGTAAATTGCATTAGGCACCTTCCAATTGTGTTTATAATTTCTCAAACCCCCATTCTGCTGTACTGCTCTCCCTGAGCATCTACTAGCAGAAAATGAACTTCCGTCAGTCAGGGCTGAGGAATCTGACACAGGAATCACACTCAATTTGGCTGGGAAATTGCTAGTTTTATCAGAAAGAGAAAGTTATAAGGAAATGCAGCAGAGCTGCTGTTATTTGCTCCTGAGTGGAAGGATCGTTCTCACTTTTCGATTCCTGCGTTTGCTTTGTGTCAGTTGTAGGAGGTGTGCAGCCTGCGATGGGCACTCCAGCAGCAGCTCCTGCGCTGACAGGCACAGGCAGTCGCCTGTCTCACACTCGCCTCGAGGTTAGCAACACATCCTGCTCTAAGTGCAGAACTTGCCTCTCTGGGTCCTGAGCAGGGCTTCAACCAGCACCTGTGAGAGGGGCCGTGGCCAGGAGCTGTGTGATGCTGAGGTGTATGGCAGGGGGGCAAGGAAAATGACAAGGGGACCCTCACCACTGGGATGCACCCTTCAAACAAGGCTGATGCAATGCCTCTGGTGATGGGGGGTGGTATAAGAGCTGTGTTGCATGTGACTGATCAGAAGTTCTCCATTCCTGAGGACAGCTGCTGTTCATATGTGATGGTTTTAGAGAGCTCCTGAAATGCATGAGGGCATGGAGGGCCTGCACCATGGCTTTATCAGCATTGTGTAGGTGTTGGTAGAAAGTGTTCAGGTGAATTATGTTTTTCCAGGGATTAATGGTACACAGTGTGGAAATCCACTGCTTGATGTTTTGTGTGGACTTTGACGGTCCTTGTTCAGCTTAATACAGTACACACTGATCCTGTTAAGTACATATGGATTTGACCTTCTCCTGTGCCCCTTCTTCCAGGAACTTCCAGGAACACTATTAGTAGGTACAGTATGAGACCTAGTGGTGTTTCAGTCCATTCTGGTTATGTTACTTTCCTGACTTCCAAGTATGGCAAACAGAATTGTAATGCTTCCTTTTTTATGGCTGAATTCTGCTGACCTAACAGTATTGAGTAATAGTGTATTTTTTTTTTAATTTCAGAAATAGTTACAGATTATTTGGCATTAGTATTTGCAGAAGAGTCATTCTAAAAGGAAATGTGGAAAAAAAAGATGTAATCCTCTGTACAGAGAAGTTGGACCAAAATAAATGTCTATTTCTGCTGAAGCAAGATGGTCATTTATTAGGAACTGCAGCACGACTTTGTAGTTTGTCTTACAGGGAGAATGTGTAGATGTGGATCTTGTGCTCTCTGCTGAATGTTATTGAGGGTTGCTTAAAGGAAGGAACATGAGAAACCTACCTGTGAGATTGTGTGTTTAAACGGGAAATCTTTCTCATGACCAGAGTGAAAAGATGCGGCCATGTGGGTTGACCATTGAGCTAACAAGTGCAAGTGCTACCCTACCACAACTTTTAAAAATTATTTTTCAATGAACAGAAGGCATAGTTAGGAGAGAAGAGCGCTGATTTATGTATCCCATAGGGATGTGTGAGCTTTCGTTTTGAAGCTTCAATGCAAAGTGTGTTTTGCCTGCTGACAGATCCGTGCAAGGCAGATGCAGGGATCCTCCTCCTGCCAGCGTGCCTTCGTCTGCCCAGCACATCTGCGTACATGAAAGTAAACATCTACGTGTTCACATGCATGTTCTACTAGTGGAGTGCATTGAATCATGGGTGGCTTTTGTTTGTTTCAGTGGTTGAAGAGGAAAAAAAAAAACCTAGAAAAAAAGAATAACTTCCAGTCATACTGAAACAAGTATGTCAGGGGTGTTTTAAGTGCAGTGAAGAGAAAAAAAAAAAAAAAAAAAAAAACCAACAAAAAACCAGCAACAAAACACCAAGAAAAAAGCCCTGTTTTAATATCATCTGGAAGATCACATTTGACCTGAGACCATTTCTTTTTAAGTTGGGTAAGCAGCAAAATGAAATGTTGTTTGAAATGAAAATTTGCAGGTTTATTTTGAAAATACCAGAATACCACTTGATTTTCTTATACCTCCCTCCCACTTAGGTTTTGGCCAGGGCATTTTAGCTGAGCTTGGCTCAAAAAATTGAGGTTTTGGGAGTTGGGTAAACTGTCATTTGTATACACATTAATAATTCTGCTCTGATCTCTCTGAACATTGAGATACATAAAGTCCAAAATGCCTGTGATCACTTTTTTCTATTTCCATCAGTTGAAATAATGAAATAGTAAAAATAATGAAATTGAGATAAATAAGTATGTTTAAATTAAAAGAAGCTTGGCATCCATTACGTCCCTGGCCTCCGCATGTTGGGCGCCTTCACCTCACCTTGCTGAGCTCCGGAGGAGGAGCCCGAGGCTTTGCAGGCTCCTCGCTGGAGGTGCAGGAGCAGGCGGGCGGGGGCTCCGGGCAGGCAGGGTGACGCTGCCGAGCAGTAGCAATGCCCCAAGGGCCAGCAGCGCTTCTGTGTGGGTTAAAAGCCTTCTTGTCTAGCGGCTAGCTCTCTGTGGCTGCTTTACCTTGCAAAGGTGCCGTGTGAAGGGTGGGTAGCCTCCCCGCGAGTATCCTCCAGCTGCTTGGAAAAGTGGGAGATTTGCCAGCCCCCTCCATCCCAAACTGAAAAACTAAAAATATTCAGGGCCAGCAAAGGCAGTTGTGCCAGAACCACTCTGCCAGGGTAGACAGCTCCTTCCTGGGCGCTGAGACCAGTGGGGTTGGATGAGTCGGCAGGGATCGTGTCAGACAGGATGTTTTCTGGGGAAGAGGTGAAAGGAAGGAGAAGAGGATATAAACCAGCTGTCTTGATGACAGGATAGTAGTATTTTAGCTCTGGCTTTTGTAAGAAGAAAATTATCAGTTTGTGGGAACAGGGTTTGTATGTTTGGTAATCAGAACATGGTGGCATAATCCCTGCCTTCCCATCACCAGATTCTGCAGTAAATATGAAGATAACCAGGAAAGCCCTGGAAATCGGCCGCTCTTGGCACTGGGGCACTGCGAGCTCGCACAGCACTTTTCCTAGATAGGGAAAAGTATTGTTTTACCTATCATGAGTCAAGGGATCGAAGCCACAGAGACTTTGAATGCTTCCCTGAGGCAACACATCTGGCCACTGATGAACTTGGCTTGCTGGTATTTTGGCCTCTCACCCCATGCCCAAGCCGAGGATAAACACTGCCTGGAGTTGAAGGTAACCAACATCCTACTTGGGGCTTATTCACAAGCTTTGAAATAATATCTTGTGCGGAGCATCATTCCTTCCCTTTCCTGAAGGCCCTTCTGTGTGCCCCTCCCTGGGGACATGTCCCTTGATGGGGGCTGTCTGGGGCCTGGGATGAGGTGACCTGTGGTGGCATACATCTGGCTTGGCTGCTGGCGACGGAGGCGTGCTCATTCCCTGCCTGTGGCAGGGCTCAGCATGCCTGGCCCCTTGCTCCTCCGCCCTGGGGAAGCCCCGGCACCTCCCGAAATAACAGCAGTGTGAGACAGTAGCTGCAAATCAAGGTTGTGTGTAAGCAGATGTGAAGTCTGAATTGCTTCCTGAATTATGCTTTCTATGTAGCTGCAGCACTGTTATGGTGGCAATTTCCACGTTTGCAAGGCCTAACTTTAAAAAATAACCCTAAAACCAAGCAACCAAAAAAAAAAACCCCATTGTTTTTTTTTGTCTGGGGATATGTATTCACTCCCCCTCCCCCCATTAAGATTTCAGACATATGTGCAGTTCTGAAAGTTGAATTTGATTCACATCTGAGGCAGTGGATGTTTCTTCTTGAGAGCTGTGTACTTCAGTTGTGCAAAGTGAAATTATGGCTGCATGTGCAGTTCCCTATTAGTAAGCAATTATTTGATCTTGAAAATACCAGTTTTTCAATTGCATTAATTAATTCATTACATTGGAATTAATTTTTTTTAAATTAAATTCACAATGTTTTTGTAGAACAGTGATGTTTTCTGAAGTTCACTCAGGAGGTAAGACTAAAGAAGGAGGCTGGGTTCAAGGAAGAAGCTTGTTTTAGCAGTTGGGTCAGTTATTTCAACAATGCCTTTAGCAAAGAAGTAAGAATCTGTTTGCACAAATCAGTAACTAGTTCCCATGATTCAGATTGAATCACGTAGCTCAAGTCATTTGAATAAATAAATGACTTCTAGTAAGTGAGACAACCTCTGCAATTAGGATGGCATGCTGCATATTTCATGTTATTTATTATGTGGTTTTCAATAGATATGATTAAGCTGGTTTACACTTGGAATGCTAGGTAGCATTTCAACACAAGCCACTTCAAGCAGAGCTTACATTAAAATGAGGTGCACATTTGTTTTGCACAGGTGACATTGTGCTGTGTCTTCTATGCTTACGCTTTCTTGTGAATTTTCTACAAACAGATACTTAACAGGAAAAAGTAGTCACCTGGCCAAGGGCACCTCCATTTTCTATAATTGTAGCAGGCAATTCTCAGGCAGGTGCTTCCCAAATATTTACAGTTGCTGCAGTCTTAGCTTTCCTTCATGTCTTACTTGGCCATCAACTCCCATGGATGTGCATAAGCAGAGGTGCAGAAAACTGCTGTTCTCAGATGTGTTTATGGATTATGTGCTCTCGCTGGTGTTTCCAAGGGGATGTGCTTCATGGGTCACCTGCAACTTCTGCTGTTGGGTTTGGCCTTGGGATGAGAGCATTACAATTCAGTGTAGAAGACAAGGCAGAAAAGGTTTTCTTGGCCTTTGTTTCCAGATGTTGTTATTTTGTAGTTTGTTGTAATTTTAAGTAGCTATATTATCAAATTGAAAAATCCCAGGCAGTTTTGGTGTTGTGAAAATAGTTTTTAAAAAAAATGTAGTGTCACTTTACTACTCTGTCATACCTGTTTGTACCATGTACAAAGCATTGTAATTAAACAAAATACACCCTGGACTATCAAAGGCAATAGCTAGTTCTGGTTGAAGGGGATGCAGAGAATAGGTAACATTTGGGGCCTACTGGCCAAGTGATCATCTGCTCTATTCAGGAAAAAATTTTGCTATCATGTTTCTTTCCTTTCAGTTAATATAGCATGAAAGGTACATTAGACACAAGGGATACCTGTTTGATAAAGGAGACTTTCAAAATAATGAAGGTATCAGATCTTCAGTGCCAGATAAAAATACCCTTTTGCGTATGTGATCACTGTTTCTTCTGAGAGTGGAAGATACGGTTCTTCTACCTGAAGGCATTGGTGATGAATTTTGCACAAACTTTAGAAGCTGGGAAAAAAAATAAAACCACCTTCATTTCCTTTAATCATTGGGAAGGGACAGCTGTGATTTGAGCAGATATGACTAATGTTTGACAAATTTGCTTCTCATGTGTTAAATCTGAGGGTTCATAGGTCATCTACTGGGCACATAAAGACAAGGAAACCTTCCCCCACAAAAATGTGGGGGAGGTATCCTCAAGTGTCTGAGTGACTGGTTGGCACAGTGTTTTGGAAACTGCTGAACAGTAAGTGCCTTTAGTCAAAAGCCTGTTACAGGAGTGGAGTGGTTTTTCTCCTCCATTTTTACTGCAACCTATTTCTCATGAATGGAATTTTGATATTCTCACTTCTTGAACAGGATTCAATTTGTTTTACTGCTCTTCAGACTAGTTCAGCACCAAGTACATGCCTTTTTTTTTCTTTCCCATTAAAAACAAACAGAAAACCCCAAGTGAAAAACCGATTAAACCAGAACAAAACAAACCAATTTTTTTGGAAGCAGAAGTGTTAGTTGGCAAAATCCTGACTCTGGAAGCTGATTTGTCACAGCTAGCCCATAATTGAAGCTGTTAGGTTTCCACATGAACATGGGTTTTGCACCACAGAGCAGTGTGTAGGACGTGGGGCCCCTGGCATTTGATGAGAGTTGGGAAGTGGTGGAAGTGTGACTTTGACTTCTCTCCCTTAGTCTGGCTCTGAAAACACTCTCTAAAATCCAAGCTGTTGGAAAACCTAGTAACACTCACATCTCCCCTCTCTCAGGTACTGATCCAGGTCTTTCCTAATGGAGAACTGTGGTATTGTGAACAGAAGATGAACTATGCCCAGGAAGAGGGTTTTTTCCATCTCAGGTTCCATATTTGAATTCTCACTGGTATCAGAATGGTAAGACTGTCCTCAGTGAGACACAATGGCCAGCAGGGCACTGATTGCCTGTACAAATGGACCATTTGGTGTTTGGCTTTCTAAATAAAAAAACCCCTTCTAGCTGGTCCTTGTGTACCCAAACATGCTGGGGACAGAGCACAGGCTTCCATTTGAAGTTTCACTCGTGTAGCAGAGAAAGGTCACCATGAGAATTGAGCTGGTGTCTGTGCAGCAGACTGAGTGAGGTGCTTGCAAGGTGGTATCAGCTCCACACTTTGTGTTTATTGTCTTGTTTGCACCATCTGGGCAGATACTGATGCTGTTATAGCTACCCCAAAATTAATGGCAGAAGTTCACTCTTCGAGAGTAGAAGCAGGGACAAGTATTTCACAGCAGATCCGGAAGGGAAAACATGCAAGGCAAATTTATGTTGTGTGTTCAGCTTCCACCTACCTGTAAGGATTAATAGTTGAGTTGCAGTAGTTTTAATTTGGTGTGAAAGTAATTTGTAGTTCCTAATTTGACCTCTTGCAGTGAAGTCTGCAGTAGGAGGTGAAGTAAAAACTTGAGCATCTTCAGTTATCTGGTAGGATCTCGTTATTTCTCAAAACATCTGTGTTAGGATACATGCCCAGTTAATGGATCAGTTTGATATTTGTCTTTTTGTTTGGGATTTGAAAGGATGACCATTGAAATGCTCTCTTATTTCCATCTGGTCTTCAAAAAGTAATTAAGTGTTGAACAATGGTATTGTCAGTCTGTTTCCTACCTAATAAGCTCTTCAAGGTGCTCTTGTTAATGATTTTATTATTTCAGATCTGCTCTTGTTCTCTCTTTCCCTCCTTAATGAGGCAGATCCCCTAGGCAGCATCAGTTTATCACAGTTGTCTCTGGTAGATGAACTAATCCAGCACCAAGGAAGTTTGTGTTCAGCAGTGTGTGAGATGCTCCCATCAGGATGTGCGGATAATTCTCGCTGACACATGAAAGACTTAGCATGTGCAAAAAAGGAAGAACAGACCCTTTCTCTAAATGAGGGTCATCTAGATTTGAACAGCAGCAGTCTGGTTTGCATCAATGAGCACATGTTATTCAGTGAATTAAGAGTAAAAATAGCTAATTAACGCCTTCTCTGTTTCTTCTCTGTCTGATCATTAGTTACTATGAGCCAAATTAATTCCTGACAGCATAGGGCATGGAAGGGTGTCAATGACAAACTTGGGTCAAGAACTGAACCCTTTGATGTTCTGGAGAGAAATATTACCTTTTTTATTATATTGCCTGTATCATGTAATTTAATACAGGTATGCTTAGCTAACATCTATATTTTGTATTTCAACTTATGAAGAGAAAATCTGAATTGGTTGTTGGAATTTGAAAGAAGTGCTGTTTTATCTTGGTGTAGTATGGTACCTATTGGATCCTATCTGTGGACTAAAAGTTTCAAAGACTCGGATCATTTCAGAAATAGCAAACATATGACTTCTGAGTAAACAGACTGATTATAATAGAGAGGATTAGAAAATGGATTGTTGTGGGCCAACACTGTACTACTGAGAGAGATGATATCGTACTGGTAATCTCACTGTTGAGCTTAATGGCTAATAAACTCTGATAAAAGCTTTTGTCAAATTGTGAACAATGATTCCATCCATTGTTAGATTGCCAGTGAATGTCTTCAGGTCCTGGAATAAATTGCTACCACCAATTGTGTTTATCTAATTTCATGAAATAAGACTTTCACTCTGAAGATGTAATTACTCTAATAATAAATAATAAAAAATACTGTCAGCTAAAAATTAATGACTCAGGTCCACAATTGCTGTAGCTGCCCAGAAGTCCCTTACCTGGCTTGGGCTGAGGTGGGTTTACATCTGAGGTTCCTGTGTGTAGAGGACAGGCACTTTTTCATTACCTCTGCCAGGTGCTCAGTAGGTCAGCAGAAACAGGCAATATCAGTGCAGGGTTTGTATGAAAATTAAAAAATAGTTGAAATTTACTATATTTCTACTCTGTTGTTAGCTATCACTGTAGAGTTTTTGGCATTACAATTATTAGAACATGAACATTGAACAGGCTTAATTACTTTCATAAGCATTAATGCTCCATTTAAAAAAAGAGGTGCAGAAGCAGTTAAATTTTGTCTATAACTTACAAGCTGTGTCAATGTATGGTCCCTTTCAAATTGTTTTCACAGCTACTACTTTCCTATCTCCTTTTTATTCCTCTCATCCCTTCCACATGATTGGTTGGATAAATTATTGGCCACAGTGTGATGCAAAATGGGCTTTAATCCAAAGTGGGAAGAGAAGGAAGTTCTTTTGCAAGAAAATAAATAGCACAGGGTATTTAACAGTGCATTAAGCAACACAGCTGTTAATACTGCACTGATAATGCAGTGAGGAGAGCAGGAAAATATGTCATTAGTTTAGTCAAGCAGTGAATTGCTCCAGCTCTGATGTTTCATTGGTGATACTCAACATATCCAATGCAGATGCATTGATAATGCAAAGCTTAATGAAGAGTTGAACATAGACTTTCCACCTCTGCAGCATGGGATAGAAAGGAGGAGATGGTTTACCTGCCTGTAGGTGGATTTTCGTTTTTATGCTCGGGGAAGGAGGGGAACAGAAATGTGCTAAATAGACACAAGTTCTGTCCTCCTAGAGTTACTGCTTGCCCATATTTATTTGCTTTATTTTCTTTAGGGGGTGATGGTAGAGGTAGGAAGGTCTCTTGGGGGAATATATTCTCCAGTCTCCACCTATACAGCTTTGGGAGTGCTTTACCCCAGAAAAATATAACCCTTAAGTTAATGATCTCGAATTGCCCATTGATAAAATTGCTTGCTCCATCTCCACTTTCCTGATGTATTTGACAGTGGGTGGTAGAGTCGAATTCAAGGAGGGTCTCAAAATGATTTGGCTCCCCAGCTTCAGAACATGCAACTTTGGAAAAACGCATTGCAGCTACATGCATGGAAGCTTATGGAAAAGGTAAAATTATGGAGAGCTGGAGGAGAGAGAAGAAAATCTGGAACTCTTGCCCCTCAGTTACAGTAACACTGCAGCAGGGACACACATTTTCTCTTCAGGCTCAATCCAGCAAACCGTAGGCATCGTATCCCTTTGAAGTCTGTGGATATTTTGCCTGCCACTGCAGGTTCAGGTTTTTTCATTACTTTATTTGCCTAAGAAAACTCTTCTCATCTATTTTAAAGGGAAAATCTGATATGGAATACCACACTGTGTTATATGAACACTATGCCAAAAAGTAATTCTCCCAAAACAGAAGGTGAGATGATAATCACATCCCAAGACTTTATGATATCAGTGTTGAAACTTGAAATGAGTCTTTTGCCAAGTAAGGCAAGTAAGTCTAATAAGTACATATTCTGGTAATTGTCCTTCCACTTTCTTTTCCTAAAAAATTGTTTCTGGATACATTTTTTGATGTGATTAATATGGATGAATTCTTTAGGCTATGTAAAGTGCTGTGGCTTAAGGCATTGTTTTCTGCCAGCCTAGGCGGTGGTCTCATGGTTTAGCAAAAATGAGATATCTCTAAACTTGCTGGAATGAACTTGATGGAGTTGAGTGGCATTTCCCTCACACACTGGATGTGTTGAAGCCAAAGTTTTTGCATGGGAGCTCTTGCAAAGAAGCGTGTGTGTGTAGCATACACCTCTCTCTCTCTTCCTGGGAAATATTTACTATAGGCCTGAGATGATCTGTTAATACGTAATTCTTAGTGTATAGAAGCCTCTGGCACTCTTGCTTTATCATTTAAGAAAAAATGGTGTTACCACAGCAACTGCTATGCCACCCGGTCCTGAAGCAGCTTCCATCTATATAGCACTTATAAAAGTACATTAGACAGATTTTTAAAGTGCATGTAGCTAAAGTGAGAGTAAGAACTTCACACTTAGTGAATGCTACAGTGGAAGGAGAGCATGAATTTGTTCAGAAGTTGAGAAAAGTTCTTAATAGAAATAAATAGCAATAGATCTAATTCAGCAAGCTCTTTGACAGATGCATTATTTCAAGTCTGCATGCCATCCCTTTGAAATCAACTGAGTTCTGTATAGGGCTAGAGTTTGTACAGGTTCAAGAGTCTTGTTTTACAGGTGACAAAAGTTACATTGTAAAAGGGAGTGATGGTTTTGAGAGGCTCCAATGGTGACACTTTTAGGGTGTGACTGGTGAGGGCAGATATTTGGCATTTCTCTACAGTGAGCCACTGAAAATGATTGAAAGGGAAGTCACGAGCAACTGGAAGTATCAGAAGTGTTGATTTATGGATAGTTTTGAATTTTTTACAAGGTTTCATATCACATTTGTGCATCACCTGTATTTGATATAGCAAGGAATCTGTGTTGAGGGGTGTGTATATAAAAATGTTTTGCTTTCTATTGAACATTAGAGTGGTACATTACAAAAGTAACTGTTTTAGGGGGAGGCAAGAGACCTAGGAAAGACTAGGAAAGGTTTTAAGCTAGTCTGAACCTAATAGTGTAAATCCATTTGAGTTTTCCTTTTAAGACACTGAGGTGTAAGAAGACCCTGTGTCTTACACAGCTGAATGTTCATAGCTGAACCCCAGCCCTGGTGAAGCTATAGGTTGTCAATAAAATGCCTTTGAAATTTCTCAAGTTTTGCACGAAAGCCATGCTGTGTTGTGAGGCAGCTTTCCCTTCCTTGCCTGGGTCAGGTAGGCACAAACATTGAAAGATCAATTTTGGATGATGTCTGAACCTCTACCTTTTACACCTTCACTGTGGTATAACCCACAGCACTTAAGATGATACTCCTTCTCTGTATGCTCTGTTCTGATCTTCCTCATGGATTCTCTCTCTTGGTAACTATCTTTACTGTCGCTCTTACTTTAGGATGGTGGAGCAGGTTTGTACTTGATAACCATCCTACAGCCTCAGTGTGTTTTGTTTGAACAAATGCCAGAAGGACTTGGAAGTTCACTGAGTTAAAGGCAGCAATAGTGACTGTATCCTGGGACTGGAAACAGCACTTTTGTGGTGCTGCCCAAAGGATAAGAAAAACTGACGGAGAGGGTCCCCAATGAGTTTCTTCAGAAACTCAATTTAGTTCTGGTGCAAATATGCCAGGGGAGTCCAATGCATAAAAGATATTTCTTGCATGTTCCCAGTACTGTATTAAATGAATAGGTTTGTAGTGAAGGTGTTCAGACATGTAACATGTATGATAATTTGCCTGAGACAACAAAAAGAAGTCAGTTTTTAGTCAAAAGCAGAATTTTTAAAGATATATTTTGTGATTTTTATGTAGTGCTTTAAAGGTACTACAGCAAAAATTGAATGCAGGTAGTGATTTATCTCAAAAATATATATCCACCTTCAAAAATCCAGCCTGTCTGCCTGATATCTAATTAATCACTCATTTCTGATGATAAACTCGATGCTAGGTTGGGAATGCTTTCCAGCACTAGCAGGTTTTTAACAAGCTGCTTGAGATGCATATTAAAAATGCTTTTGGAGATGTAAAGGCAGAAAAGCTTAGAAGTCTGATGACTGTTTATCTGAAAGGAGCTCCCAGGGGCAGAGGAACTGGGTTCTCCATTCATAGTGGTTTAACCAGGTAGGGAATTTATTTGTTCATCTGCTCACAGAGACATTGAGGGGACAGTCTGTTTTGAATTTTAAAATGAAAGGCAGTGGTGTTATTTCAGTACATGCAGTTCAGGGCCTTGCTTAATGGATGTGAGTAGGTAGGTGCAGTTGATACCTGAAAATGGTGTCTTGTCTATAACTCAACCTGTACACAGAGTGAAAGTGAGTGACTGATGTCAGGGAGAGAAAGCTTCTCAAGTTTCAGAAAGTTATTTCATGGACTCCATATTTCATCGCACCAGATTTATTTATAATGCTTAGCACTCCTAGTTTAAAATGCATGTGTTCCTTTGCTGTGTTTCCTGATTGTATGCAACATGACATGCTAAAGAGAGAGAGCCTGCTTTAGCTGTGGACTAAGTTAAACACCAGAGGCTTCTTGAAAGCCAGGCAAGTTAGTTAGCATAATTTCATTTATAGGAAGGAATAGCAAACATTTACCCGTGCTGCAGGCGGCTGCATGGGCAGCTGTTATCTAAAGCTAACAGTACTTTTACATGTACAGGTATGAAAAGGGGACAGTGTAGGTATCTGCAGCACTGTGATATGAAAACATAAGGTCACATTTTACCCTTAGGTAAACCATCTGCAGCCCTGCTGAAATGCTGAGGTACTGTGCACAGGTCTGAAAACAGACCTGGATCTAAGGCCAGCAAAAGCAATGTTCAAAAGCAGGGGTGCAAGTCTTGCAGGTTTGCTCTCAGTCTAGGCTGTCATGTGTAAAGGACTTGTTTAAAAAAAAAAAAAGTTTGTCCTTTATGATTCATTGTAGAGAAGTCCTATGCTATAGTCTTCCAATTACTTTCTGTTGTTTTGAGTATTTATTTCAGGCCAATGTAACTGCAATAAGTAATTTTGCATGGACATTGTAATCTGTTGTAGATAAAGCAGGGGATTTTGGCTTAGTGTCTCAGAATAAGTGCTGGAAGAAGTATGCCCGAGAAAAAGATACACCAAGGAGCAGCTAAAATTACCTGAATTCAAGTATCAAATCCTTAGCAAGCTTTGGATTTTGGGGACAGCTTTGGTTCTGGTTTTGATTGGGTGGGTTTGACTTGACTGTATAGGGATCAGAATAATGGATTTCCCATGAGATAGTCAAAAGAGGATTATAAAATCAGGATCTGTGTATTGTAATCATCTGCACTGCTGTATAGATTTGATATGGTCTAGGCCCCACCCCCCAGCCCCAAGTAATTGTGCGTTATCAAGAACTATGTGCTGCAATACAAGGTGTGTGTACTAAAGAGACTTCATTTCCTTAGCTGTAAAACAAAGGCTGGGTGAAGCCAAAGCAACATTTAAGTGCTGGGGTCTTAAAAAATGTTTGTATGTGCACGTTCGGAAACTGCCGTAAAATCCGCTGGTTTGGGGAAATATACCCGTTATTAATTGCCTTGACTTTCCAAGGAGCGTGTGGGCACCCTGGAGTGCCAAAGGCTGCTCTGGGACTGCTGCCGGGTGGGTGATGCCCATGTGGGAGCCACCATCCCGGCGTGCTGGGGGAGGTTCCTGGCACGGCTCACAGCCTTGGCACGCTGGCCCAGCTCTGCACCTTTGCCCTTCGGCCCCGGCCTGGCATCTGCAGGAGTCTGAGCCTCCTTGATAAGCTGGGAGGTGGTGTTTGGGTTAGGCGTGATTCACCCTGTTGAAACTTCTCTAGGTGAGGACTGTATAACCGCTTCCGTAAGGTCCCAGTAATTTATCTGTCCATGGCGTTTTCTTGCAAAGTCTGTCAGGGTTTCCAAGCTGTGGACAAATAGAAAACAAAACAAGGAAAAAAACCAAACAAAAACTTTTAAAGCTTTGAACTATATGTTGTCTGCAAACTGTCATTGGCCATGACTGCATATTTATTAGTTCACAGCTTTAGGATATTCAGCTTTCATTAATATTGAGAATTAATCTGCACTGTGTTTTTCTGCAGCATTAGCAGCAATCCTTTGGCTGAATACAAATGAGATTTTTTGCTGCAATCCAAATTCATCTGCGGGTAAAGACTTAAAGAGGATATTTATGAGGCACCTACATGGCATAGTGAATTCTAGTTTGGGTATTTGCTTTTTCTTGTTGTTTCTTGGGTGGGTTTTGGGTGTTTTTTTAGTGACACTACTCTCTGCAGTATGCCAGTATAACAGGTGGGATATTTCCATCTCCGTTCTTACTTTTGCTTTTTAAAGTATTTGATACTGTAGAGGGCTAAGGAGTGCATAACTTATTTCCATTGAAAGAGGGTTTGGTCCATTGGCAAAACCTCAGGACAGTAGCTGCTTTGCAGATTTTACATGATTTCTGAAGACAAAAGGCCTTTATAAGCTAAAACTAGCCCTGCAATATCTGGGAAGCCTGCAAAAGGTGCTGCACAACTTCTGCACTTAATTACTCTATCTGTCACAAGGATACTTGCAACTGGCCACACTGAGCCACAAAGAAGAGGGGTGGACACTTCTTCTTGGCCAAGGAACCTGATGCCAGTCTTGGTCATGCTGTGTTTGCTTTATTTTCTCCTGAGCTGGGATAGGTGTATTCCTTTGCCCAGCCACCTGCCTGTTGCCCTCACCAGAAGTTTCCAATTGGCTGAGCACTCTCAGGGCTGATACGCACCTCTGGACAAAGCTTCATAGGAAGGAAAGCATCTTATAGCTGGGAAGAGTGGAGAAGAGCACTGTGTGATGGCTGTCCATTCTATGATCTGATTCAAAAGGTGCTCCTTCTCCACAATTTTTATTTATTTTTAATTGAACATTTTCTTTTAAGTTATGTGCATTAGGCAGGCAACGCAAAATGCCCTTGATAACTTCATGGTGTTTTGAAAATGCATGTTTGTTCTTCAAGCTTGTTTTGTATCTTTGTCCTGGGCCCAATTTTATTGGCAATTTAAATCCATTAGAAAGAGAAACAAGTCTCCACAGATCCTGTTATGTACAACAGCTTCACATTTAAATTTGAAGTGTAATCATGCACAAACATTGACTTGACCAGTGTTGCTACTGGCGCTCGTGTTAAGTGGATAGTTTAAGGCTTAATGACCCCTTTGAAACCAAGCGCTTGCTTTCTGTCATGTATTGATGGTACTGCGTGAGGCCAGCAATTGCATTTTGTTTTTTTCTTTTCAGTGATTTTTAGACTACGTGTCAGCTACTGTCCTGGTTTATTCACTCCATTACCCACACTGGTTAAGATCGAGCTGTTTGGACAGGGCACGTGCCATCCAAACCTAGCTGGTTCATGTAGCATCCTCAGGATTTCTTCTCAAATTTGGTGAATGCTTGTTAATCTGCTTTTGCAATCATCATGGCAAGAAGTTTGCTAGTTGGATGAGAAATTTATATGTTGCAAGAGATGTCTCAGGCCTGGGGCCCTACAAAGCAAAGAAAATTTTCATTGGTGAGCCCAGGTACCAGGGGGTCTACTTGTGGTGAGGTCTGAGAAGTAAAGTTGGGGAGGCCCTGACACTGAGTGTTGCCCCATGTTTTTCCATAGTGTGCTTAAGGGTGGAGAGAGCAAAAATCACAAAGTACTTGGTTTCTGAGTATCTGCAATGAATGAAAAAGTAGTGCACAGAGGTCTAAAATGAAACTGATGTAAAAAATAAATGGTTTCAGGTATGGCAATGGAACAAATTGCTGGAAGCTTTGGGATGAAGTACATAGAGATGCTCACTTTTTATGTCACTTAGCATTACTTTAACATAGGACAAGCTAGATGCTCCATGCTTGTTACATGGGATTGGCACTTTAATGCTTTTAGCCTCCTTCTCCTACCAGAGAAAAGTCTGTATCACCCACTGGCACTGACTGAAGCCTTGGGCTGTGCCTTGAACATCCCCAGCTAAACATCGAGGAACCTGAACAAAATCAAGTTAAGCTTTTGCACCTTGTTATTCATAGTTTCTCATCCCATTATGATTTGGATTAATTTAATTTAAAAAGGCAGCTGGTAAAACCAAGAACATACTGAACTTGGCATCAGTCCTCTTGTGCAAGCCTGGGACTCATAAAAGACTTGGACATGGGATGAAGCACCTTCAGCGAGAGCCTCTGGCTGCTACCCAGGACAGCTGCAGGGACTCTGCAGCCTTCTCTGCCAAACGAGGGTGTTGCAATATGCAGCCGCTTCTGAGCACAGAGGGTCTTTCCTGCTAGCAGCTTTCCTCCATGGAAAAATGTATTCCCAAAAGCGAAGACTGAGTCTGGGACCCGCCTGGGGGGTCAGATAACATCTTTCAAAATGCCACCCTGCAGCCCAGAGATCGAAGCCTTTGGTTATGTCTGCTCTTTGGGACGCTTCACAGTTGCCGCACATGGTGTTCCCCAAAGCTCTGTGTGTGTAACCAGAAGCAAATGGGCACTTGGGGAGAGAGCAAACCTCTCTTGGTTCATCCCTCATGGTGTTAAAGGAAATCCTGCTTCCAGATCGAGCACAGTGCTTCCACAGTGTTTCCATGAGATCTTTCTGCCTCTTGCCAAAATGTTTGCATGCCTCTTCTTGTGGAGGAGCACAGGGAAAGTTGGAGAAGTCCTTGCGAAAGGCAGGGATTTTTGGCTTTTGGCAGGCCTGTAAGCAAGGAGGTTTCTGACATTCCAGTTCTACCTTTGGGAAGTTTGTTGTCACGTTATGTAGAAGGAGGTCTGCTTATGAAGGAATAACTTGCTACTCTCAGTTTATGGAAATATACAGTGGGTCTGTACCCTTGGGTGGTGGATTCTGTGACCAGTAAACCTACAGTTTCTTTAAAGTCTGAAACTAAAGCATAACTTTTATTTTTCTACTTAAGCTGTGCAATTTGGCTGTTTGCAGTATTCTAGAGAGGCAGCAAAATTACTGTTGGCTTTCCCACAATAAATCTTCGACCTTCCCCACCATTTAAGCATTAGCAGATTCCCTGCGCTGTACTCGGGGGTGGAGAAGAGAGCTGTGGAGTTACACGCACATGCTGACACACACGCACATGTTTGTTAGTAGCTTCTAGCAAGCACTTGGCCTGTGATCCCAAGGCAGCGTTTGGGGGTTTCTTTCCTCCTCTGCACAATACTGGATGTAAAACAGTTATGCTGCAGAATGATATTGTACAAATTAGGGCAGAACGGTTACTCCATACAATTCGCATCATGTTCAGCTCTCCTGCAAGTTCCCTGGGGGAGACCTGTAACATTTGTTGGTGGGTGTTTGTGCAACCTCCCGCGCCCAGCCCAAGGGGCTCTTGTGGTACTTGGCTTCTTCCTCCGAGCCCTCGGTGTTCATGCACTGATCTGTCATCTGGCGACGGATGCAGAAGTTGAAACTTCATCTGTGCGTGATGCTGATCACAGAGATGTAGCGTGAAATGGAGTTTTTCCAGTGGTATGTTTCCATGAGTTTCAGACTTCAGCAGCTTGTGAGCTTTATGTAAGCTGATGGATGCAAAAGGAGTGCTGAGCGCTGTAGGCATAGGGCAGGGAGAGGAGCAGGGAGGATGGTTTCAGGGCTGCACACATCTGTTACCTCCGTGCCATGCTCACAACAGAGCAGCGGGGGCTTTTTGACACTTTGGATATTTTTCAGTTCAGTTGCTCAATCCCAGATTTTGTTTTGTGCATTACTGTAGTTTCACGTTTCACTGCAAATTATTCACTCCCTGTGCCAAAAATAGGAAGTTTGGAGAAAATACTGAGTAGGTTCAGGAACGATGAGCAAATACTTGTGTTGGAGGTGATTAGCTCCGTAAGTTACACTCAGGTTCGGATGGAGCAGATGAACCTTGTGTGGCACATCAGAGCCAAGTGTGAAAATAACGGGTATGAGTCGTATCCGTGGCAGTTCCCAAGCCTCTCCCTTTGAGAATAAACCAAACAAAAATGCATCTGTATGCTTCTGTTGGCTGAAAGATCTTATGAATTACAGAACATGTCTAAAACAGAGTGAAACTATACATTGTATTACAAGTCCAGAGAACTATTGCCAGTTACTGGGTTTTGTTAGGCTAACGTTTCATCCGGGATGGAAAATGTGAGGCTCTCCTTAGCCTGCACGTTCTGCAATAACATTTTATCAGCAGGCAAACTCTCATTAAATACACCCCATCGGCTGTGCTCGCACTGCCAATTTTTGAGTGGAAACATTGTATTAACTTGGCTGTTCCCTGCAGGATATTACTCTTGGAAAATTATAACAAAGTGAACAATCCCCAAATCAGCATTTTTCATTTATAGCAGGCCATAATTTACAGTACGGTATGGATCTACGCCTGCCTGGAGAATTCCCTGTCTGTCGTGGCAGGGAAGAGCGTGCAATTCTGTATTTGCCCAAGAAAGCTTTTGTCTTACGTGCACACAGTGGTTTGGATCCACATGGCCTCTGTGCTTCGCTGTGTGTTACGTGTAATGACTCATTATCAACTGTCTCAATCCAGGCTGCACATCCCTTTTAGGACCACAGTTTATCTCCTGCATGGGAGTGACATGCGCTTCCCAGGGCCAAAAGTAGAGGACAGGGTTTTTTTGCCCCCTCGCCTCATCAGGTCCCAGCCTGCTATAACTAACTTTACGTGAACACTTTACACGGGAAAGGAAAAGAATTACTTCAATATTTTAAATGCTAAACAAAAATCCAGCACCAATGTCTTTAAAGAGGAGTTTCAGGACACTCAACAGGGATGACTAAGCAAGTCACCTCCTTGCACTCCAGAAGTTTATTGCTTGTAGCATCTATGATCGCCAACTTAACTGGATAAAGCCAATGGAAGCTTTGAGTAAGCAATGCCCTGAATGTCACTAAAAAGAGTAGAAAATTTTGCTGTTACAGGAAAAGGAGGAGACAATTTTTCTTCCCCCTGTAAAGTTTTCTTTTTCAAAAGTAAAGCACTTCACTGCGTGTCCAGAGGTTCTGAGTAGTTGTTCTCTTTTGTTTGCATAACAATTTGTATCAGCAAGCGAAAACAGTTCAAGCTATTCACTTTGGCAGTTTCTTCTTGACAAATGCAAATACTAAATTGTAGCATGCTGGAAAAGTCCTAAGTCCTGGGGGCAAACCAACCCCTAGTGTCCACAGAGGTGTGGTTGGTGGTGCCTTTCTGTATGTATTTACTTATGTGTATCCATGGAAATATATGTCTATTCTTATTTTCACACATCTGCTGCATAGAAACCCAGATTCTTTAAAACATTGCTGATGCAGTTTTTATCAGGCAGCCTTAGTCTAACTTGGTATCAGATATTTCCTGACAAGTGAAGCTATTCCAGCACCAGTACTTCTGAGACTGACTGCTTTAGATATACAGTCTGCAGATATTGCTGTATGTTAGAAAATAATATTAAATAAAATTTACTCAGGGAAGGATAGTGCTTTTTCCATTCAAAACACTCTTTTTTTTTCCTTTCTTGCTGGAGCATTTGCAGAGTCTGGATGGGAAAGTATGCTTCCCTTAATACCATTAGAGCTGAGGAGAAGGGGGTAGATAGGGTTTGTACCACTGTCCTTCATTCTCATCAACTCCAGTATGGCCTCTCCCTTTCATATTCAGTCTAACCTGATTTAATATTCCACTTCAAAAGAGGGCAATTAAACAAAAGGTCTGCGCTTTGTGCCAGCATCTTTGAAGCCAACCATAAGGCTCCATTCCCAGAGGATGAAAGATAATTTCCGAGGAGGCCTAAAATTTCTAGAGCATAAACAAAGTCAGTGGATGGTTTCACTAAATGGCTGTATTTATTAATAATTGCATTAACTGCCTCTTATGGGTCTACACCTGTTGATTTTTGCATTATTGTTCTGGTAACCAGCTCAGTGTTTTCAACACCAGGGAGGTGTAGTGAGTGATGGCGGGTGCTGTTTCTGCCTGGAGAACAGGATGAAAGTGAGGCTGCCAAATCTCTTTTCTACACAATTTTTTTTTTTTTTTTAAGAAAGAGGGCAGCAGCAATAGTTAGACCTGCCCTGCACCCTTGTAGGTGATGAAATTAAATGGAGTGATGTTTTGGGGACACTGGGAAGTCATGTTGTTTTCATTCCTGTCCTGTGGTTGTTCTGTCAGAGTAAAAGGACCTCCTTCATGGTTTTCTTTTTCATTTTTTTTTTTAAACGTTAAAATATATTCACCAAAACTAGATTCCCCTTTCCAAATTTGTTATTAAGAGTCAGCATATTTGGTGCCTTTGTGGGTGGGCTCATAAAAAACCTGATCTTTCTCCATGTTCTTTGCATAATGAAGAAAAAGAAGTAAAAACACCTCTGGGGGATTCTAGTAATTGAAACCTAATTCCCAGGTATTTAAGCATATTAATGTCTTTAAAGACAAGGCCAGAAAATTATGGGAACATCCAAGGACTTCATACATATTTGTGTGAGGGGAAAAAAATTCACAGCCTTTACTTTTTTTTTCTTTTAATCCAGTTGTATTATTTTTTCTTGAAAACATAATGGGAACTGCTAGATTAAATAAGTAGGAGCAGCATATAAGATGTCTATTTGCAGCCCTACCACTCAGTGAGGAGAAAGCAGATGCTTCCTGTGTAGCTTCATCTCTATTGAAATTCACTTAGAACTCCATGGAGTTGAGAAAAAGAGGTGTTTTTCTGTACCTCACAGGTGGAAGTGCAGTGAATTGAAAGAGCCCATGCCAGAGCTCACTCACTTAAGCTCATGGGCTGTTCACAATTACACCCTCCAAAGTTGTTCCTGCCCCTTAAAGATATGTGGGATTACTAACAGAAGATAAGATTGGTGGCGACCCTAGTGTAACCTGTTAGCCTGATTTGATCCTGCTGTGCAAACAAGAGAGTGGAGAACTGAGGGAGGAGTCACTAATGTGAAGGTAGATCTTACTGCTTTTCAGCTGAAAGCTATCTTTACTTTTCACCTTCCAAAAGAGAAGGTGTGTCATTTTGGTTAGGGACCGGGTTCAAAATCTAGGTCTTGGCTGTAACGAAATGTAAAAAAAAAAAAAAGGAGAGAACAATTGTTTTCGTAAGGCCAATTTGAGAAGGTTGATTAATCAGCTTTCAAACTTGCAGTGATACAAACATGCAGGGATACAAAACGCCCCACCATAGCAGTTTAATACCAGAAATTATTCTATAGGTAGTAGAACATTTAGAGCTGAACTGAGATTGGGCGAGTGAAGTTGTAGAGAGCCCACTTTTATATAAATTTCTGGGGAGTGGCAGCATGGATGAACTTCTTAATCCTGTCATCATATGAATCATGTTTGCAGTGGATTCATGTTTGCAGCCTTTGTTTGGTAGAAAAGTCATTTCCTAATCTCACTGATGCACGGGACTGTGTGCTAGCAGTTTGGAAAGCATGTAGGATTCCATGCATCCCATAAGTATACGATTTAAGGTATTTCACTTCTTCCAGGAGAGAGGCAGAAGGTTACAGCTGGAGAGTACAGGACAGTTCCAAATGTGTTTTGGCTGCTTGGCCGTTATAGGTCTTCTCTCCCACCCTTGTAAAAGGGGAAATTTCTCTGATTTTGAAGTTGTTAATCATTCCTTACCGTCTGTCTAAATTCTTGGGACTCTCCTGATCTTCTGTGTAGAAGCTGGATGCTTGCCAGCTGCACAGGCTGGTCTGAGTCATTCCCACAGGGCTCTTGCTGAAGCATCAGATATGTCAAGGCTGTCCTAACCTGTTATTGGGAAGTCTCCAAGTTCTTACAGATAACGTGGTTGAATTCCATGCATTTGTCTTTGGGGAGAGATTTCAGGGTCCCTTCCCCCATTTCAGATTGGTGCTTGCCTGCAGACAGTTAATTGCCCACGGCCAACACTGCTGTCCATGGAATCCATTCTGTGGAAGAAACTCAGAGGTGCATTGCTGGGGGAGGAAAGATACGTGTTCTGCTTGTGTTGTCTCATCCCTCATTTTGTGGGAGAGCAAGGTGTTTTGGAGAGGAGGGTCTTTTTGGTGTTTGGATTTTAAAATGCTGTCCCACAGGCAGTTGGTGTGGAATATGGGTTCTGTTAGACATATCTCATAGTAGCACTGCTTCTCTATCCAGGAGTTATCTTTAGGTTTTTCAGAATGTCTGCCCTGGGGTCACAGACTCCCACTAAGACTGCTTATGAAGAAAATTGCTGTAACCTATCTTTGGTGAATGGGAGACAATGAAGTCAGGACAGAGACTTTAAGTTGCCTGGGATAGTTACTGGCTCTTCCTACTTTTCTCAGGAAAACCTACTTGCTGTAGTAGAAGCATCTGTCCTCTTGTGCTGAGGTGGCAGATCTGATGGGTAACTTGCTACCTGGCAAGATCATTATATGCAGTTAGGACCTAAAGTGGCACTGAGAGAAATGCTGTTTCCTCTTTCGTACAGGTAATTTATCGTGTTTTGTATTTCAGCTGGAGTTTTTTTTTTAAGATGTGTTGTTCGTTCGTGTCACCCTGTGATTTTCTGTGATTTAGTCCCTTCCAGGTGATAGTGTGCTCTGTCTGCGTTACCAAGCAAGCATGAACTTTCTGTAAATCAAACCTTTGGTTTAGGCAAAGGGTGCTTTCTTGAATCTGTAGACTTTGTAGTTTGAACTAAAAGCCAGAAAACAAAAAAGGTTTCATACTTTGTGGTGGAGGAACATTTTACTGGAGACATTTCAGCCCAGCTGGTCATTACTCATCCAAATCCAGTGGTTGCACTTAGCCCATGTGGGAGGGACATTGCAATCCCGTACTGTAGAGAGGAAGTACAAATAAGGGATACTGCTTGGGAGAGAAATTTAGATTATTTTCACTGTGAAACTGTGTGTGTGCTGTGGCCCTGATTCCAATGGAGAATGCAACTCTGACTGTTCACTTCAGGAGAATTTTTTAACTGTTTCTGTACTTAGTTTTAAAATGAAACGTTTCTGCCACATATTCTGCTCCTGAAATCTCTGCTCCTTTTGCAGACAGACACCTAACATCCATTCTACTTTACCTGCGCATTGCTAAAGCTTTAAGTTGTTAAACTCATCTCAGATTTGTTTCACATACATGTTTTCTTGAAGCATTTGAAATAAATCAGTGTGTTTTCAAGTCTCTTAAGAGATGGAAGAAAGGATGGAAGTTTAAGTACGAAATTTTAAGGAGACTTTTGAACAGACCCTTTTTATATTGAATCCATTAAGTACCCAGCAAATGACTTCACATAGAAATGATGGATTAATTAAAACTAAAGTGGAAAAACTTGAATATTATTAAAAAAGAAAAGGAAAAAAGAGAGTAAAAGCTATGATGAAAGTGTAGAGCACACACTTCTTTTAGTCTTAAGGAAGAGCTCAGTCTGATTAATGTAGATGGCTGGAGAGACTTTTCATCAGAGTTGTGCGTGCCAGGCCATGTCTGAGCAGGAATATTTTCTCTCAGTTAATAAACATTTGCTCTTTGCCCGGGGTGCTAAACAACCCTGTTGTTCTGTTCTGCCATGTGGAACACCTCTGTGAGCTTTGCAAAGGAGACAAAAAAACTTCAGCTTGGCTGAGCAGAGCTCCTTGTGTTTATACTGAAAGCTGGAACATGTTCCCCCTCCTTTGCCTTGAACTTCTTGATTGGTGTAACTACTCCCTGCCCTCTCTGAAGAGCTTCAAGTTGAGACAGTTCTCTGCAGCAGCAGCCCTCGCCACCAAGGTTTCAGCTCTGGGATTGCCTGTAGGAACAGCAGAGGTGGGACCTAGCGTTCCCTTGGGGTGATCTGGTGGCTTAAGGACAAAGTGGTAAAGAGCAAAGTCCACAGCTCCACGGAGAGGAGTCTCTCTCCATAAGGAGCCCCTGGGCTTTCCTGCCCCTGTATTTATATTACGTGTGGTTGCATCCTGCAAGTGCTCTCCTCGATGGAAGAGGTGCAAGCGAAGGGCTGAATGTAAACTGATGGGTCAGAGTGACTTCATGTGTGGCCAGATCAGTCTGAAAAGTTAAAGCAGATTAGGAGAGCGGAAAGCTGTCTGTTTAATGGTGAGCACAGACTTCTGAAGAGCACAATATGTGGGTGGTGTAGTAGAAGAGCAGTGTGTGTCTGTGTGTGAAGCTTTGCATTAAAGCAGCCCCACTGATTAAAACCTATGTACTCTTGAATTTATTCCGTGGCACTTGGGAAGGCTGCTTCTGTTATTTTGGACGTGGCCCTAAGACAGCTGATACCACATAATCAGATGTTTTTAGCGGCACAGTGTTTTCACAAGGTATTTTCAACTGTAAAGAAAAGAGAAGAAATGCTACAGGTCCATTACTAATGCACCAACTCATTATTTCCCCCCCCTAGTATACTTGTGCCTTGCATGCCTTTTACATGCAGCAGGCACTTTAACATCTGTTTTGGGCTTGAGTGCATTTGTTTTCAGAGGACACAAATTGGTTTGAGCCTCACTTTTCATTCCGGAGGGAGGCTTGAAAAATCACTTACACAAAAAAAAGGTGGTAAAGTTAATGAACTTTATATATGGCACAGACGTAACATGGAGAGCTGTTCATATGCTTCTAAAAATTAGTGAATTGCATCCACTTAAAGTAAATTGAATTGTATCTTCTGCCCTGTCCTCTGAACAGCAGAGGTTTAGCATTACTTTGTTGCAGTGATTCATATTCAAAATACCAGATAACACCAGACACCACGGAACAGATAAAAACATTCACTTGGGAGTTCAACTCCAATACTATATTGTGACCACTAAGAGCTCCCTAGCTTTTGTTAGAATGAATAGCATCCTTTATCTAGGTATTTTTCATGCAAATGATAATATTAATAACAATGTATTCTATGTTAAGAAAGAGGGTCTGATTTCACTTCTATTTGTAGGGCAGCGATTATTCAAGCATTATTCAAGAAAATGTAAGAATGACGAAATACAGCTTGGATTCTCATCACACTCTAAAGGCCCGATTTGGGTCCCTGGCAAAGCTATCAAGCCCCAAATCAGAATTTCATTCAAGCTCGTGTCCACTGCCGGATGTTAAATGCCTGGCTGGCTCTCTGCCTTTCTTTTGCAGAGTTTAGCAGGGGCCATAAGGCTTTCAGAGCGGTATTGCCCTTCCCCACCTCATCAGCAACAGTTATATTGTGATTCACAGCTTGGATAAGAAGCTCCCATACTTCCCAGAAGGGTTGGAGAACTGCATTCCCCAGCCCACAGCCAGTTCTTGACCTCTCCGGGAGACTCAGTTGCTCAGGAACCGGGTAGAAGGCTTGGTGGGTTTTTCACTTTAGTTATTCACAGTGCATCTGGAAACATTTGGAAGGTTTTTCCTGGTTATGCCCCAAGCTCTCTGGAGCAGTGTGGCTGCAGAAAGCTCTTTCAGCCATCGGATGTAAAACAGTTTTGCAGTGGGAGGAAGATTTCTTCTCCCTCCCACCCTCAGCCCTCCCTTAGGAAGTTCACTTTGGGAATTGTGTTACTGTATTTGGCCAAGACGACCAGACTAATTAAAAAAAAATCCTGAAAAGGAGCTTTGCTGAAATTTAGTTGGTATCTGGTACTTATTTAATTTTTCTATTTTATTTAACCTTCATCAGACTTTCTTCTGAAACAAGATTGTGATTTAAACTTTTGCCTTTGCTGCATCCCTGGAGTTAAACATCACTACAGTCGATGCCATGGGTTGAATGTTCAGCCATTAAGCAGAACTTAATTTAATTGCTGTACTGATTAAACAGCAGTTGTCACCACTCCCCCAGGTGAGTTGCCTGGGAGATACTATTGTACTGTGGCAATAACACTATTTCAGAGAAAGTGAAGGTAAATTGCTATGCACAGGTATAATTATATATAGTTATTATGGAATCTGAAACAGGACAACACTTGAATTTGTAATTTTACCAGAGTGTGTTTTTTCATAGTGTAACTTTTTCAGTATTTTCCAAAATACGCATGAATTCTTTTTCTACAAATCAGTTTTGCAAATAGGATGTTTTCTTGTTTGTTTATTTAAAAGGAGATGAAATGGAACACGTAGCTGGATGCTCTTACGTGCAAATGTTTGAATTGAGCAAGCCCAGAAAATGTTTGTTTGCAGTTACACACATTCCTGAGCTAAAAATTCTGGCCTATGGTTCATAAATACCCCTTGGATCTCTCAGGATAAAAGATAGTAGGTAAATAGAAGTATTTCTGTAATTGCTCTGCAACAAAGCGAAAGTCATTATCTTCTAATCCTAAACAAGGGAATGTACTTAGAAAAGCCCCAAACAATTCCTTTTAAATTTCTTTTCTTCTTTGCTCTGTCATTATGACTAGAAGAAGAAAAACAGTGAAATATTTTTAAAGACAGTATTTGGAAACTGTGTACTTTTCCAGAGTTCTGAGTTTCTGAAACAGAACTATGTATTTTCAGAGGCTTTTGAGGCTGAAGAGGCTCGGGTGACAGGCTCTTAAGTGGAAGAGCAAAAGATGTGAATTCTAGCATTTCATTAACAGGTCTGTTCCCTTGATCTTCTTCCTTTGAAACCGTCTACCTTGCTGGGGGATCCAAGTTCTGCTGAATTCCTCTCTGAACAGGAATGTAGCATCGCTTTGAGAGTTCCCAGGTTGTCCAAGGCCATAACAAATACCCGGTGCTCTTACAGTTAGCAAAGGGGCATTCTTCAAACATTTACACACTGCCTTTGCTTTAAGCATGCAAGGAATCCCACTGCAACTGAGCTGGAGCCTAAATGTTTGCAAGACATTTAACCACTTGAGGCACGGCCCTTTGTCACTAATGAGTTTCTTCCTGCCAAAGGGGTCGAGACATGGGCCCATGCATTCCCTTTTCAAAGAATTCACCGATGCCTTTAGCTTTCCTATGTTTGCTTTTTCATAAACACCACATAAATACCACCTACTGCAACAGTACTTTGTATCCTATGTTCCGCTTGACAGCTGTGTCAAGTTTTACTTTAGAATTTTTAAAACGCTTGAACTCCTTACCACAGTGTTTACATGGGTTCAGGGAGCAAGCAGGGGAGATCTGTAGATTAAATATCTATCAAGTGCCCTTAAATACAACTGCATCCCCTTGTTTCAGAATTTATTTCAGTGGCAGGTTGATGGAATGATAAAAGTATCATGAAAGGTATTTTTAGTTCTTCCCTGCTGTCCTGGTTGCTTTCCTTTGCTGCTGATAATACTGGAGCAGGGACAAGATGGAGAGACTTATGGNAATATCGATCAAGTGCCCTTAAATACAACTGCATCCCCTTGTTTCAGAATTAATTTTAGTGGCAGGTTGATGGAATGATAAAAAGTATCATGAAAGGTATTTTTAGTTCTTCCCTGCTGTCCTGGTTGCTTTCCTTTGCTGCTGATAATACTGGAGCAGGGACAAGATGGAGAGACTTATGGTTCAAATGACCAGAAGGCTTTTACAGTCCTGAGACATGCTGAGCTTCATTTACTTGAATTCTGCACAGGTTAGAATAGGGATTTAAATGGTATAGGCTGAAAGCAGCCATAAGGATCAATGGATCCTTGGACATGAACCTGGTACTAAAGAAAATTGGCCTGGCCTGTTCTTCTCATTGAGTAGTTGCCAACCCAGTTTTAGCATGGTAGTTTATTCAAACACAGACAGTTTCCTTCTCTTAAGTGATAGAGTGGACATCAGACTAGAATACAACAGGGTGGCTTGAGAGCAGGAAATGAATGATCAAAGCAAAGATTTTGAGGAATGGTAGAACTTGATGGTAAATTTCAGAGGATTTCCTTTCACCCTTTAGCAATTTCCAAGAAAAGAACTTGGGCTAGTTGTCCATCCCAGACCATTATCCAGTACAACAATCCTTAACGTTTTGAACAAGATTTTGGATTTTAAAAAGGAAGCTGAGTCCAAACATGTGAATTCTCTTGTGAAGTTGTCCACCACCAGTCTGGTATCTGTATGGTTTATAGGATTGTGCCTTTTCTCATTCTGCTGATCTGTGGAGACTTTGAAACAAGTTGTCTATTTTAAGATGTTTTACAGCAAACCAGGACACTGCCGAGAGGCCTAGAGGCTATTAATCTGCAGTTCTTCAGGTGGTTGAATGTGATTCCTGCTGATTTGCTGGTGCCTTGCTAGTGCGGTCTTCTGACCCCAAATGCTTCTCATAGCTGCCATAAATGGTTTTGTAAAGCACCTCCTTCAAGTTATTGACATTCCCAGGAACCAGTTTCAGTTTTCCTCTTGGCAGTTGTATTCAGATGGGCAGAAGACACTGCTGTTGTTTCTGTGCTCTTTGCCTTTTAGCATGCACTGGTTGGAGTTCCAGGAAACCATTTTTAAGATGATCGTGATGCCTCTTTAAAGCCTCCTGGATGAAAATCTCCACCTTCCACCCACTAAAGTAATATCTTAAGGGGGGCTCTTATGCTGCTTGTTAACTTCACATGTCTCTGCTCATTTTTGAATGAGCATTAATCGCTCAGAGGAGCTGAGCAAATTGCCACTGTCTAGTTTGCAGAATTCAGTAAATGCCTTGAAGAACCAGAAGTGCTGATTCAGAGATAATGTCCTGTTTGACATCTAGGAACTTACCTGAATTGGAAGGAGACCCTGCGTTTTGCCTGTACCGATTTGGCAAACCACAGATCCATTCAGTTAATGGTGATAATAGCTAAGGATGCAGTTACTGTGGATTGTAGCAGCACCAAAGCATCTGTGCTAAAGCTGTATTCACTGAAAACTGAGCTTTAGTCATAAAATTAGCTTCCCTTTCAATAAGATAGAAGCGGAGCATATCATGGAAGTATTATCTGGTTATTTACTAATACTGTCCTGCCTGTAAATTCTTAACAGTTAAAAGTGCAAAATATAGCTGTTTCTTAAGGCTTTTCTGGAGAGGCTTTGAATAACTTCATCTCACACTCATTTGAAGAAAGCAAGTCAGTGCATGGGTGTGACTTTTGGGATCAGGCCTTTGTAAATCAGCCATCTCCAGTATATTAATGAGTATTTAGTTTAAGGAAAAAAATACATCTGTGACATACTCTTTATCTCTGTAGCAACTTTTTTCTTAGAGTGTAACTAGTATGGCTCCAGAAGCCAGTAAAAAGCCTAAAGTGAGACTTGAAGCTCTGTTTTTCAGATGAATGTTATGCAGTTTTTTTATGCCTCTGCTTGGTGCCTGTTCCAAAAGCTTCCTTTTTTTCCTTTAAGCAGTCAAAGCACACAAATGCCTTGCCTATCCTATAGTCATGGCATTTACATGTAACTGATCAGATGTTTGTGTGGTGAATATGGGAGTAAAATCTGATCTGCTGGACAAGGTGTGCAGTGCAGTGGTGTGTTTTGCCTGTTAACATATGTACTTACGGGCACCCAAAAGCCAGAGCAAGGAGTGCATGGAGCATTCAAGCTCGGGTGTGTCTGGCGGCATGATGCCCCTTGATAAGAGGTGAGAGGCAATCACATTCAGCCATCAATGATAGAAAAGGCTGTTTTGTGGACGTTTTGTAGAACACCAGTCAAAGAATGCTATCGATGACTTGTGCAATCCAAACACATGACGTCGAGACAGCTGCAGGGTTTTTGTTATTGTTCTGTGTCCTGATTCCAATCTCCAGTACATGCCAGTTATGTTTGGTCACTGGAAGTGTTCCTGTATGTACATGATCTCCATGTGACAAAAATTACCCTTCTCAGAGGTCACAGATGCTTTCTCTTGCTTTGGCACAGGAGGCCTGCCTGACATGCCTACTAGTGTCCTCCAAAATGGCAAATGTCAGATAAACACCTCTTGGAGAAGGCCTCACTTTTTTTGCCAGCGTTTTGGGGCTGTAGGATTCCCATGGTTTCCCTTGTCTCCCTAGGCCCTTTGGTTTCTCTAGAATGCATTCCCATAAACTGTCATAAAAGGACAGTGGTCTGTGGTTATCAAGAACGTTCAGTTCATACTGAGGCTGATCAGTTAACTGCAAGGACACCAACTCTTGAACTTGTTCTAGACATTTCAACACTGATGGTATCTGCTAAGTTGATCAAGAACAAAATAATTAATGTTAAGTGAATAAGGACTAATTTATTACTGAAGGAATATGTGGAGGCATTGGTATCCTCTAGTCTCAAAGCTCTCCTTCCTTACAGACAGACATGAGGTTGGTTTTTCACAGTTGTATCCCTGAATCAGTACATCTGTTACATGGATCCACCTCAGAATTTATCAGAATGAGAATGTCGTTTACCTGAGTTGGAAATACTCTCCTAATAGGAACAAGTATGAGCAAAAGATGGCATTCACTCACAAATAAGAGGTTTTCAAACCAGACCAGCAGAGGAATGCAGGTCAAGATCAGGGTGTCACTGTGTTGTGACATCACGTTATGGTGGAACAAATGTAGCTCGACTCTTAATGTTAGGTGCTTGGGCATGAAGCAGTGGTTGGTGATACAGAAGGAACAGTCTCAAGTCATCTTACATAATGTTATGATGTCATCTTCTTTTTTTTAACCTTGTGGTTCAGTCCTTAGCTGAGTTCAAGGACATTAGCAGTCAATAGGGATAGTGATTATCATGTTTAACCTTACTCCAAAGCAGCAAGAGTAAGCCTTTCCCTCAGTCTCTCTTTTGTCCATGACGACTTATTTTGATCACTATTTGACTTTCTGGGAAGCGTGTTTTTCACAGAATCACAGACAATTCTGAGCTGAAAGCAGCCATAAGGATCATCAAGTTCAACTCTTCAGTGAGTGGCCCATACATCCCCATACAGGGATCACATCCATGTCCCTGGTTTTAGTAACACCGTGCTCTAACCAACTAAGCTAGTCCCAGGGTTTTTAGGGAAGGCTCTTTGTAAAAGTGTGAAAGCTGTATATCCAAAGTCATGTCAGGTGAGGGTGGGCATATTGTGAAGCCATTAAGTGTGACTTGTTTAGACATGTTGATGAGAACCTCTGTGTATCTGTAATAAAGCACTGACCAGTGCAACGTAGACTGTGTGTTTTTTCTCACTGACTTAAGCAAAATGCAATACTCTTGCATTTTTCTAATAATTCCAACAATGGACCTGGAAAAAGATGTCTAGAGGAGGCCTGTGAGGGAAGAAGGCATGTTAGGGAACTTATCCTAAACCACAGCACTGTAAGGAACTAGTCACATTGACTTCCTTTTTTGATTTATGCACTGTTTGGTCCATCAAGAAACCTATTCCTTCCTCTCCTGGCCTCTGTAGTTGTTTCTCCCTCTAATATGTGCTTTTTCCTCTTGGGACCATCAGCTAAAGTATCATATATAAAGATATTTTTGTCTTGATTAAATGCACTATTAAACCTCCAGACATCTTGCCGTGGAAGTGTTTGCTGTAATTACTTGTCTTGAAGGCTCACTGAGGAATGAAGAATATAGGGAAATACTTGGGAATGCAATCATATTGCAAAATATTTCTTTCTTTTGATAATCTTCACATTTTAAAGTATTGTCACATTAGCACATGTGCAGGTCTGTGCTAGATACAATAGACTGCCTTTTAGCACTGTTTTAACAAGATACAAATCTCAGCTGTAATGCATCGATGTGTTTCCTCCTTGCCAACAAGATAAATACAAGCAATTTTTGTTCTAAAGCTACTGAGTGAATAGTGCTGTCTAACTGCAAATTGCTTAAAGGGGGAATCAATACGGTGCATCCACTACTAATAGCCCATTTGCCAATGTTTTTTTTTAATCTATGTATAAAGTTTGGGCATGGATGATCATTGTTCATTTTAGTTCACAATATATTGTGTATAACTAATGGTACAATTCAAGGGCACACTGAGAAGGTCATGAGGTTTTAAAAGAAAATGGCAACTGAGCACGGTAAAGGAAAGTTTATTGTTTCACAGTGTTTTGTAATTAATCTTAATAGAGATTTGCTCTATATAATATTGCCTTTCTTTTATTGAGTTGTTATGTAGTGGCTTTTACCTCTGAGGATCCCTAGAGCACCTTCTTTTATAAGTGAAATTTAGAGGAAAATAGTTATTTGTTCATGCTGCTTCTTCTCTGGCAACTGTGGATTTTTCCCACTCTTCCATTTCAGTGTACCACGTTATTACGTGCATTTCCATGGAAAATACAACATATCAAAAGCTTTCTCAGACTTGATTTTTCTGTCTTTATTTTGTAACTAGCTGCATCCAACAATTGCTCCCAGAAAGTACTCCAAGATTATTTTAATTTCATCTCTATAAATTTTGTGGTCACATACAAGTCTCACTGGACCAAGGTACTATGCTTTTTTTGTTTTGTAGAACTCGCCATTGACTTTGCTATGAAAACTGAAATGCAAGAATTTCTACTTAGAACTTCATTGCCTGTATAGTAAAATGATTTGTTTCTAACTGCGGGGCTGAGAGAGAATGCTCTGGAGGCATTTTTCTGCAGGGTGGACAGTGCTTGGCTGTTCTCAATTTACACATGCTTGAATTTTGTGTTTCCAAAAATATAGTTTCCATCTATGTACGCTAAAGTTTTTCTAATATCTGGGGGGTTTTGGAATCTACTGAAAAGGCATCTGATTTGTGGGTTTTTTCCTGTCCTATTTTTTTTATGAGGTCTCTTGTTTTCTCAGAAAAAAATTTGCAATGGGATTTGTGCTTGTGCCCTGAAGCAGATGGATGCAGTAAGATAGGAACAGCTTTCCCAAGGAGCTGGTGCCGAGTTGTTTTAAGCACATCTCTGTGTCTCTGTGCTGTTTTAAGCACATCTCTGTGCTAAGACAAGAAGGGTCACAGATCTCTAGGGGAATATGTGTTTGCACCTCAGCCTCTCAGGAAGTCTGAGGGTGTATTCCATGGTGGTCAGCATGGATAAAGGGGTGAAGGCGTTATACTTTCCTCCTGTCTGCCTGATCCTTGCCTTTGCTTGTGGCCGTGTTTGTGAGAACTGTGCTTCAGAACAGATGTGGTGGTCTTGACCAATTTCACCAGTGCGTTAGCAACGAACAGATTTTTCCTACAACATCTGTGTTGTGCATGTGTTTTCTATTTTATTCCTCCTTTTCTTTCAAATGTTTCTATTATGAACCTGGTGATGAAAGGTCCCTTTTTTTTGAGCCCGTTTTCAGAGCTGGGTACCTTTCAGAGAGTATCCTAAGGCAATAAATAACTTTGTGCTTTATGATTGTAACCCCAAATTGGAGCACCAAGGTAATGTGGAGGACTGGTTACCTTAGTCCCAAGGTGTGTAGGAGAAATATGAATGACAACTTTTTTCATTTTAAGGAAGAGGCTATTATAAATAAGTTGTGAATAACACTTGCATCTAAAGCAAGGCTGCAACCTTCAAAATCTGTATTAAAAGCACTAAAATGCAAATAATACAGAAGGATTATTTTGTCCACACAGAAGGTTTCAGTCAATATGCACATAGGTGTTAAGTGATATTGTCAGTCTTTAAATCGGAAAGCTTGTACCCAAAGCTGACTGGTGTAAAAGTAGATTTTAAGATGGATTCCTGTGAAGAAATGCTTGTCTTTGTTAGAAGAAGGAGTGTGGCCACCTCAGTCAGGCAGGGACTCAAGTGGCTTCAATAGCACTCCTTAGACAAGACCTGGTAGCATTTAGAACATTATGTTGCAGAGTTGCTGAAAGATTGTTACATTTTTCATTTTCAGTAAGGTTTATTTGAAGAGGTTTCAAAAGAGTTATCTAGAGAGACTTTTTCTAAAATACAATATCCTCGATCTGTGACTTTCTCACAATGTTGCTAGTGCTCCATGGTTACCATTAAAATTCATGTCACGAGTAGCAGTGGGATAGTCCTCTTGCTGCTTACAGCCATGCTAGAACTGGTTTTCACAATGTACACTCTTTCTTCAGTGTTTAACCTTGGATTATATTTGTTTTGTTCTCCATTCTGCTGTCAGTTCACTCTTATCCTACAGGTCTCTGCAAATAGTGATTGCTTGTCATGTGGTACTCTTTTGGTCTTTTGAGTGGTTCCTCCTTCTTCTTTGTTTTGGAACCGTGTATTGAGATAATGCTGGATTGCCAAGTCTTGTGGGAACTTTGTTATTAAACTGTGGCCGATATTCTCCCTTCAGAGGTTGAATGAAAGAAACAGATGGGGTCAATTTACACATGAAGAAAAAAAACTTTAGAAGTAAGTGAACAGGAAATAACCACTGTGCTTATATTGCCTTTTGCTCATTTCTGATCCTTTTCCCTTCATAATTACTCCCCTGTGATGTCAAGTGTGCTTGGAGTTATTTGGGTTTGGGGTTTTATTCCTTCCAGCCATGTCCTCTGTGTTAAAGTTCCTGACTTTTGAGTCTCTATAGGTGAGGCTGCCTACACAGCCCATGCCACTTCCCCTTGCAGATGGGTAGACAAGGCATCAGCTGTCACTGCAACTCTGGGGACCTCAACCTCATAATCTGCACTGTCAGCTGGATTGCCAGAAAAGAAATAGGGGTAAAAAACCCCAAACTGATACATGAACTATATGAAAGAGCAGGGAGAAATCATGGGCTGGAAAACTCTTTCCTCTAGTAACTATCTTCATGGTTTTTTCTATAGCAATGCTCTCTCCTTTAATGGTTTTAACCTCTGGTCCATAGTTTGCTTCCTGCCAACATCTGCAAGCAGACATACTTGTGTTGTAAAACGGGGATAAACCAACCAGTGTAGGATTAGCTCCATATTTCTTTTAGCATTTTCTGCTCAAGGAGAACCTCATAGTGCCTGAAAATATCTGAAGTTCATATTAAAGCTCACTTAATAGCTTGAAGATTTTACTATTATATTTAATTGGGGTTTAAATATTTTCAGATAATCTCTGACTTTTTAAGCCTAAAATTCCAAACGAGAAAAGTAGTTTTTCTGTTATCTCAAATTTCTTTGCAGTGAAGTTTGCAGGTGAGGAAGGCCACCAGATTTTTTAAATATAGTGCCACCAAAGGAACTTCGTTTGGTGATCTAAGGTAAAATGATGAAACTCATTAGGCACACATTTTAGAAACAGGAGGAAAAATAAGTGGATTTTTTATTATAGTTTCTTGTAAATGGAGAGAGATCTGGTGTAATAACAGCAGATCCTTTCATAAAATAGAAGGTTTCCCCAAACATTTACATACACGAGCATATAAGTGCATTTTCATTTTGGAGTAAAGACAGACCTAGACTAAAAACCTGGATCTAGCTCTACAATTTAGGCTCATCACAGATTCAGCTACCTAAAATGATGGTTGTAGGAGGTGAAGAGCTTAGCTCTAGTTCTTGTCCACTTGCTGCTTCACACATTCTTTAACAGTGAGTGTGCATTTGCAGTTTGAAGACCACTGGGTTTGGGGCATGGAGGGGTTTCTCCCAAACCAAGTCTGCAAACTCTTCTCTGTTCTTCTGTGTATCTGCAGTAATCTACTTTTTAAAAACATGTACTTTCACTTCCTTGAGTCTAAATATCCTCTTCTAAAGATCCCTCAAATAAATGCCAGAGAATGTTTGAGAAAAGGGGAGAAAATGTACTTGATGTTTGTGTTATGCCTTAGCTTTGGAACCCAGCAGTAGGCAGATTATTAAGTATGGCTTTATTAGTTAAATAGAATTGTTTAAGAGTTTGAGTTAAACTGAAGGGGAAGATGTGGTTTATCTTACTACAGCAGCTGAAGCAGGAGGCTCTTAAGTGCCTACAGGAGAGTTTCTCTTCCTTAGAAAGATATTTTTCATGCTGATTAATTCTTCTAGAGCCCTTTAGACCAGGAACCACACTGGAATAGTGGAGTCAGAGGTCTGAAAACACTGAAAATGCATTGGGAACAGGGAAGGCAAAGGGGTCATGGCACCTGCAAAATGTCCTGTGAATAAAACACACCCAGCTCCAGAAGAGGTGTGGTAGGTGGCATGTCCTGGCAATGACAGGGAGGACTTTTGTTAGGGCATCTTCCTTTAGCTGCATACAAGCCCTCAGCCTCAGGCTCTCTTCAGGGAGGAGCTTTGTGCTCTTCTTAAGCCTTTTGGCAGACTGGGGAAGTCGTTTCTTGTGGGAGGCTTTTGAGAGGTGTGACTGGAGGGACAAGGGTGAGGTGCAGTATTAAACAGTGGCCAAGTCTGATGGACAGTTCGATCTATATTGTGTGGATGCCTCTCCCCAGCTTACTATTTTTGGCTTGTGATGGCTTCATGTAAGAGTAAATCCCACTTCATTGTCCCTTGCCCACCCAGTCTCAAGAATTTTATTTAAATTTTTTTTAAAAACCAACACAAAAGAACCATAAGAAAAGCTGAATTACGTAATTCAGTACCAGCTGGCTCGGTGCCTGATCAGATACTAGCTGTTCTGCAGCTGTCATGAAGCTGTCACGAAGGTGGTGTGAAGGCACTGAGTCAAAATAAATGTCACATCACCTGCCTCAGGTAACCCAACAGAAACGCTGTCATGTGCCTGTGGCTGACCTGAACCCCTCATGTCCTCCCATGGGACTCCTATCATGGACGATTGAGGAGCCACAGTTTTCCAGTCCTGTTGTTCAAACCAAAGGGGGAGGTGGGAGGGTTCAGCATGACCCACCATGGCTCCAGCAGCAATGTCTCAATGGACAGCATTACCAACAGCTCATTTTTCCTTGTTAAGTATCAGGCTTCGGCATCTCTTTTTTTTAATGTATCAAGGATAGGTATGCTGTTGCTCTGGAAGGAAAAAGAAGCTGCTGGAAGACTCTGTCTGGTTCCTGAGCTTTAAGCCAGTGAAATTTTGTGGCAAGTCAGTTCTTGAGTGAAGGCTAAATAGCAAGACCTGGGTGGGGTTCGCCTCTGCCTTTAGAAGTAATCTGAGTTGTCTGTGAAGGACCAAAGTGAATTTTGGTTCTTTGATGTAAGAACCAGCCAGTTCTTGACAGTCTTGAGTCTTTCTGTGGAAAATAAATTCAGCACTGGCACTGTTTGAATAAATAAAGAAAATAACCTGAGTTAGAGTTTGTTTCGGAGGTTGTTACACCCTTTTGTGAAGTATCTGGATCTGGTAAAATAAGCATCATCAGTGCCAACAAGAAGGGGGAAAAGAGGAGTTGTTTGCCCCTCTGCTTCCTGCTGGTGTCTGCCTCCTCAGTAGACGAGGTTTCCTCCAGCCATCGTTCCCTGCTGCAAATGTGCCTGTTCTGCATTGGTGGGGGCTGTGCATTTCCCCCAGCACCAGTGTGCATGGTTGTATAGCTGTCGTCTCAGGTCAGCCCTCTTCGTCGCTCCATCCAGTATTTTATCTGCACTAACCTGGACTTCAAAACGGGGGTAGAAAACTGTCTCTGCAACAGGAATGATGAATACAACTTGCTATCTTCATCTGTGAATTGGAGAAGATAAAGCAAGGCTTGCCTGAAAATGGATGATCAGAAATGAGCAAAACTAACAGGGTAAAGCAGAGCTCCTTAGGCCCATGTGATAGTCTGCTTCCCTCGTCTGGTACATATAATTCTGGCTCAGTAAATAAGCTATGGACACTGCAGCTGCTGGGAATTAAAACCTAGGGGGCATGCTCAGGATAGGAAGGAAATGTAAGCCAAGAGGTTCAGTGTTTGGGTCCATCAGCCCCTGCTAGCAGAGCTAGGGCCAGGACAAGCATGGGGAGGAAATGGGAGCAGGCTCAGTTGCCTCGGCTGTTTGGTAGATAAGGGCATGTTTGTGCTCTGTGCTCTGCGACAGAGCAGTGGGAGTCTGAAACAGTAACTGTCCACCTGAAGACCTGTTTCCCTCCATTTCTTAGAGAATTGCTAATTAGGAAAGAAAGTAAGTTAAAACCCATGGATAGGTATTAACCTCGGCTCTCACTTGATGTATTATCCAACCTCCATTCAGCCTAATGCTGTGAAAAGCAAAGATAAACTAAGAGGAAAATTAAAGAGATGAAGAGGAGAAAGAAGAGACCTGCAGTAATAATTTCTTTTCCCCAGATCATGAGCTGAGAAGGCTGTAGGGGTAGGGGCAGGGTAGATATCTGTCTTGCTCGTAGGCAAGAGCCACTTCTCCTTTTAAGGCCTCTGTTGTATTGTGAGGTGCTTTAATGAACAGTGGGAGTTTTCTACTGGAAAAGACAAAAAAAGAGCTTAGGTCATTCGTACAGTTGAAAAGTAATATATTTTCCTGCTTTACTGAAGGAAAGTTCAGACCAAGCCTTCAGTGTTCATTTAACTGATTATTTCCATATGAACTGACTTTTTGTGCTCAAGTAGTGTTAATGCAGCTGAAACTCAAGCAAGTCTTAATTCCTGTACTTACCACTGCAGAAAATGCACCTCTTTGCATGCACATTAGTTACATTTTACTCCAGCTTTATAGTGTTTTGGGGGGAATTTCTTTAACTGTGCTTAAGAGCAAGTTACTGAAACCACTACTGGGCTGTTGAAGTGGAGTGGGGTCAGTACCAAACAGGAGCCTTTCCAGCATCCCAGAAAAAATTCTCTGCATATTGTTTAAATGTTTAAAGTTTCCCTTTTTTCTGTATTTAGGATACTAATGAAATTTAGACTGAACTAGGAAATTAATAGAAATATTTACAGTGCAGCTAAAATAATTTGTGGTGTTAACACAAAAATAAACATTTCCAAGAAAGGATTGGAAAGCAAGATTATATTATAAAAAGAAATAGCCAGCACATTTTTTTTGTCCCATCTTCCAACCTGTCACTTGTGTTTGTCTCTCCCAAATGCCATGGACTCTTTATATGTTTATTTAGATTAAATAAATTATACAGCTCTATATATTTTTTAATATTGGGTCAGAGAACATAACTAGCTCAATCTGTAAAGCAGAAATGAAAAATATAAATATTTTAACAAGTGAGCAGCTGCTGCATTTCACTTCTTACTGCATATACTATTCTTGAAGGTACTGGGAAGAGGGATCAGGCTGGAGGGGAAGGAGGGCGGAGAGATGCTATGTAAAGGGAGGCTGAGAAAATGCGTTAAAATGACACATCTTGAGAGAATCTGTTTGAACAGCGGAGATTTACAAAGTTTTGTCCTACTCCATGGCAACTTGGGTACACAGATCAAACTTGTCATAGGAGTAACATGGGGCAGGTGAGCCTTGAGCCAAAAAATGCGAGCGGGAGCGATGTGAGGGGGCGGGTGATGCTGGAAGACTTGGGAGACCTCCGCGGGCTGCACACGAGCAGCGGGCCTGGCCGAGCAGGGAGGAGGATTTGGTGCCCATCATGGGCTGCCATTAGCTACAGCTGGAGATCTCACTTCTCTTTTAGAACAGCAGATAGGTACTTATTCCTTTGGGTTTTTTTAGACAAAACCTTTATTTACAAGTCCACTAACACTAGTTTAAGGAAAAATACATGTTTGTTTTGCTTTGGAAATGAGGATTGTTCGTCACTTTCCTCTAGTCTGCCATGTATGACCAGAACACTTTACTCCATGTTGACTTGCTGCTTGTTTTCCAACATGATGTAATATTTGCATTTCAGTTTTGGGGCATGTTTTAATTTGCTTTGGCTTATGTGTCTTGACTTGTTTATGCTGTGATAGTACTGAACATCCCAACCACTGGTATAATCTCTATTAGATAGAAAACTAGAACTTAAGCATTGGCGTAAATGTAGTGCTTTGAGAGCTTTTTGTGCAACACCAGAAACCTTAAATCGTTTCTAATACATCTTGATTGACAGGGTCTCCCTTGAATGGAAATTACAATGTGATACCACGCTGAGACACCACAGATTTCTCATGGCAGCTTAATGCATTCTCAGCTCAGCATAATTCTTAAGTCTTGTGCCACTCAATATATGCCATTATCTTAGCTCAGTGGGTCTATCTGAATTGACAGATTAATGACAAATTGTCTTGTTTTGTTGAATTTCATAGTAGAGTATTGGAATTTTAAAAAAAACAAAAAACCAGATGAGCTGAGTTCTTAAAATAGTCTTTGTGGAAGTTTAATGTTCCCTGCAGCTAGAGAATGTACATGTGCTGAAATGGGAAAGCATGCCTCTCCATGACATTGTTGGGGATAGTGAATTGCTACAGCTGAAACAAAGATTTGTTGCATGAAATTCTGCCTGTGTAAAACTGGGTCTCCACTATCTGCAAGTGAGGCAGTCCAGAGGTGAGCTCCTGTTATGCTCTTTTCTGGGGTGGGTTGCCAGTGGTCCCAGGCAGGACCAAGGTCCCCTTAGAAAAGGTGATGCTTAGGCTGATAATGAAGTACAGTCCTGAAGATCCTGTTCTAGGGCAACCCATGGAAATGCCTTTAAGGAAATCAGGGATGAGACATGCTTCATACCAGCATGGCTCATAGTTCCTAGAGCAAGTGAAAGAGCTGTGTTTAATTTCAGAGTCAACTTCCCAGGGTGAATGTTGGAATTGTATTCCCGTCTCTGCTCTTTTTCCTCTGGCCCATCACACACTGTTCAGATTCACTTGGTTTGAAGTGACCCAGGAGCTGGGTCTGCCATGTTTTACATGATTATTTGGTGGCTGCCTCTAAAATATCTGAGTGGGCTGGAGTGGAAACACACCATAAACAGGAGCATGGGTTCTCTCTATACTTTCCAGCAAGGATGGGAGGGGGGATGAATATGGGAAAGCTATGGGACAGAAGAGGTCCTCCTCCTGTTACTTTAACTTCTGATGATACTCCTGAAAAACGGGGGCTTTTAACTTATTCTTCTGCTTATTTTCCTTGTGTGCATCTCTGTTCTTTACCAAAACATGTTTGAAAATGATAGCTGATCATGAACTCTCAAAGCTTTTCATTAGATACTATCAATACCTGACCCTAGCTAAATTCCAAGGGGAAAGATACATGAAGCAGTATTATTGCTTTAAACTATTAAGTAATTAAATACAAACTCACTATTTCTCCTAAGGGAAGACAGAGGAGGAGCAAGGTGGGTACTGTGAGAACATCACAATTATTTCACAAACCCCTTCAGCCCCTTCATCTGGGCAGCACTATTAGAGAGGATACTTGTCCACTTAGGGATGATCAGTTCAAGTGGAATTTGTCTTTATTTGTTTGGTTGATTATATGGCTGTCTTTTGTTTCTTCTTGAAAGCATTGCTTGTTCAAACAAATTATGAGAAAGAGCAAAAGATGGTTCCATTTTCTCTGAGAAAACCTAGGGTTTTGGGTTGTGAGAGAAACAGCATTTTTGCAACTCCAGAGACTAAGGCAGTTTTTGGGCAGTGAGAACTAAGCAGGTGGCGAATGTTAAATAAAGAGATCAAGGAGGGGAGCCTGTGGTTAAAGAAAGATGGGGTGAGGCTGGGACACTTCTGCCAGGTTCTGAAAGTGGGCTATCATTGTTTAGTCTATGCTGTGTCCAAGAGGCTGGGTCATTCTTGTGTGACAGACCAGCTGCTCAACTCCCTCAAGTCACAAAGTTAGCAACATAAGTCCAGAATATTAAAGGTTTTGTAAGAACAGGGCCTTTTTTACGTAGTTTTTGTACTCTTTCACACACTTAAAACAAAGTTCTTTTGGGCAGTGGATCAGCAGAGTGTTTGCTGCTGCTTTCCAAGCAGGTTTGCTTCCCATGAATGAGTGGCTTCATACTTTTATATTTATCCTTTACTTCTGAGCAGTTAATTTTTAGTTTATTGAACCTAAGCGGAAGCAAGAAAGCATCAGAAATCAATACAGCTTCAAAAACGAGGCACTTCCCTTACCTGCATGGCTCTTTGGAAAAACTTTGCTTTTTTTTTTTTCCTAAGACCTTTCTCAGTAGTTTATTTATCCAAGATGGGCCTTTATTTTTGTAATCTAAGATAGCATCTTTTGAACTCTTGTTAGCTTTGGTTTTTCTGAGATTAATGGCATCTTGAGTAGTATAAATGTTAGGAACATTTCAAAAGAAATTTATTTAATACATGACCAGGGAGGACACCTTACTTTGTTGTTTCCTGGTTTGAGGAATGAATGGGTTGAGGAGACAGCACACACGAGGTCATGTCCATGAGAAAACGCTCTAAGCTGGTCCCAGCTGCTGGTTCCACCACTGCCCCTTAAAATTGCAGCCAGGATGGGCTCCTTCCTGGGGTTGAAAACTCCAGGGTGACTCAGGTTTGGAGGAAAGTGAGAGGCGTGGAGCTGATTGACTCACTGGTGTGGCCAGTATCGGTGTGGTGGACAGAGATACCCATCAGCTGCTCCATGGCCTGGTATGACTGAGTGGGAACACTGCAGAAGGTGATGGAAGCAAATGTGCTCCATCGTTACTTGTGTCCTTCATAAAATCATAGAATATTTGGGGTTAGAAGGGATCTTAAAAATAATCTAGTTCCAACTGCCCTGCCATAGGCAGGGACACATTGCACTTGCATTAAGTTCTGTACTATCCAGCCTGGCCTTGAACTCTTCCAGGGATGGGGTATAGGAATTGTAGTTGCTGCTAAAAGCAGTTCATGAGACTGTGGATGTATAGAATAGCTTTAAATTATGCTCTGTGGTCTCCACACCACATTGTTGTCCTGCATTACAGTGTGTTACCAGAGTCCTTTCTTCTTGCACTTCCCTCAGTGAATGCAGAAAGCGTGCAAGCTTTTATTTCCAGTACTTGCAACAAAAGGTGGCGAGCAAAGACATTTGCATGTGTACTTGAGTCTGTTTTCTGGTGCATGTTTTTTGAGGGTAAACACTGCTGGTTAGTACTGGCCAAAGCCAAATAGAAGATCCTGTAAGTACTTGCAAACAAGTACATATTTTATTCCATTTTCAGCAGTGTCAGTTGGTGACAATTGACATTTTCTTCAAAGCTCAATATCCTGGAAACAAGTGATTAAATTACAAAATGATTTCTTTAAAAAAACCCTCACAAACCCAAACAAGCCCACCCAAAGTGCTGGGTTTAGTCTTCCTGCTTGTAAAGAATGTTATGAATTAAGACATCAATGCTTCCTAGGGTTTAAAATGTAAACAGATACAGCTCTCTCCACATTTGTTATCATACATTTATTTTTATAAAACTCATTTCTGGAGACCTGTGTACTTTGAGACTTCTGAAAAGATCCAGGTGATTGTAGTAAACTATTCAAACATGTAGGGGTTTTCTTCTGTTTAGGCCTAACATCTGTTAATAACACATGTATTAATAATTCCAAAATGCTTCTTAATCCATATAATAGCTGCAAGTTTATTCTTAATAGTTTTGAAATTCTCCCATTTGAAATTTGTTTCATTTAATTATAGTTGGATTCAGCACAGGAGTGTGCACTGTGGAGCAGCCTTGAAGGCAAGATTCTTGTCGTGCTTGGTGGTGGTATCGAGCAGGATGGTGACCCAAGCCCTAGCACAATCTCCAAAACTGGTTATTTCAACATTATAGGGTGTGTAAGCACCTCTGTAGACTCCCTTCTGTGCTTTGTTAGCAGGCTCCCGATTTCTCCCAGATTGCTTGTGGTTTGGTGTTCCTGTTAGCTCTGAATATAATCTCTGATTCCCTGTAATGCTCAGAAGGAGGTAAGCACACTAAAACTGAGGTGGCTGGGAAGGGGGATTGTTATTGGGGGAATCCAACCTGGTGTTGGACTTTTTTTCCCCTATGTTTTGGCCGGCTCCAGCACCACATAGATGAGAGCAGGGCTTGGCAGCTGTTCAGGGCTAATGTGCCAGACTGTATTTTCCTTTCCCAAATTAAGCATGCTGGTACAGTGTCTGTGAGAGGTAGTGGTTCCTGGCTCCTAGCTTTGCCGAGTTTGGAAATCAGTGAAAGCCAGGAGCTACTGTGTGCCAGTGAAAACTGGCTTCATACCACAGCATGCCAGCTTGGTTCAGAGCATCCTGGAAATGATGGAGAGCCCTGTGTGAAGGCTCATTTTTAAGATGTTTTACTTTGTCCGTGCTCAGACTTTTCCTCCTCTGTTCCCAGTGAGCTTTGAAATAACTTCTATATTTGCTCACTTAATGGTAGTATACTTTTTTCCTGCCCAGATTTTGCCTCTGAAATGAGGGTGCAGACATGATGTTATCTGTCTCTCAACCCACCACACTGGCTAGTCAATGAGTGAGAACTACAGCTTCCGTCAGCTCTGACAGCAGGCTGGCTTGCTTTCTGCTGGATGCTGAAGAGATGCTTTATTCCCAGCTGTTTCCAAATGCAGGTCCTAGGTCCTTCCAATTCTTATGTGCTTATACTTTCCAGCCTTTTAAAAACTTGTTGTCTCCAAAAACCCCTTTTTGCAGCTGAGATGCAAGCTTCAGAAGTATTCTCCAGATGAAGCTGGGGCTTCATCTAAGTGTTTTCCCTTCCTGTCCCCGTGGAGCGGTATTTGCAGGCTGTCCAGGAAGGTCCTTGCTGAACCTGGAGCAGCAACTCAGCAACAGTTGCAGCTGCTCCCGGGATTGCTGGGTGCTCACAGGTAAACAGCAGTGTTGGTATCTTAATCCCAGTCATCAGCCCAAACCTTTAATTACTTTGAGCTATGTCCCTTCACTTCTCCTGTCCCTGTTAAATGCATGGCAACCAGAACTTGCTTGGCCAATACTAATGCTCTCCTGTTACAGTACAGGGCACATGCTTGGGTCTGTGTTGCTGTGTTGCTTTCGATGCTCAGGCCAGCTGCAAATGGCTGTCTGATGAAGCATGTCTCAGGCAGTGCTGCCTTTCTGGTTGCATGGTGTAGCTAAAAACCTTTTAGTGGGTTTTTTCTTTGCCTTTTGCTTTCAATTTGCCACTGCTGTGGTATTGGTGTATGTCATTTATCTGCAACTGGTTTCCCTTTATTCAAGTGAGATGCACAAATGAAAAATGATAAAGTGGGAAGTAAGTAATAGTGAGATCACATGAATTCTCCCAGCATGAGAGTTCCCTGAGCACTTTTCAGGTTAACAAAGCAAAGTTGCTAAGTCCGGTTACTGTTTTTGTAAGGATTCATCCATCCGTTCCCATGTTCTGTCCTCAAACCCTCTGAAGTTTAGTCCAAGCAGAAGCTACCTCTGATGTTCTGGGTTATCTTTTTTCCATGCAGACTTGGTCAGCCTCTTCCATAGCCATTTACAAATAAACACAGGAATCAAATTCTGCTCCATTTACAAGTAGGTCAACCTCATTGATTTCAGTGGGACTGCTGCAGACATAAGTCAGCGGAATATGTGCTCCGTGTTTTGCTAAGTTGTTGGCAGAAGGTGGATTTGTATAAGCTCACCAGAGCAGAGATTGTCCTTACATGAGAAAAACAACACTTAGTACAACAGTCCCTGATTCGGTTTTCTCAGAGGTGCAGCAATAACAAATATACCAGACCCGGCTACAGCACTTAAAAGGATAACCTCATCCCTGTTTCTTCACCCAGATGTAAGAGGGAGATATATTTAGAATAAAGCCATTTCCCCCACTACCACCACATACAAACAAAGCCGTGCAGTTGTAGAAATACTTGAGGCAACATGTGCAACTGATTCCCACCGGGTTTGGTAACTGAGGAGACGCACGGTGGGAATAGCTTGGAAGAAAATCTTCAAAGACTGCTTAAGGACAGTAGTGCCTTTGCAGTGAGAGCCCTGCTGCAAACTTTGGCTTTTATAAAACCATTCTGACACTTGCGATCCGAAGGAGAGATCTGAAGCAGGTTGAAAGGGAAAAAATATCAAAGACATGTCTTACTTTTCATTCCCCTGTGTGCCCCAGTTTCCCTGCTATCCTCCTGTAGACTCGTTCACCAAAAAATGAGCAAGCTGGGGAAATACGCAAGGCAAAATTCATAGTACTTCAGTTTTCCCTTCTGCTTAGGCCTGGGAGAGCCTCGAAGATGCCCTCTGTGAGCTTGAATGCTGCTGGTTATGTTTTGGGGCCCGTAACAGTGCTATGGACTCTGAACCAGCTCTTTCCCTTCCCTGAGGCATTCTTCAAGGCAAGAGCAGCACAACTGTCTGAGATGCCAATGGGTGCTCTGCTCTTGCAAACAGGCTGCAGATATTTGCACCATTGCCTTTTAAACAGCTTGGGCAGTACCAGAACATTGGTAGTTGTTGGTAAATACTTCTGTGAGCAGAGGATAAACCATCAAGGGCTGCCTGATTTCTTCTTATACATCTTCCCAAAACGTAGGTTGAAAATAGTCATTGATTATCCCCCCCTATTTATATATCCCCTAGAAGAACTGTGCAAATAGATGACACCTACTCTCCAAGTAGAATCTGTGTGGGCGCATTGCACGCACCTCCCCCATCATGTTGGCAACATTCCAAATGTGTCTTTTTCTTCTGTGGTCCTCAAGGTGAGCACTCCCTGGTGTTACATGTAATATCTCTGTGAGTGAGGAGCTTAGTGTGAGAGAAGTGATTGGGTCATGGGCTTTCAGAAATACCCTCATATGCTTCAGCTCCCCTGCCCTGAAACTGCAAAATGTACTTCAGGATTGGAGTCTGCTCCCACCAGCAGAGTTCAGCTTCAAGCAGCAGTGCTGGGTTAAACTCCCTGCAAATGAACCCACTGTTGAAAGCAACTTCTGCCAGCTGAAAAGATCATTAAATGAGGTGCTTGGGGCTTTCAAATGCCTATGTTCTCAGTATGCCACTGTGTAGCCTCTCTTCAAAAGGCTGTAAGAGTATTACATGCTAATCCCAATTAAATTCAAAATATCCCTGGGTGTTTACCACTGTTACCCTCTCTTTTTCATTCTTAATTGCATTGTAGCTGAATAACTCTGTATCCACATTGGATTATTCATGAATAGCATATTGAGTTGTACTCTTTTTCATTTCACAACAGGGATCTGCTGTTGCAGGATTGGTGTAGTCTGAAGCAAGAAACTAATGTCTGCATTTCAAGTCCTTAATCTTGTCACGAACCAAATAATAAGAATTGTTTGGTTTTTTGGTTTTTTTTTTCCTATTGGTATGTGGTTTCCCAGTGAGATGTTCAGCTTGTAGGATCAAAACATGGTAAACAAGACCTATGACCTATCAATATTGGGTTTGGAGATGATTTGAACATCTATTTTATGTATGTCATATATATGCTGATGCTTTGGGAGGAAAATAGTGAGAATATGTAAAACAGCACCAAGTTATTTGGTTGCAATAACACTGATATATAGTGGGGGGGAGGGAAAGAAACATGCTTATTTTGTTATCTGTCTTGTTAAATATCTAGACCACCAGTTCATCCCTGTGTCACAGCCCTGTTGGCTGTTGTGCCTCTGCGGAGTGCGGCTGGCACTGCTCAGTGCAGCCTCTGTGCTGAGGCAGAGGAGTGCTCCTCGTTGCTGAAGGCAGGCACTGCCCAGGGTAGCTGGAGTAGCTTTTGCTACATCCCTTCCTTGCAGTTTTCTGGAGATAAACTGGATTTCAGTTTCTGCAGATATTGTAATCTGCCAGGTGCTGCATGGGTTTTTTTCTTTCTTTTTCTTCTAAAGAGAAACCTAGCTTACTCATATGTTCTTTTTAAGTTTTAAGCAAATATTTTCAAGCCTGGTTTATCCTTTTTTTTTTCCTATGCAGTGAGGAGGAGATACGAATACTGCCAGTATTGAAAATAATTCTGTAGGTATTTTCACCAGGTGTTCCTGCAAACTTGTGTCCCACAGATTTTAATGCGTGGCACATGTTGGACAAAGAGAAAAAACATGTATACAAGTGGGGGGCAGGCTTTGAAGAATAAAGAGCTGCTTTTGGGGTTAGTAATGTTAAAAATGATCAGCTTTGATTTTCCTTTATGAGTAAGAATAGCCTTTTCTCATAAACAGGATGGAAATTGAAAGTCCAAGAACCTTGCAAGTCATAGTGCATTTTTAGGGTTTTAGGAGGATTTTGGAGGAGGAGGAGGATGCTTTGTTTCTTTATGACTTTTAAGTCCTCAGAGAGGTGGGGCATGGATGCAGCAAAGCCTGCAGAGCATACCTGGATTCTGACCTGGGCATCTTCCCATACTGCCTGGGGATTTGCTTGAGCCCGTGTGAGGTGGCTGCTGGTAGGGAGTGCAATGGGGAGGCTCTCAAGACAGGTCTTGCCCCTTGTCCCCTTTGTTTTGAGGGACAGGGGGGTGTTCCTCCTGCCCTGCTCCAAAGTACACGCAACGTGGTTAAAAGGAGCCCACGTGTGCTGGCTCGTGCTGTCGTGCACCTGGGCAGCCTGGGATGCTAAGCTCCTAGGGATACGGGTTGCTTAGTGAAGGATGGAGGGACCATGTGAGTCCAAGCTGCTTCAGCTGAAACTGAGGATTGGAAGAGAGATATTAAGCAGGTTTGTAACATTAAAGTACCCTGGCTGTGTGCATAGATATAAAATAAAAAGTTAGTGTCAGTGGTTTATTTGGATTCTGTTAACATTTTTTGCTGAATATTTAGCACTTCATCTAGATTTTTCTGGTTTTTCCTCTCTTAATCATTCTCCATTAGCAAAGTCCCTTCCTGAAATGTTTCTTGTTGCTTTTCTTTTTAAAAGCACTTTGAATTGAATGGAAGTTGTTTTCTCTTTTCCCTTTTGCCAACCATGGCTATGTTCCTCCTATCTGACTGGAGGAAACCTTTGCTTCCTACCCAAGCCGACCCTGGCTAACCCTGATGCAGCTGCTCACACGAAAAGCCTGGGATTCTCAGTGCAAGCTGAAAGGCACATGCAGGAAAACTTTTTTTTTTTTCTGACTAACAAAAACCCACTGGGGAACTGGAAGATTTCCCATTGGTTTAATTATGGAGGTCTAATGAATTGCAAAAGTTAAAGAGGAGGAAGAGTTCTTTAAATGAATCTCAACTGATTTTTTTTTTTTTTTAATTGAGGGATTTCTGTAGCCTAGGCTGGCAGGAGGAGAGGGGAGTCTCCAGTGAGAAATGTAGAAAGGCCTATCAACGTGTATTACTTTATTAAGCTTTAACCAAAATGAATCAGAAGCACCCAGGGGAGAAGGTTTTACATGGAACAGAGCCTTAGTTAAATAACCTCCATTACTTTATTTAAAACGTTTGTAAGTACAGTGAATGAGAAGTTGATATAGGCAGTGAAGTAGAAGGTACAGGCAGGGAATGAAATACCAATATAATTTATTGTATACTTGTATTTAGGAAACTGTTTCCAAGACTGTTTTCCTCATCCACAAAGCTGGCTTAGGGAATATTTGCTTTGCCCCTTCTTTCATAGTCACCTGCTATAGTTTCCCACCTCCACCCTGTGCCTGTACAACTGTTTGTACTTAGGGCTGGAAATCAGGTCTCTGGTCCTTTGGTCAGAGTAGTTAATTTGTGTTTAAAACAAGAATAAGATTAGGGTGGGGGAGGTTGGGGACTTTCAAGAGAGGCTGGAGGATAGCCCAGTGCATTTTTGGTACCTGCTAGGGAAAACCATTATAGAACTAAAACCAACTTGGGAAATCCTGTGATGTCATGGGTGACTCTTGGTATATTAAATCCCATTAACTACTCCCAAAATAAATACAAACTGAAAGAATCCAACAATGAGGTGGTCGGGTATGGGCTGGAAATTGGGAAAGGCTTTCTAATAGTAGCCAAGTGGTTTTGCTCCCCTGGGAGCTCAGTGTGACACTTTTCTCTCTGCTTCTTGGTTCCCTATTCTCCTGATATATACAAACATGGACTTACAGCCTGTGCTGCCTCTTCCTCTCCACATGCAAAGAGTATTAAGCCGAGCATACCAGCTAAACAAGGTCAATCAGATGAAATACAAATGGTTTTTATTTTGCACTTCTTGCTGTAGCTGCTGCCTATGGATGGAAGGATTTTCATGTCCCAGTATCCTGTGACCTGTTTAGAGAATTGGAGTAGCTTATGGTTGCAGTTCATTAGAGAAAGGGATTTTAATATCCAGAAGAACATGATGACTAATACAATGTAATTTATATAATAGCAGTCATATATACATGAGTCTTGTCTGTACACTGGTGTTTCCGTGACTGCCTTTAGTATGTCCTGCTCTCTCAACAGCACTTAGCAGTTATCCAATGTCTTCTATTTTCTAAGGAGATACAGGACCATTTATGCATTTATAAACCTTTTTAGAAACACAGCCAGCAGGCTTTGATGTTAAGTGTGTGATGCCTATGGAGAAAGCTGGTCTCTAATTGAGTTAGTTTGGTAAAAAGAGCTGCAGATCAAGTGGCTACTCTTACAACATGCCATTTGCTCTTGATAATTTCATGATAATTGTGATATCCATAGCAGTTCCTGTAAAGAACATTGAATATGGCTAGGTGATATGACAGTAAAATTAATTAAAGGCAAACTGCAGAGTTTTCAGAAGGGCTGACTGCATATATTGTGTTTCTGGCATAGCTTGGCAGAAACCCTGCAGGTCTGCTTGGCCATGCAGCCTGCCAGCTAATGCCTGCTCTTGCTGAAAGCATGCTAGATCCAAATTTTGTTCTGTTTTTGCTTTGCTTCGTTGCTAGCAACAATTTCAGCAGTGTTGAAAGAGAAAGTGCTTAGAGAGGAGTTTCTTACAACAAAGCCAAGTAATCCCTCTTGGGCTTTGATTGTCATGAGTTTAGCCCTGGTGCCACTTATCCACATTTCACCCTTGGTGGGATTGTTCTGGTGCAAATACTTTGAGTGTTATTTTTGGCAAGTTTGTTGCATTTTTATTTTTAAAAAATCAAACAAATGCCTCTGCTACACACCGGAATAGCCTTGTCTTTGATCTTGGTCATAGTTGAGAAGTGCAAGGGGGAAGGAACCAGAGAATCGATGAGAATGGTGTGTGTTTTTCTTGCATGTATTATTTAATATTATTCATCTCTCTGGTATGAAGGAATGTTGGTTTAGGCTGCAGCAGCTTTCTGTTTTCCAGGCAGTACCTTGTGTGTGCCGACACCTGCTTTTATTTCAGATAATTTCTGCTCGACTGTTCCCGCCTTCCTTCCCCCTCCTTCAGAGGAGGCGAAGGTCAGGGAGAATCGCCCTTCCCCTTCACTCGGATTAAAATCTCTCAGCCTGTTAGTTCACAGGGACGCTTTCCAAATCCTTAAAAGGGTTATTGGCAGAGCCTTAGCTGGTGCAAATCAGCACAGCACCATTGCTTCTCGGTGGCCCTCTGCCAGGCTCCGTGAGCTGGAGGGCTGGCCGAGGAGCCCAAGTGATTTCTTATACCTCATTTCACCTTGCTCTTGTGTCTGAAAAAGGGTTTAATTCGCAAAGGAAAGACACATGGAAGAAAAGGGGACCTAAGATTGAGTCTGTTTAATGCTGTGTGTGACTCAGGGCCTTTTCTTAAGGAGAGGCATTGCCACAGCCAGAATTAAGTAAGGCAGCAGCAAGGAACAGCAACTGAACTACCAGGCTTTTGGCTCTTTGACCATATGTGGGGGATCAAGCATTTCGGTGCTGATTTGTTCTGGTCCTGTTAGATATATTAAAAAGGGGAAAAAAAAAAAAAAAAGCTAACAAAAAACCCCTCTTCTTACCCTGAATTTAGATACACTGAGGGGATGATTTTTACTCTTGTCCACATTAAGCTGAGGTTACCTTCTGCCTATGATGCCCTGGCTGCGCCTGGGGCTTTGCTGTCCCTGTCTTGGGGTGGCAGAGGTGATGAGCATTGGGTTTCCAGCCCCTCTGGCTAGCTTGATCCATTACTTGGTAGCCATCAGTCAGCAGGATACAGCCAGGCATCCGCCAGCCCAGCTGGCTCTGCTGAGAGGCAGGCTCACAGGGAGGAAGGGCAAAGACCAGCAGGGTTTAGTATAATAAACTATCCCAGAGAAGCCTTTCAGAGGATGGTGAGTGAGAGCCCATTGTGGCTGTCTTTCCCACAGGAAAAGAGAAGGGAGGATACTAACCACCTTCGAGGAATGTGTTTAACAGATTGCAGGAGCCCGTGTTGCTGACAACTGCAATTGCAGTTCTGGAATCAATACAGTCCCAGAAGTTTGGAGTCTCTTGACAAATTGCTCGTGAATGAAAATCTCTCCTAGATAAAGTGATACATTTTCAAGCAAACACTGGGCTTAGGAAGAAAAATAGCAGTGAACAAAATTCCCCAGTGCTGCTTTGATAGCCTCATCCTGTTCCCAGCAAATTACAACCTGGCTGATGTTGTGAAAAGCAATGAATGAAAGTCTGGCTGTTCTCTGCTATCATCTTAACAGAACCAAAGGTTGTTTAGAGCTGAAGGTGCTGTGAGCCTCTGCAAGAATCCGGGGCCTGCTACATAGATGTCAAATGCAGGCTGGAAGGTCCAGGTTGTTTTTAAATTCTGCACTATTCATAAGGAAAAGTGAACCAAGCACAGGGGAGAGAGATAGTTTAGCTACTCCAGCTTTGAGAGTCAGATCAATAGCCCATTCTTCTGGATTTTCTTTGAACTGGGTCATTTTGCACCACGAAATAATTCTGCTCCCAATCTTCTGTTGCCATTTACATTTATGGACTTCCTAGCATTATTCTCTTCCAGGCTGTTTGGAGCAAACCTCTGTGTAACTGTGAGTCATAGTGTGACATGTTTTCACTTTACCCCATCCCTGCAAGTTGACTGCAAGCCGCAGCAGAACAGCTGAAGGAAGAACTGGTAACTGTCTCCTGTATTTGCAGAGCTCCCTCCTTCCCCTTTGTATATCTATAAATTAGCTGTGGGTGGGGAAAAAAATCACGGTGACACCAAATAAACTCTTTTAATTGACACGCAGTTTCCGTGCTACTAAGCATAAACACAGTGGAAGTAGAGATTTGCTGGCCCTTGAGTTCAGCCACACTGCCTGGTTGGGAAATACCACAAGGTGGAGGGATTGTTTTGGTGGGGGGGGAGCCAAAGTTTATGGAGTTGTGAGCACCCTGATGCCACAGGAAGAGCTCCAGATGAGGGAGGAAAACAAAACTCATTGGCCAAGCAGTGTGGCTCCATACTTAAGTGAACCTGACACAGGTTTTGGAGACCAGTAGTACTTCAAACGTAGAGAGCAGGCTAACAAGCTTAAATCTGGGCTTAAATTTTTGCCTCACCACATTTTACAGTGGAATAAGAGTGGAATATCATTCTTTGAACCAAGTATCGAAATCTTTAGCCAAAGAATAAGTGCTTCAATGAGGACTTTCCCACGAAGAATAAAAGCTGAATGGGAACTGCTTTTTCTTATTCCAGGTTTTACATTGGCATAAACTATGGGAAGGCTTTATAGTCACATTGAATAGATGGTTGGGAGATATGAATCAAGTAGGGATCCATATTTTAAAATAATAACCGTTAGTCCTGAAGCTCAAACTAGAATTCAGTGCGTTAGATCACAAAAGCTTTAAATGGGAAAAATACTTATAATTTAGGCTTCGCATGAGGACAGCTTTTGACCTTTATATTGATGGGAGGAATTTTTTCTTTGAGCATCATTTCAGGGTTGCTGGCTGATATTCAAATGGCATTCAGAGCCCATGCAGGTGGTTGCTGCCAGTGTGCTTAATTATAGATGTATATAGCATCCCACCTGCATCACCCAAAACCCATCCGTGATAGAGGGGGTATTTTAAATACACATTCTGATCTCTAGCAGTAAATGCTCAGCAGTTCATCTGTCATGATGCGTAGCAAACATGAAAAGTTACATTAGTAAAAAACCCATAGTGAGTTAACTCCAAATTTTTTCTTTTGTGGATTTTGAAAATTGTTTCTGCTTCCAAAGACTCCAAAGCTTCTTACATGAAAGATTTAAGTGACAGCTACTTCCTTTCTCCACCTAAAACTGCTTCCAGGGATGGTAGTGCCAGTTCATTTGTATAAGTCTTTATTCTGACTGTGGTTTGTCCGACAAAGTGTCTTTCCCCAGGTATTTTCAGACAATTTCATAATACAAGTGAAGGCCATGCAGTGCTGAACTAGCATTTGATGTAGGTTGTGCATCCTGATATATATCCCTGCCAAAGAATTCTTAAAAGATAAATCCTGGAAATTTTATGTGTGGTTGGCTTTCTTCTAAGAGCAGGTAGATTTATTTAAATATTTTTATAAGTCAAAATGTAGAAGCTTGAAGATATTAGAAGTGATTTTAAATGTCTGTGCTAGCACACAGGCTAACATGACTCCAGAATCAGGCCATCTTGAAAGAAATGACAGACAAAGCAGCCACTGGGAACTCTAGTGGAGGAGAAAGTTACCATGTACATTTCATTTGACAAAATCTTTCCTGGTGTTACCCACTAAGAGCATCCTCATTCTCCACTTGCCCTTATCTTTTGCTGGTAAATGCCACCCCCTCACTTGTACCTGCCATGTTGTGCAACACTGGAGAATTTAAAAATAGCCTGGCAATTAAAATGGTTTAGGTTGGGTTGGTTTTTTTTCCTTCTTTTGGAGCCAGACCTGTTAATCCAGTTCACAGAATGCGGCTGCTGAAACATTTGTGCTGGTGCAATGGAGGGGGTGGCAGACAGGCAGACGGCGTGGCAGGGACAGGCAGGGATGGAGGACCAGCAGCAGAGGACCAGGATGTATGGCTGGTGAAGAATCCACCTGGAAAGCCGCAAACAGCCTTAGCACATCCTGATTTTCTGTCTCTGCTCCTTCTCCTCCTTGGATCTCTTTATGAAGACCCCTTACCTCACCACCCCTTCTGGGCTGCACATCCAAGCATTTGTCTCTTTCTAGGCTTGATGCAGGCTGATATTAGGGGGTGATCTCTTTTCAAATGCTCCCCAGGCCACTTACCTACAGAGTATCTGAGGAGAGCTGTTTACAGGAACCACCATACCTATTTTCATACAAATTAGCCACCAGCCTGGAACTTGTGATGAATCTCAAACAGACTTCTCTTTGTCCTGTTGGATGAGTTTGAAAAGAAAATTTATGGGGTTTGAAGTTAGTGCAGTGAATTAGCAGCTGCTTGTCCAGTTTTCTGCTGCATAATATTGTCGTGTTGCAACAGGTTTGTCCTGGAGTCGAGAGGCACTGGTATGCAACCAGGCTTCCACAATGCACAATCCTTCCCGGGCACTTTTTCATCTGGATGTGCGTGTATGGTGATGAGTGAAAACCTTTCTCCCCTCCCCTTCCTGAGCCCCCTCCTTTCGTAGCTTGAATGCGCCCAAAGCATGTTGAATTAGCATTGAATTTCTGGTATGCAAGCAGAAAGTTCTGAACAAAACACAACCCTACTGTAGGTAGCCTCTGCTTACTTTGTTGCATGTGTTGATGGAGTGTGGGAAAACAGATGGACTGAGCTTTACCAAATGCAATTTGAAAAGCATGTAAGCATGTAGGAACGAGTGGCACAGGCAGCTATTAATACTTTAAACACTGGAGTTGTAGTTAAATAAGACAACTTTTCTTTTTAAACAAATGCCAAGGGGTTTTTTTTTCATAATACCACTAATTGTTAGAACACACTTGAAAGGTGTTTAACTAGCTCCAGCCACTTCATAATGGCACCTTTCCTACTACAAAAACTGGAGGGAATGAGGCAGACTTGCCCACACAAGCTCTTCTTAATTTACTAGTCTGTAGTTTGTTTTTTTGCTTCGTGATCTCACCAGTCTTTCACATGGCTCACAGTCTGTGTGCTCTGTTGCAGTCATGCACTGCCACTGCGCTGACAGGGCTTTGCACGGTTCTCTAGCAATTTGTTAACTTTCTGTAGCTGAGCCTGTTTAACAAGATGAAATGAGATTTCTGCCCCACAGTCCCCTCCCTGTGCTGCAGCAGGTCTCACAGGAGGTTGATGAGGTTTTTAGGTCAGCCGGTTATTTCACAAACACTCAGCTGTGGAGGAGAGAGCTATGTCTCTGCAGCAAAGCTGGTCATCTCTGTAATAAAGTAGTAATAACACCTCCCAGCTATGATCAATGAGTGCTTTGCAAATATTAGCAAATCCAATTTTGAATCAACTCTTCCATGCCTGGCTCTGCAAATTTAGAGGGAAAGTGAATTACTTACCCAGCACCGTGCAGGAGGTGTCTGATGGGGCCCAGGCCGGTGCACAGAGGTAATGTTTCCTCATCTAGATCATTAACTGCAGCATTTTAGCTACTTTTCTCCTAGGGTTACTTACAAAGAGGTGTTTCTTAGCTGTGAGAACAGTGAGAGCAGTAAGAACATTGGCACAGGATGAAAGCGGAGTTTGATGAGATTAAAGTGTTGGGCATGAAAAAAAAAGCTATGCTTTGAGTTGGGCTAGAGATAGGCACAGGCTTGGAGAGAGAATCAGAAAGGACAGGGGTCCTCAAATGGCTGGAGGTAACCATGCTCTAGCAGGCTAAATGAAAAATAGAATCCTGCTTTTTATATTGTGCAACATACTTCCACTGCAGAATTGGAAATGCTGGATGAGGCTATGGCTTTTCCATGTTTTAGACTTCAAGTGTCTTGTTTAACATTCTGGTTGACACCAAGTGGCTTCAGTGGGAGAGCATTTACAGTGGGGAAATAAATAAACCCCATAATCTCTGACTAGCAAGACCAGAGTCCACATGGGCTAGTGGTGATAAAACAGTGGAAGAGCATAAGAACTGATGTCTGATGAACAACAGATCAGGCCTTCAAGACAGCAGGCATTCAAAGTGCCACATTGCCATCGGAATGAACGAGCAGTTGGTGGATGTATAAACTGTGTCTTTGCCCAGGCTGTTGGTCTCATGTTGTTATAGCTGAAAAACTCTTATGTTCAATATGGTTTCTGACAGAAGTATTCTGCTTTGGAAAGAACATACAAGGTATGAACTGTTTCCCAGTTAACCCCAAAATGTTTGAGGGTGTTGGGAGCCCACTGTGCCCCAGAGCTGCCTTCTTGTTGTGGAGAAGAGACGGGCTGAGGTTTCCCATGGTACTGACAGTATTGGAAACTATGAAGGGTTTTTCACATGGGCAGGCATCAAAAGAAAGGCAGTCCTGCAAATTGTTCCTACCTTGCTATTTCATCAGGCGTCCTTATCTTTTGCCCTCAGTAATCTGGAAAATGTGGTTTATTCAGCTTTACAAGGTATGAACTGTTTCCCAGTTAAAATGGGGCAGTTACACCTCTCATTGAAACTTTCAGATATATTAGTGTGCTTTATTTGTCAACAACTGACTGCATCTGCTTTTCTTGCTGCTTTGTTGGAGTTTTGTTTGTTTGGATTTTTAAAATGTTGTTTCCTATGTGCAAGGCACAGTTGTTAAAGCTTTTCTTAGCAGCTATCTCAGCTTGATGCTAGGAGGGAGTAACATTTCAAACTTGTGCTTCCAATTTATAGGCATTACTCCACAATCACAGGAAGCCTAAGTACGGAGTGACTGAAAGGACTATGGTGACCTTCTGCAGCCCTTCCCCGTCTGGTTTCGTATTCAGAAACTCATTTCACATTTAACATTTCTGTCCTGTTTCTTAGATTCCCGTTTTCATCATTCTGGTAATAGTATCACTTGGTAAAAAACTGGGATTGGGGTTCAGCTTCATTTAGTAGAATTACCCAGGTAAAACAAGGACTATCCCTGTGAAATTGGATACCTTGCCACTGCTTCTGGGGGCTGAGGACAAGGAAAGGAATTGTGCGATCAGATAGCTTTATACAAGAAACTAGAGTGAAATGTAAGTTCTTTCTTTCATTCATTCCTTTTTGGTCAAGTTCCTTAGTTACCCAGACTAATAGGACTCAATGGAGTACCTTCTTTTCATTTAAATGAGAGTAGAGGTAAATGCATTCAACCAAAAAAATGTTATTGTTAGCCAGTTAAACAACCTGGTTTTGTACTTTTCTCCCTTTCAAAGTTACTTAACTTTAATGGTGTATTGTCAAGAGTACTCCTCTTTGTCCACTTAAATTTCATTCGTATGAATGCAAAGCTGCACAAAACCTTCCCACCTTACTGGTGAGCTGCTCCCTTAAGACTGGAGTGAGTGTCCCTTCCTTGGGGAGGTGTAATAAAAATAGAACATGGGAAGTCTCTGGTTTCTTTTATTTGTCTTGCATTGAAATGCTTGCATCAAGGACATAAGAGTTTTGCTGCAAAGAATGTCTCTTTTTGAGACCATTTTTCTCCGAATTTTCTTATGCCTTCTCTTTGTGGTGGTACTTTCAATTCAAAACCCCTACTTCAGTCATGGTAGGAACGTTCCTTCCAGGCTTAATAAATGGACTGCATGATCAAGGTAATCCTTTCTGATAATCACTCACCATGGGATGACAAGACCCCAGCCCTTCCACTGCACTCAGCCATGGCAAGTGATTTCACCTTTACGGATAATTTGCAACAGGTCCTTCTTCAGAGAAGACAAGAATGTGATAATGGCACAGGCAAAAGTAAAAGATAGCACTTACACAGATTTTATTTTAATTGCAATTTCTCAGCCAAGATAGTGGCAACTGATTTCTAGTGCGTTTACTGGTCTGGACCCATCATTTTTAGGGCAGTCTCTTTGTCAGAGCAGCCCTGAAGAGCTCTGAGTCTCCCTGAAGGTTTCATTAGCAGCACAGGTCATTGCTTTTCAGTATGCTGCCGGCGTCCCTGGGTGAGGCTTTTCCAGTGTCAGGCGCACACAGGAGTTGGTAGAACAACCTTGTTTCTGAGAGGACTTTACCTGCCAGCTCTTTAGGAGGGAAACCTCATCACAGGACAAAGACCAAAGCCAACGTGCTGTATTGGCATGAGGCTATCCACCCTCACAGGGATGGGTCTCGCACCCTCCTGGGAACCCCAGGAATGTGTTTGCAGGGTCTGGTACCGCCTGTACCACTGAGGTAGAACAAGAGGAGCCATGTGACAACTGTTGTAGCAGTGTAACACCACAACACATTCTAGCCAAGCACTAGATGTTAATTAGTGTCCTGCAACTCACACACTTACTTCTGGCTCCTCTTTTTTACCCCCACCACAAGTCTGTGATGTATAAGCCAACTGCTTCATCATTGATATCTCTACAAGGTCTTTCCAAACAGCAGCCCACACTGAGACTTAATTCAAACCTACAGGATGCAATGACAGGGCTGCTCAACATCAAGTCAGGGCTTCCTTTCTTTCCTCCCCTATTTTGTGTGTAACGGCTTTGTTTTCTCTGGAGAGGTTTATTTTCCCCCGTGGAACACCCCATCGAGGTCAGTCATTAGGGCTTGGAGGAGTGTGTCAGACCTTGAGTCATATCCCATGCCGTCCTTCTCTCTTGTTCGGTTGCTCATTTCAGGAGTTTTTGCAATGGCTTTCTCTTTGTTCAGGCTTCAAAGATGTCTCTCTTTTCATACGTGATCCCTGTTGTTTGTTTCATGACAGCCTTTCCGGGAACAAAAAAATTAAACAGCCACTAACCAGAAAAAAAAATTGCTTATGATTACAAGGGCTCCTGAATTGACTCTTCAATGTACCTAGGATGCTGAAACTGGAGGAAAAAAACTTAGACTTTTCTTTAAGTCACTTTATACATCACTTTTTCCAGTCCTGCAAAATGACTTTTCTACCCCTTAATGTTTTGGATGAGCTCACAGCTGGTGAATGCTTTATGTTGGCGGCTTACTAAAATACAAATGCAGAATTTGCTTGCACTCAAATTTACTTCTTTTTTTTCCCCTCTCAGTATTTCCATTTTCCAGGGGCAGTTATTATGAGGAACAATTCGGGAGAATATCAAAAAAGAGTTAGGAAAAATTATATTGCAATTACTTGCACCAGAAATCCATTTAAGCTTTTTTTTTTTTTACCTCTTATTTGCCACCAGCTCAATTTTACACTTCAGGAACCTGTCCTTCCCCTCCTCACCTCTCTTTGTCCTTACCAGTGTCTTCATGTGGTCTCCTGGATCTGGAGCTTCTTTTGCCTTCTCTGTGGTTCTGGTTTTTAAATATATTCCCTGCTTGGGTAAGAAGCAACATATTAAGGCCACTAGACCAAAACTGGGATGTTTAAGGGTTTGGCATGTTCTTTTGTTTGGACTTTTTTTTCTTTNGTTTTGGGTTTTTTTTTTTTTTTTTTTTTTTTTTTTTTTTTTTTTACTGTGTATGTCTGTGTCAGTGACATACTTTCTGCTCAGTTCTGAGTGCACAGAGGTTGGAGGTGTCTGTCCAGTCAGGCTGTCCCGTTATCTCCAGTTCCAGACCAGTACTTTTCAGTTTGAATTTCCTGTTCTGTGGCTGTTGCCAGTCATCCCGGTGGCCAGCCTGGTGCTGCTCAAAACACAGGAGCAGGTCTGAGAGTGAGGGGTCCTGCACAGATCCACCCTTCCTCCACCACGGAGATGGTTGCCCACGGGGACTTCATACTGAGTGCTGCAAAAAGAAAGGCTTTTAAGTGGTATAGTGGGGAAGGATTGGGAAATGCCTGTGAAGAGAGTACAGAGCAGTAGGGAGCTGAGGAAGAAGTGAAAAATGCTATATAGGTGGAGTGGTTTAGATAAGAGCAGGAACACAACAAAGAATGTGTAAATAAGTGGAAAATTCAGGTGTTGTCTGCGGGCATTAGCAAAGCATGCTGATAGAAAGTTGCTGTTTGGTACAGAAGCCGGTGGGCTTGTTAGGGGAGGTGTGTGCCATCGCCTGGGAGGCAGTGCACTGAGGTAGTCCTAGTTGCCACATTTCATAGCAACACTTCTGTAGGTGCAGGCAAGATGAGCAGCCAGAGCAGGCGCTCACAGCAGATGGGGGGAGTGCTTGATGGACCAGGAGGAGGTGGAGAGGAATGGAGAAGATTGTAACAGTTTTGGAGAGGAAGATCAGCTGTAACTCCAGGTCACACCGTCTTCCAACTGTGGTGTTGAGCAATCTATTTCTCACTGCTTTCACCTTAAAGAGAACAGTGAATATAAACAGCACAAGTTACTTTTTCTGTGACTGTTTTTGGAGCATCTGGTTTGAGCCTGAAGAACTGTAATTATACATAACTGGTGTAGGCTTCCCTAATGAGTCTAACAGCTTTAGCACACCAACAGTATCATATATGCAAGCAAGAAAGTAACAACAGGCAATATCCGTGATTGAAGTGACTTAAGTGAGAAAAAAGCTTTTCCAAGTTGTGAAAGGGTGAAATGTCTCTGTGCAGAGGTGCTGTCGGGGAGCGGCAGCTGCCGGGGTGCTGCTGGCAGGGCCATGGGATGCCTCGCCTTGCAGCCCCAGCGGCTGCAGCCTGTGCCCAGTGCCTGTGTGAAACATGTGGGGCTTACATCCCGAAATAGAAACTTAAATAGCTGGTTTTTGCATGGAAAGAGGGTCTTCCTGGCTTTGGCTAAGTATACAGCATGGTTTTTAAGAAGAACAAGGGGAAAAAAAAGAAACAAACCCAAATTAAAACTGATGAAAAGAGAGAGAAAGAAGGGAGGAAGGAAACAACCAGAGTTTTTAGTTGACATACTGAGCACTCATCGTTGTGTTTTGTTTCCTTCAGGCAGGAACAAGAACTGTCTCTGTGTTTTTTCTAGGCCATTCAGGAAGTGTTACAGAGCAATAATAGCCCAGTTATCTAATAGTCAAAGTTTATTTAGGCTTTCACTGCTTCCCCTGCCCACTTGAGCCCTCCCCCTCACCGCCCCATCTTCTTCCCCCCCCCATGCAGTTTGCTGGCTGCTCTAGACTGAGCTCAATTCGACAGCCAAATGGGGGAGGGAAGCTGTTGCCTGCATGTCATTTCCATTACACTCACGCATATTTTCATCTGGAAACTTTTTTTTCCCCTAGAGTCAACAATAATAACGGGGGAGGATAAAAACCTATGGCAATAAAGCCTCCTGTTTATCTTCTCGTCAGTGCTTTGGGGACTCACCTTCATGAGACCCCCGAAGCATTACATGCCTGGTTTAATCCAGCAGCACTGATCAGTTGGTACAACACTGATTGAAAAAGAAGTCTTCACTGTTAGGGCTGCCCAGAAGTTATAGATATTAAATGCTTATTGTCCTTTTGTATATTTCATGAACAGGCGAATCAGATAAGAGCATTCCTTTATTAATCATTGCAATACCCCTTATCTTTTCCTTCCTTTCCTCTGCTTTGAAGCATGCTGGAAATATTGTGATAAATTTAGATTAGGCAGTGGATGATAAATCCCAAAGGGTGTTTTAGTTGCTGTGTTTGCTTAGAAGTTGTCATTCAAATGTTTCTGATGCTCAGAAGGAATAGTACATTGGGAAAATAGCTGATGTGAACTGTGCCATACAGAAGTGTATGCAGTGACACTGCAGTGAGAGGAAAAAGCAAACAATCAATTATTTTGGCAGCTTCTCTTCTGACTCTGCCTACAGAACTGACAGGATGCGTGGATCTGAGACAGCAAAGAGCAGGTCAGAAGTAATTCCAATCTTGTTAGCCCCCACCCTTCCTTTTTCCAAGGATACTGGATGCAGTAGCATATACAACACTGAGAAGACCCTCAGTTGGTTGAGGCATGGTGCTAATAATGCCAAGCTCAGGGTTCAACCCCTGTACGGCCATTCGCTTGGAGCTGGGCTTGGTGATCTTTGTGGGCCCCTTCCAACTCAGAACGTTTTGTGATTCTCTAGGTTTCTTTATCAGGAGTGGGACTTAGAATCTGACATCCCTAATCTGATTTTGATCTTTTTATCATCATCATCTTTTCAAAATCTTTGCACACTGAGAATTTGGGCCTTGGTCGGCAGATAATGCTCAGCTGACAGTGGGCAGCTCTCAGACCAAGGTTATTCCCTCATTTTCAGGCAGTGAGTCTCTAAAACGCATGTATGGTTAATCACATCAAATGCAGAAAATTTCAGTGCAATTCCTAAGTGAATTGTGAGGTCTTTTTAACTTTAAAAACAAAATCTGAGGGTGTTATTTTGTTAAGGTAATGCTACATTATAGAGCAAATTATAGTACAGTGGGACACCTATGAGCATGTGACATTTACAGTAAAGTCAAGTAAGTGCATTATAGCATGAGTTACCCCTGTTATTACCACATCATTTGGTACTTGAAAGAAATGCTCCCTTATGTGACATATGTGAAAGAAGAGATTCAGTCCACTCCTTTATGCTAAATCTGAGTCTTTGCAGAGCTGCAGTTTCAACTCCTCTTCTGAAGTGCTGAAGTTTATTGCTGTATTTGGTTTATCCTGTGAAAGGACGATTTAGCAAGTAAAATATTCTTTTATTTCTGTAGAGTCACTGAGCTGTTTGGAAGTTTAAATTGTATTTCTGAGCTCTCAAAAAAAAAAATAAAGGCATGGGATTGAAGCATTAGTTTTTCAGTGTTTCTAATGCAAGTAGTAATCACCCTGTGATGTTACTCAAGCCAAAGAACTAGTTGTGTACTAAAAAAATCCACTATGCATAGATTTATCCTTTATATGTTTGTTCCTCCACAGTTCGTGTTGAATGTTGTTAGGGTCAAGATAATCAGCTGCAAAGTCTCACCAAGAGTTTTTCTCCTGGGTTACTCCTGGCACCAAACTGGGACTGCTGTGTCCAAACATGCAGGCTGGTGGAGATCTCGTGGTGAACATGTTCCCAGCTAAGGGCAGGGCTGGTGCAAGGCTGCTGAAGGCTGTCCTAGTGATGGCCAGCTGTGCTGCCAGCCACCAGCCTGCTTGTGCACATGCACACCTACTGGCTTCCACAGATGTGTGTGTGCTAGGTTTAGCCTCATCCCAGTGATGCTGGCTGGCCTGGTGTGCATACACTGGCAGGACGTTGTGGACTGTTCCCTATTTGCCCTGGCTGGGTTTGGAGCATGAATGCACATCCTCTGTAAAGGCAAATGTATGTATTTGATCCAGACTGTGTTGATAATGCATATTCTGCACTCCAAGCACACAGCTCCCGAGGGATCTCAAGGCCCTTTGTGAACTTGTGCATCTGCAGTCAATAGCTGCAAGCAAAAATGGCATTTTATGTGACTGCCCCACCTGCACTCTGCCCACTTAATTACGGGTGGGACCTGCAGCTCTCATTCCTGACCCCAAAGCCACCACCACCAGCTGCCCTCAGTTCTTAGTCTGGCCATCCCCATGGGGTTGGCACTGCTCTTGCTCCCAGGGCTACAGCCGGGAGCCCCTTGGTCCTGTTCCATTCCAGCAGCAAAGTGGGGGCTTGGGAAGGGGGTGTTATAGTCAGTTCAAGGGAAGATGGAAAAGCTCCTCCTCTCCTTAATCTACTATTTAGTATATACCAATGGGTCACTATTTATATTATATGGTATTATTTATTTATAGAGAAGCTGCTTCAGAAGTTTGCCAGTTTAACCTAATTATCCCCTTCTGTGGGTGCAAGTTGCAGTAGGTCTTTAATGTGCTAATGGGAGAGCATGAAAGCTATTATCAATAACATGCTGAGAATTCTGAAGCAGATCATCTGGAGATTGTGAAGCACAGTGACTGGGGGGATGTGAATCGATAGCATCTCTTTAGGATAACCTGTAGTTCTGGTTGGCATTCAGATACGAAGTAGGTAACCCAGCCAACCTGTAGGTGAGCCACTAGAAAAACTGTTGTGCCTGACACAAATCACAGGATTTAGTTTCTGTCAGGAACTTTATGCTGATTATTGTAGAATAGGAAGGGAAGACTGTAAGTCATCCATGTTAGGGCAAATGGGCAGGAGAAAATAATTATGTCATCTTTGAACCCCAGATTTACATTCATATTGTACCACAGGTTTGTGTTCTTCAGAATTGGGTGCAGGGTGTGCAGCTGGACATTTTGGCCTGTAAAGCCTTTGGAATTGGATGAGTGCACACAAGCACCAGCCCTCAGTGTACACGTGTCCTCCTGTGTCAGCCATCCAAGTCTGCAAAACTCGGCTAGACAAATAGCATTTTTTTCTTGTGTTTTGTTTTTTTAAGCTAGAACATCCAAATAAAGCTATTGACTGCTGCTGTAGTTCAACATTAATTAGATTAGTATTTCCTTAAAATGTGTTGAAGGGGCTTTATGGGAGACAGACAAGCAAGGGGGGAATGTGTGTTGCAGGTGAGTGTGGAGTGTGCTTATGGCAGAAGCTTGTGCTGCATCTTGTGGGGATCCTACTGAGCTGTGGCCATGAAGGAGGAGAGGGGCTGGGCAGCATCACTCCCAGGGTGGCCTGCCTGTCCCTCACTGCATTGCTGTGCCCAAAACCCAAGTGAGTTGCTGAGAGGAGACCTCATCCATCTTCAAACAGTTTTAATGGTCTTTAAAAAATATGTGTAAACCATCTGTTAATTAAACTCTTAGTCTAAGTGTTTTGGAGGCCAGGATGAATGTGAGGGCAGAATGCAGAAAAAGCCTGCTTGGATTTGCTGGATGTGAAAAACAGGGTCCTTGAACCTCTTCTTTCTCTTTTATAGCTCCAAAACCATCTGAAGCACCAGTAATAGAACCACTACAATCACAATTGCCAGTATGTTACTCTTCGAGCTGGTCTTGGCTTTTCTTAAGTGCATCCAGTTGCTGTAGTGAATACTCTCGTGTTCACAAGTCATGCCTTAGGACTCTTAATAGGTGCCTTCTAGGTGAACCCAAGGAGAATAAGGTGAGAGCCATATTTTAGCAATCAAATGCAAACCCTGTAATTTATTAAGTATGTTTCTCAAGTTAATGAGAGAACATGCTGTCCACAATGCTCCCAGAGATGCGGCACACTGAACAGCTTTCCACGCTGCAAGAGAAAAACATAATTCCTGAGGCTGAGTCCCAAGGGATAATGTCTGGTGATAACATTCATTCGCTGGAACTTCTGTTTCTGTGCAGATGGCAGTCGCCATTGATGGAAAAAATATATTGGTACGGTATCAAACTGCACACCCACTTAGGACATAACTCATCCCATGTATTACACAAGAATATTGTTAAGTCTCAGATGTCTCCTGGAAATGGCAGGCTTTAGACTTCAGGGAAGGTTTGGATTAATTTTGCTGAAGCAGATGCAATGACGAAATTATATAAAATTCACATGTTCTTTTCATTGTGGTCAGGTTATATTAACGACAGCCATCTCCCAAGCATGAATTCTCAGCTCATTGTTTAGAGAACATAATTAAATTTTTGAAATTAATAAAGGTTCCCAATTTAAGTAGCACTGAGCTGCATGCAAGAAGTTCTATTGCCAGGTGAAAACCTTGTGACATAACCAGTTCAGTGCCGTACACTGTATCAAGCTGCTAAAGAAAGACATCCAGCACAATATTGACAAGGTTTGTTAGATAAAATATGTGCTGCTGGTCTTTGACTGCTTGACCTGTGCCTTTGTTTCATAGCCAATAGAGTTATAACAGCATTGAAAAATTATTTATTTTATCTGCTCAGAGCATCTAAAAATCCCCTAAAACTAAAATTTTCATGGATATGTTATGTGGATTTAACTCATCAGATAGAAAGTCTAAATTATCTCTTGTTTGACTAACACAAATAAACCCACTTTATTTACAGGGTGGCTTGGATGACATTTGCCAGCAGAGAACCCTTTCTGATGAACTGGGTGTCATTCCACTTGCCAGACAAGTGTTTTATTTTCATTTAATGGTCACTGGAATCTCTTCTTACAGCAATTGCATCTAAGCCACAGCCCAAGAATCCAAAACTTGTGAAATACAGAGCAGAAAATGGTCCTGTGCTTAAACAAACTGATGGGAATTTAACTGTTGAGTCTAATCTTGTCCTTGGTTTAAGTCAACAGGAGATAAACTTGCAAAGTAAAGGCACAAACGGACACTTAAAAAGTTTCTTAGGTGATAAATACTCTTTACTTTCTTCGATTTCAAAGGGAGCTCTGAGGCCACAGCTTACAAACATTATCATCTATACTCCATTTCACTTTACTTATGGGCAGGGGACTATTTAAACGTCCAAGTCAAATGAATAAGAGCTTTCACAGCTGCAAAAAAGAACATAAGTTGCTAAAATAGTCCCTGAAAATTTGTTCAACAAAATTCCCATTTCTTTCCGTAACCTGTGTCTCTTTCTCATCCATCAGCCAATTACAAGTTTCACCAAATTGTTTGGATGTCGAGGGATTTTTCTTCACTTCTTTAACAAATGAACAGACATATTTTTAAATAAGACCTGTGATCAGTTATTGTTATTGACTCTGAGTCTACTTTGATTATATGTGTAAACAGCCAGTGTAACACAAATTGCAACCCTTATGATTATGCAATTACCTGAAGAGTAATATTTTTAAATACTAGTGGTGCTCTTTGATTCACTCAATTGTCACCACTTGCCATAGTTGCATTTCTTTTTTTAAAGTATTTACTATCACATGCTTCATTACATTACAAAGTGTAATATACTTTGCCATGTGCCTCACAAAAATACTTCTTTATAAAAATCCCACTGCAAGTACAACACTGCAGAGACCATCACTAGAATGCTGCATTTTGGATGATTTTACTGATTTAATGTGTTATTTATTACTTAACACATTCTTCCCTTGGCTTTGCTGGTACGTAGTACAAGAGTAGTGACAAGAGCACGATGTTATCCCCTCTCACACAATAAACCCCCCACTGACCAAAAGTTCCTGAAGAGAAGGATGGATGGACAGACCAGCAAAATGCACTGCACATGCCAGCCACAGGGATATTCTTCTCATGCACTCCTACAAAACAAGGCTTTCATCTTAGTGGGGTTTCCCCTTCACGGTTATTAATGAGATTAACATTTTTTCTCTTTCTTTAATTAAAATTCCACCTACTTACTTGGGGATCTGGTACTGAAGTGAATGGATGGGCTCCTGCCTAATGCCCCAGGGTCTGATGGAGCCTGTCAGCAGAGGCAGCAGCAGGAGAGTGTCCAGTGGCATAGGAACATCTCAGCACTCAAATTCAAGGGTAACAGAGGGAGAATTCCCGCCCAGGCATCCGACGTTCTGACAGCTCTTAGCCTTGTGTCTCTTCTCCTCCCCCTGGCACTGGCCTGAAGTATCAAACTGTCAGGGACAACACTGGGCCCTTCCAGCCCCTGAAGGAGTCAACAGGGAATAACGCCTTCTGTCTCCCTCCAGCTGGGCCATGCAGCTGCAGTGACTTTGAAGCCAGTTGAGTTTCTTTTCTTTTGTTTTAAGGTAGTCTATCTGTAAGAGGGCTGGAATTCTAGAAAAGTGAAATGCATCTCATTAAGTGTGAGATTAAAACTGGTTTTGAAAACATTAAAAGAAGCTTTTGGTGTCTGATCTTTATTAAAAACACTTTGTTCAAGCCCATGTTTTATTAAAAACAATTTAATTAGTGTGTTCAGTATCTTGGAATTAAATACATGCTTTTCATTTGAGGAGCTGAATTCATTTGCCTCCAGAATTTCCATTTCCATGTTCATGCAGAAAGAAAAGCATCAGGGAAAGAGCACCTTCACTTTCTAGAGTGATACCCTTTTAGGTAAGGCTCACCAGATGCACAGTTGCAGGGGAACTAACAGAGACAGAAAGTGTTAGTCTGACAGCCATCCAAATAGAGTGTTAAAGTTTTTCTTTTCATAAAAATGGAAAGATTTTTCCCTTTCACTGCCTTGAACAGCTATTTCTGCTACTATACTACTTGCTTATAAGAATTTCTTACAGGAATTTGTTGTTAGTGTGGTTTAGGTTTTTTACCTGTAAACCAGCAGCAGAACATTGATACATACATCATAGACTCTTTCAGGCTACAAGTGTCTCTTATCATCCAGAATAATATAGACCATTTAACCACAGCCAGTTACCCCTGAAAGTGTTACTTCTTGGGCTTTATCTTTCCTTCTCAGTGTTACTTTTGAGCACCAAGTACCCTGTGAGTGGTAGAATTAAAGGAGCTTCTTCTCTGTTGATGTTTTCCTGTGTCTCCTGGGTATGGTGCCTCATCATGGTAACCCCAGTTGCCCTCTGTTTTGGGTTCTCATGACCTCCTTTTCCACCACTTCTGGCCTACTCTTCCATGACCTCACAGCTGGGTAGGAGTTGCTTTGTTCAGCTTGCCCAGTGGTAGCCTTTTGGAAGAACCAAATTTATGCTGGTGCCCAGGAAGAGAGAGGTTAAAGTTTTAACCCTAACACCACCAAGATCAATGGAATTTTTTTCTGTTCTGGCACCCTAGAGCCTTTGTTTGCTAGCTAAGGGGCCTGCGGGGGAACTGAAAGACTGTTGTGTGAATCTGTGCTTTTTTTAGAGCCCATATCTTTTATATGTTCTGTTATTAGAGTAATAGAAGTTATGTATGAGGTCACAAGCAACCAGGCCTGCACTCATGTTTGATCTGCATGAGTGACTTTGAGTGGAGACTGATTTCCCTATTGTCTTCACTACTTTTTTACTTCTTATGGGTGAGATAGAGGCAAGTAAACAAAAGCATCACATTGTCAAGTGCTCTGTGGTTTTGAGTGTATTATTGGCTGAGTGCTCAGATGGAGATGCTGAGAGCTTCTGCTTTCAGGTGCTATTTTGCATCCCTCAGACTGTGACTGGTATTTTTGCTGATATTTTGATTCTGTTGGAAAATAGAAAGAAAGATACCCCAATTGTGGTGCCCAAAACAAAACCACTCAGATAAGAATTTATGCCATAGAGGAGAAAGGGAAGCAGAAAACTTGTGGCTAAAGATGTAGGAAATTGCTCCAGGTTTAATTGTCATTGACTTTTTCAAATACATGCAAATCCGAGTATGTGTCTTTATCTGTTCCTGGAAAGAAAACTTAGCCACAGATGAAAAAATGGTCTCTTGGTTTTGTTTTTCTTCTGGATGGTTTCTTTACAAGCAATACAACCAACAAAAATGTCAGCTACTCAGGTTTTTGTATTAATATCAGGTCCTCTTTCTATAAGATTATTCTCTAAATGCCAACGTCTGATGAACTGGAAATCTGAAACACCAAGAAAATCCCAGGGCAAATAACCAGCTCTTTTTCATATTTATCTAGCAACTTTGACATTTTTTTTTAGCCTTTTGAGCCCTCTGGTAGGTTTGTATTTGTAGAGGACAGTGCAAAGAACAAGTCAATATTTATTCTAGTTAACTGATAAATAACTGGGTGATTCAGAGAAACTTAGTAAGAATACCCTTGTCATGGTCATTACTGACGTCTGTGGCTTTATTGCTCATTAGTTTTCTGCAGGAATCTGTAATAAAACCCCTAAACATAGGAAGAGCTCTGAATGTAGGAGTTGGGTGCACACTGCATGTGGAGGGAGTTTGCGATTGCAGAAACACAGGGAAGGGATCAGAGGTTTGCAATTAAGCTTAAACCCCAGTACTTGCACTCATCAGAAAGGATTCATTGTTCATAAGCTGCTCTGCTTTGCAAGGACTGGGCACATAATTAGCATCCTAACTTTTGAATTCTTCACCTAAAAGGCTCCCTCTCTCTTTTGTATGGGTTATGCTCTGTGCAGTCATGTGGGCAGAAAAGGTGACATATTTGGTCTTTTCACTTAGCATGCACACTCTTTGAAAAAGGAAATTTGGGAAATATTAGTAGAGCTTTTCTGGTTAAGTAGCTGAAGATCTTCAACCAAGCTTTAACAGCTCCCTTGCTACCACCACAATCTCTTCCAGCCCCTTCCCGTTATCACCAACAGCCAGTACAGCACGATCTGCTAGAGAACCTGTTGCTATCTGAAAAGTCTCATGCTCTGAAGATGCTTTGATTTCAACCAGCTGAGTTTCTACACCTTTGTAGACCATTAGAAAGCCAAACAGGGCTCTAAAAAAGCAGAAAAATTATTTATAGTGGAAGCTTTCCAGCTGTGTATTGAAACAATATAATACAGCATTAGAAGCTGGAATGTCCTCAGTAGAATAGATCCATGGTTGGAATAAGGCTGCTAACAGCTTTGGTTTGTAAGTTAAAGATGTGTGCCAGATGGTGTATGTTTAGTGTTTCTCTTCTCTAACAATATTTATGGTCCATACATTGGAAAAATAAATCTGTGGCTTTTTAGTACAGACCACTCTGGTTAATATTTCTGTTTGTGGTATACTGCTCAGCTTCTAAATAGCTCTGCATTTGGGAGAAGGAAACATGATCCTGTTATTAAAAAATGGTTCTGGACCACCCCGATTGATAAGCACCTATTTGTAAATATGTCAACGAGAAGCTCCTGTGATATTTTTGAAAGCTTTTCTGTATCTGCAGTAGAGAAGAAAATCACGATGCCCAAAATGATATCTCATTTCCTCATGAGAGTAAACAAGCATTCTTGTGGCCACACCTTCTTCTCTGCCCTATTTATTGCCTTCTTGATAAGTGTAAACTTTAAGTTCTGGCATGGGTTGTGTGGGGAGATGTTTTGTTCTTAATAAAACTCTGCAAGGCTACTAGATGCTGTTAACAGAGCTCATATCTCACTTCACCTCACAGACAAGAACCATCCAGATGACAAAGAATGGTTTGGGTTGGAAGAAACCTTAAAGATCATCTAGTTCCAGCTCCCCTGTCATGGAAAGGGACTCCACCCACTAGGTCAGGTTGCTCAGGGCCCCATCCAAGCTGGCTTTAAACTCTTCCACCGCTCAGATCCAGTCAACTATCAGTCTCCATTCTCCTTGTGAATGGTTTTGGAGACATCCATGTGCTCTCGGGCACCAGGTTCTCTTTATTCCTGTTATGTTTCAGCACTACCATACAAAATGGTGAATGTCCTCAGCGTTGGTGCAGAGGTATGGCTACATCCTTCCACTGAAATGTTTAAGATTTTAAATCTGCCTGCCAAAACATGCCTCCATTTAAAGCAAATTGCATTTAAATAAAATTAAGACCTGAGTTTCTTTGCCAGCTATGGCTCCTATCTGGAGAGGGTGTACAGTCAGGGGAGTAAGATGTGCAGGCTTTTGCCCACATGCAGGTTAGTCAAGGGGCAGTGTTGCTGCAGGGTTAAAATCAGTAGCTTCCCAAAAGAGGCTGATGTGGAGAGACTGTCTGGGGAGTTGGGGATGACTGTTTTCAGGAGGGAAGCCTGTGGTATAGAGAGAAAATGCCCTGGGAAAGGAGAGAAATTGAGATACTTTGCACTGTTGATTTGATCTCTTTATTCTAGAATTCTGAATGAAAACTTAATAATTTAAGAGGTTTGGACTCAAACTCGTAGAAAGTAATAGTCTAGGACTGTTAGAAAAGCAAAACATATGTATTTCCTAACATATGCCAGCACTTCTCATCTGTGGTCCTTCGGAGGAAACATGCCACAGACGGGAAGACTGGGGCCACTTGTTTCCCATTTCTCATCACGCAAGTGTCCTCATTTCTCCTTCCAGCTCTAAGCCTTAGGAACAACACTGAAATTTTATCCAAATATGTTACTGCCGAGTACAGAAACATTCCTGGAAAATCACTCACTGCCTATAAAATGTCACCTGACTTTATTTGTCTGGTGAGACATTTCCCTGAAGGTTAATGAATACACCGGCTCTCAAAGAGGGGTTTTGCAATGGATTCAAAACCCCGGAGAGATGGAGAGAAGGAGGAGGGCTCAGCTGGCCCCTTAGAGGTGGCAAGAAGGAAGAGTATCACCAACAGCCTTTCTCAATGAGCCCTTCAATGTTGCCATTGCACCGTCTCTCCGACATGGTCCTGAGGACCACAGTTGCGAGCTATGGCAAAACCAAGTTATTAGAGCATGTTGGGCACTTTCTCTTTTAGAACACAGCAGATGCTTTCTTTCACTTTCACATTTTGAAACCCTTGGATTAGGCTTCTAGCATGCCTTGTACAAGACTGGCTTTTAGCTTATCCTACAGAGTAGGAGAAGGAGTTCAGTTAGATTTTAGGGTAGGTCGCGTGTGTGTTCTTTCCCTTAAATGATCCTCTTCCCTCTGGGTGATGAGGAGAAGCTACCCTGGAGTCCTTTTGCCAGCCTCTCTGTTATTCATTCCCAATCAATATACCTCCTACAAAGCTTTCATCATTTTCCTATACAAATATTTGGCTATATTATCTCACTTTTTTGTAGTCAGAGCCCTATCTGTGTTTTCTCATAGATGTAGAATAACAGCAAGAAAAATGAATTCCTTCCTATCTGGAAGCTGATCAGTGGAGACTGAGCCATCACTCTTTGGTTTGCTGGAGATACACTTTTTTTCCTGGAATCCAGCAGTCTTTGTAGTCAGTATGTATTATATTTCTAGGCATCTCTCTCCTTCCCTCTTGAGGGAACTGCACATAATGTTTCTCCTTGCCACATTTTTTTTGGACTTGTGTGACAAGGAAGAAGGAAAAAACCTGCAAATAAGAGTTTTTCTGGAGAAAGGCAGTAACACGCACATCTGGCTTAGAAGGAGGAAGTCAGGGGGCGTGGGGTTGAATTTTGTTTGTGTTGCCTTTTTCTTTGGCCTCTCCTACGACACGCAGGCTCAACCCCTGCCACTTGAATTGACCATATGCCTTTGGATTGTCCTCACGTTGCTGATGCAGTGGGTGTTCAGCACCTGCATTACTGGCTGCTGCAGCAGGGAAAGCCTGGAGCCTTTTTGGCCCCGGAACTGTTACGGAGGGAAGTCTTAGTGCCTGGTCTCCCCTTGTTCCAACATGGTACCAAGGTGTGTGCACCCAGTGGAGTCAGTGCCAGAATCAATCATTCAAAGTGCACCTAAAAAGCCCAAATGAGCACTGGGGAGGGTGTCCAGGTGCCCATGAACCAAAGAGACTTCTCTTACCAGGAAATCCCTTGCCTGACCTGAGGCACTAACATGGACATGCTCTTCAGAAGGACACCCTGGCCACTGCAGAGATTCATGGATGTCTTGGTGACTCCCAAGGCCATGGAATGTGGTCTATGGCTTTTCTATTTAAATTTTTTTTTTAAATTTTATTTTGCGTTGGCTGGGGCCATGCTGGTGACCCATGACGTAGGCTGAGGCAGGTGGCTCTGCCTTCCAGTCCTGAAGCCTGACTTCCTCTTGGGAACAGGATTTTCTCTTTTATCCCTCCGTAGCGATGGGTATTTTGTTGGTGTTTGTTGTGTAATACCACTGGCTTGTTGTTAAAGGTCAGGCTTTATGAGAAGCCACTGTACACATGTTAGGTTTAATGGCATGACGTTAAAATAAGGAGGGACTGGTCCAGAGGCTTCCACACTGAGATCTACACTGACTTAAGTGTAAGGTCTCATTTTTTCCAGGAATGTTACCATGCAGTCCACAAGATACTGCTCCTTATGCTCAAAGCACTGCAGACACTTCAGCCCTTTCTTTAAGCAACAGGCACATTATTGCTGCTGTTATTGAAGCCTCATGCCTGAATAGAGCACTTTCCCAACTCAATCCCACCTGGTTAAGGACTGTGTGTACTGACCTTCTTCTCCATTTTTTTGGGAAGCTTCAGACCTCCCATCTTACAGTGCTGGTGGTGGTTTGCATGGAGAGCCCTGTAATACACTATCTGCGTGTGCAGTTAAGCAGAAGTTCTCCCAAGCTGAAGGTCCCAAGCAGCCTTCCTGTTAAATAAATCCTGGAGATGGATCTGGCCAGAAAATTTTTCTTTTCTGTGTCCTTTAGTTTTAAATTGAATTTTGATAACTTCAAGGGCTTTGTATAGATGTACATTTCCTTTTTTGGATCATGACATCACGGTCATGAGACTGTGCAATCTCAGCTGGGTTTTGCACACAGGAATTATATCTGGTTGTACAGATGTTTTCAGCATACTGTTATATCAGAGATATCTTGTAAGAACATTTGTTATAATTTGTCTATCTGGGTGTTGGGGTTTTTTTTTTTCGCTTCCCAGCAAGATAAAAGAAGAGCTGATTTGATGCACGAAAGGAATGTTGGTCCTAAACCAATTGTTTGTTATTTTCTCCAGACCAGTATGAGGGAGAAAATGAATTGGGTTAACAGCAGCTGACTGATCTCCGGTCTGTTTTTCTTCAGCATTCTCAGTCTCTGAACTTTGATCCAGTTCTTCGCATTGAAAAAAAAAGGATAACACCTGTGTTGTAGAATTAGGCTTTTTGGCTCTTCTGGTGAAGGGGTGAAGAAGAACAGGACATTTTGTTTATAGTTAACATTTTGTTGCTCTAATGCTTATCAGTACTACTGAGTGAAGTATGAAGTATCTTGGAAGAGTGTAAGGGGTTTGCTGCAGTACTAGACGTATTTAAGTAGAAAATAAGGGGGAAAAATCAACTGTGTGTGCAGATTTCATGGATATTCTTTAAAATTGGTGTTATAAATTTATTTTCTGTTTGTAGGCTTTTTTTAGCTTAACTGCTTTCAGAACATATGTGTAAGTAAGTGAGTTTTGTGCTAAGCCATTATGAAGAAGGTGACTTAGGAAAACAATTTGAAGCTGAAACTCATGGCAGAGGTACATACTAGATGACCTTTTTACAACCAGCTACTTTAGAAGCAGAATTATTGGACTCTATGAAAGCATTTTCCCAGATTAATAGTATTTGAGGCTCAGGAGAGATACTTAGCCTTTGTTATAGGGTGTAACTTTGTTGCTCAGCAAATATTAAGTGCCTAATTCTGCTCTTCTGAAGTCACTGGGATCTTGGCTGCATATCAGATTAAGTGCAGCTATGAAGCTGTTGTGTATATATTTAAATATGTTTCTGATGAGACTCTTAGAAGTTAATTCTGCCCTTGTTATTTGGCATGAGGGAACTGGTTGTGCTCAGTACCATAATTCAAACATCCAATAAAGGAGTCAAAATGACATGTCACTATCTCTAGAGCCCTACCCTTACAGGAGCTCACATTTACTGTTTTCTTTTGCAGGGTGCTATGTCATGACAAATTTAAACAAGCAAGTAGCGTATACTGTCAATCCAGTCTAGTCTGCAAATAACCCTATCAGGACCAGAAATAACTTTACTCATTGATAGAAGAATAACTAGTTGTATTTATTTGTGATAGTTGTATTAGAATTGTAGAGTTCTCAAATGGGCAAAGTGGCTTTTGTAGCATAGGAGGCCATTTCCTAATGACATATCTATAAATCAAGCTTTGAAAAAGGACAGAAACAACCTTTGAAGGTATTTTGTGCATGAACATTTTCAAAATATTTTCATATTGAACCCTTTGCTCTCTCTTTTGCAATTATATTGCTTATGAAGAAATAAGATGATCATGATTTTTTGGCAAAGAGTTTTTCTGAGGGAAAAACTACAACTGCCTACAACTGAAATATAAGCAGATCTTCAACCCCCAAATTGTCATTAGTCTGTCTGGGATCTAACAAAGGTGTATGTCTGAACAGATTTTGCTGTTTAGGATAATTGTTTTGAGAACAGCAGTCTCACTGATTTAGGATTTTAATAGAATCTTCAGGTGTCTTTAACAATCTCTAATAACAAAAATGTGCAGCAGCTGGAAGCATGCTCTAGGATTTTTTTAAATTCCGTGGTCCCAAAACACTAAGTGTAGTTGGAGAGCACAAAGAGGAACATTTTGCCCCCATACTACAGCATCTTACCTTTTTGCTATCCCTAATGCTATGCACTTTTTCTTGTTTCTTTTAGTTACATTAAATCCATCCGTGTTTCATATGAAGAGTATTAACGTAAAAGACTTACCCAGTTTGGGAAACAAAACATATTAGAGAGCCTGGTCTATGCATTACCACTTTCAGAGGCTTCCAAAAAGTTATTTGATAGTGAGTGGTGGTAAAAAAGATAGATAGGATTTTTGTCGCTCTGTAATTTTCATTAAGTTTAAGCAGGAAAGATTTCAGCTGAATTTCTAATATACAGGATGAGGAAAAAGCTGTTAAGATTCTCTGGGTGTACTGCACAGTGAATTGAAAGCCAAGAGAGTGGTGGAGGCAACTTCTGTTTTTCCTTGCAAATGAAAGGTCATGTTTACCAACTTGGAAATGTTTTGGAAAACTAAATGATTGCCTGTTCATCAGTTCTAGGCTCATTTGGAAGCTTTTTAATAGGGTATGTAATCTACTGGCTACAAGCAATTTTTGCATAACAACAGGATGGGAAATTCTTTTCAAATATACATTTCTAATGGTGCCAGAAATGTACTTTCTTGTGTAGTAATATGAGTGAGGCAAAGTGTGTGTTTCTAGTTTTGAAGGTAATCATTGCAACGGGAATGGGAACACACATTTCAGCAAAGTTGCTCCTCTGCCCAAAATCTGGAATTCCCACAGATTTTACAGGAAGTTATGGTTTGATCATCTCAGTTGGACACTAGGCAGATGTGGCCATTTAGCTGCTGTGCCCCCTTCCAGAAGCAGAGATCTTCCAGAACCCGGGTTCAGACAGGTCAAACGCATGGAACATGGGATAGAGAGTGCTCAGCTGGCAAGTCTGGAGAGGGTTTCTCTTCCTGGTCTAGCAGACACTGGAGCCTGTTGACTTTCAGGCTTTGGTTTGAGCCTGCCCAGTAGCAGAGCAGGTGCTATGAAGAGACTTGAGTGTCATAGCTGGCAAAGGGATTTGAGTGATTTGGCTTGTCCCTAATTTTCTAATTTTATGATGCTCTTCTTTTACATACTAAACCAGGCCTTATCCTTTCTGATTGAGCAATTTAACAGATTTTAACAGATAGCTGTGTGGATGATAGCTCCAGCAGCTGTATTTTAAAGAAATTTGAGATCCTATAGCCCAGGTTCTTTTGAGACAGATAGTGTTTGTCTTTTTTGCTTAGGTACCTTGTTATAGGGGTTCTGGTTTTAATTTGTGCTATTCTGAGGACACCAGGATGAAAAGATTTAAGTATAAACACATCTGAAAATGGGATTCCTTGGGGGTCCTTGAGTGAACCTGTTAGAAAACAGGATTAAAAATATCTTTTCTGGACTGATGATTCACAAGAAGACATAGAGCCTACAGTGCAATGCCCCCATGCTTTTCTGGTATCCAACCACAGTCAATTAATTTCATCGTGATTTTCATTTCTTTAGCAGTAGCCAGGATTCAGTTCTGTGTTTTTCCAGTCATAGAATAAAATCAGGTGCTTGACTTCAGTATTGAAACCCAATTCCTGTGTTCACATTCATCATGTGAAAGATAATTTGAGCTCGGCCATGAAGATTTTACATCTACACTGGCTTTTACAAAGATAGACAATGCAATCACCCACAGTCAATTTTTCTTATTAAGACAGAAGAGAGGGCAAGTTCATTTCTCACTAGTGTAATTCTGAGGTTTTCTTTCAACAATAAAAGGAGCCAGGGGGAAATCACAGGACTGTTTACCTCAGGAAAAGTAGTTTATATCACCTTAGCAGGAAATTGAACTTTGATTTATGATAGAAAGAGGAAGAAAATCATGTAGATATTTACTTCTTTAGGCATCATACAGGGTTGTGTTGGTTAATTTCCCGTTGACTAAATAAATGCAAGCTTTCAGTAACACGCTAAACGCTGATTTCTCTCTAATGAGGTGAATGAAACACTCTAAGATGGTCTCTCAGTTATCTCTAAGTCCAGCATGTTGCCATTGGAAATCAGCATTGCAAATACTAGTTCAAGAGGTCCTGTTGGGTTGATCCCTGCTCTTTTAGTCCTTTTGAGCAAGCCACAGCCAAAACCTTGCTCACTTTAACCCATGCTCAGAGGTGGGATGTGAGTAGGCTTGGTCAGGAGGAACAGAAGCATCTTCATAGCCTGGTTCTCTTCTCTCTCTGTTTGCCACTTGAGAAGAAAATATTGCTGAATGCTCTGCCCAGCGGTGTCCATGAACGTTGGCTGGGAGTTAGAAGAAAACCAAGAAACTACAATTGATCATATCCAGCATCTTAATAAAGCAAGGACAGTTTCTGTAGGAGAGAGGGGACATGCACAGTAGAAGATACAGCCTTGCATTTAAACATTTGGCTATTGAGACATGACTGTGAAAAACTGATTTATGTCTCTCTGCCTGAGAAGTGCAGGTTAGACAGAAGAAATAAATAGGTGAAAAGTAGACCTGCCCCACCAGCGATATAAAGATTCACCAGTCAATCAGGTGGAAGAATCTCTTCTCTGCTGTAACTATATTCCGTGTGGGAAGGTTTGGGGTTTTTTCTGAAACATCTGGTTCACTCAAGGCAAGAGAAGATCTCATTGTTTACACAGAGCGGTTCATATTGCGAACGCTGACACTTTAAAATAGTAGCACTCTCCTTTAGTATGTTGTTCATGGAAAGGCTTGCTTTCTGGCATGAAATAAAAGGGAAAACTGTGAGAAACAGCTAATTATTGAAGGAATATTAATAGAGGAATGACAGCTTGGACCCCCCCCTTTCCCTCTCCCGCTAGGCTCGATTGCTAAACTGAAAAAATGGAGCCGAATATCTCTATTTGAAGTGTAGTATCATTGCTGGTGAGTCACCAACTCCTATGGAGTTAAAAGAGTACAAATCCTGTTATTTCAGGTGGTTGTGTAAACTGCTCAGTTTCTGTGTAATTCTGCCATTCCTGGTAAACACAAGGCAGAGAGCAGAATGGGAATAACTGCCCCTTCTACCCAAACCTTCCCTAGTGAAATTCTGCTTTTATTTGAGGAGACCTAACATGAGTGGGTTTGTTAGTAAAAAGGTACAAAATTAAGTCACCTTTTTTCACCCTTATTCCCACCAGACAGATCTGTGAGGCCCTGAAGCAAGTCATCAGCAGGCAGGATGAACTGTTTAGGAGCTAATAAAAATATTTAAAGACTAAGTAAATATACAGAGCATCAGTACATAAACCCCTCTCGGTAACTAGATAGTGACTTTCTGTTCTTACCACAAAAGACTGAAAATGAGGCATCTGCCTGTAATAGGAAAATAAAAGACGAGAGGTAGAGAGATCTTGCTATCCCCTTCCCTTTAAAACTTTCCCATAGGAATTAAAATGCTCTCACTAAGTCACTGTCACAGTTTTGAGTGCCACCAAATTCCTGTCCCATGTGCCTGTGGACAGCTGTGCTGGGTTTAAACTGAAAGGCCAGGCTCTGTCAGGTCAGTCAGGGGCAATCCCTGCTGCAGAGAGCTGCACACAGGTGTGCCCTTCACAGTTACTGGGGCATGAATAATTTGCATTTTTAAAGGTATTTTCATTAATATGACACGTGTAATTGCAGATGTATTCATGTGCTGGTACCGACAGCGAGCTCTGATAATTTGCTAAAAAGAAAAGAAAGATTGCAAAAAATTTGTCAATCTTTAAGAGCAGTCGTGTCTCTCCTGTTCCCCCTCTCCAATTCCAAGAACAGACTTCTCAGATTTTGGGTTCAATAACTCTTCATCCATAAAACAGATTTCGAGAGCAGAAAGGATGGGGAAGCAGACAGGGTTATGCTAATGCTGAGAAGGGAAAAGGAAGATCAATCTTGCCACTGCTAATGCAAAGCCCCTTCTGTGTGCAGAGATGGGCTCAGCTGTGTATCTTTGAGGGGAAGAATAGGATGTGATCTCTGATAGCTTTAAAAAGGAAGGTGGGGTACTATGAACACGTTGTCTATTGGTCAACAGTTGTTCTCTTCTTTACAAATAATAAGCTGCAAAGCAAGATGGGACAGGTACAAGAGAAATAATTGGGAGCTCTTGATTTTTCCCAGATGAGTCAGTCTTCCTGGGGATATTAACTTTGTCATTTATGCAGATGATCAAAAAAAAGAGTGGAGATTTAGAGAAATACTCTCAAATTCACATGTGGATTAACCATACTTTGAAACCTGCTTCACACTGCCCTTGTTCATGTTCCCAACTGCAGTTTTTGCATTG